>JAZEWT010000013.1:20463937-20478566 GCA_036362905.1 Mordacia mordax
ACCTGGCCTGCAGGCTGGATCATTGTGCATTCTGCACCCATAACCACTGGTTGAGAACCCATACTCCAGACAACAGTGCAATGTGCCGTAGGATCAGGCGTGGGCCCTGACCCTGCCTAACGGGCAGTTTGAGTTTTTTTCTCAAGCGCCGGCCAGAAGTCTTGATCGCGCCACGCAATAATGTCGAGAAATGACCCGAACACCGAGCGGATGCGAGACTCATTACCACCGCGATCATTTCTTACGCATATGCGAGACGGCGGCTGTGACCCGCGCCACCGTTTAATATCGCGGCGTGGCGCCCGGGGTCCCCGTGTTATCACAGTGGTGAGCAGAGCGTGCGTGGTGGAGTGGTCACCGTGTAATCACAGTGGTGAGCAGAGCGTGCGTGCTGGAGTGGTCACCATGTAATCACATGTAATCACAGTGGTGAGCAGAGTGTGCGTGGTGGAGTGGTCCCTGTGTAATCACAGTGGTGAGCAGAGTGTTCCCGGTGGAGTGGTCCCCGTGTAATCACAGTGGTGAGCAGAGTGTTCCCGGTGGAGTGGTCCCCATGTTATCAAAGTGGTGAGCAGAGTGTTCCCGGTGGAGTGGTCTCGTGTAATCACAGTGGTGGGCAGAGTGTTCCCGGTGGAGTGGTCCCCATGTTATCAAAGTGGTGAGCAGAGTGTTCCCGGTGGAGTGGTCCCTGTGTAATCACAGTGGTGAGCAGAGTGTTCACGGTCGAGTGGTCCCCGTGTAATCACAGTGATGAACAGAGTGTTCCCGGTGGAGT
Source organism: Mordacia mordax (assembly GCA_036362905.1). NCBI lineage: Eukaryota > Metazoa > Chordata > Hyperoartia > Petromyzontiformes > Petromyzontidae > Mordacia > Mordacia mordax. The sequence continues at coordinate 20,464,713 of JAZEWT010000013.1, forward strand.
GGTCACCATGTAATCACCGTGGTGAGCAGAGTGTTCCCGGTGGATGGATGCCCAGTGCGTGGATGCACGTGGAGATACCCTTGAGTAGGACTTTCACCAGTGATGACACTTCCATGTTTCTATGACTGGCCCCAAACTGCTTCAATAGACAAATGCGCACAACGAGTAGTTTATTTGCCTGTTGAGCAGGTGTTTGCGCTTGTGCTGCTGGTTCACGCTCCGATGAGTTTTCCGGTCGGTGCCGTTTGCCACAATGTCCGTCATTTCCCTACACGTGCGAGGAGCTTTTTCGGGAACTCATATATTTCTGCCACCGAGAGATGATGGGTTGAGTCATTCCCACAAGGAGGAATTTGAATTCACGACCTTATGAGCCGAGTGTGCCACCCACAGAGCCACGAGGCCACAGACCGGGCTCCAACTATCTCAGCGAGGGGGGTCCAGTGACATTTTTAGTGGGGCCCAAATAGCAAGAAATATTATAAACCAACAAGATCGAAACGTCTGTTTTTAATTACTAGACTGCATCCACATATGTGATTACCTGGCCTCTCAGGACCTGCGATTTCTGATGAGATCTAATAGAGTTACTCAAATGCAGTGAATTTTTATTTTTCTGGCCGTGTCCTCATCCTTCGTGAACCCTAATCTCGAGCAAAGCATTGCGCTCGTTGCAAGAACACGACCCGTCCACGCGAAGAGCAGCCATAAAGCGTGGGCAGATTCGCCGCGACTGCAGCTACTGCACAGTAACAGCCACATTAGCGCGATCCCACGGCCACTGATGCCATTTCCAAGAGGCCAGACCCATAAACATCCCCACTTACACGTGGAACAGGGCCATTTAGCCACAAGACGATGGGCACCTACCAGTCGAGCGTGCTCACATTAAAGCCCCCTTCTTTGCAAATTGTTATAGTCTGGGACATTGCTGAACTTTCAGGCAGACGAGCTCAGCGCCGCGCGATTAGTGATTTATATATTGAATCGTCCACACCAGTGGTCTCCAAACATTTTAAACACAAGATCTCTTTAACGAGCTAAGTGCAACACAAGATTTATCCTTATACTTCTACTCGACTAACCCCCCCCCCCCCATGTAGGCTATGCATAACGCTCACCTATTCATAGCGTAACCACCTGTGTATGGAGAGAACGGCAGTGTGCTTTCACACTGCCATTCTCTCCACAGCTGTGTGCAGCACTTTGTGACCCTCGGGTGAAAAGCGCTCCAGAAGTGCAAATATTATTATTGTTATTATAATAATAATAATTGCAATTCTAAAGCGCCTTTCACCCGAGGGTCACAAAGCGCTGCATAGAGCTGTGGAGAGATCGGCATGTCAACAACAACATCAGAGTAGATCAATTAAGGTAGTCGTGCCGTTATCTCACACAGCCATGTGTGGCGCTTGGGTGACCCTCGGGTGAAACGCGCTTTAGAAATGCTAAATATTATTATGAATGTAAAATAATTATGAAACAAATAAAGAAAGGAGTAATATCAAGGTCGACCGTTCAAGACTCTAGCATCGCCCTGTCAGTCGCAAGCGGTTGATTATAGACAAGTGCCCATCACAGACGGTCCATTGAGCCATTGAGGCTGAGGGTCGCGTTTGCAAGGTGCCCCCTCCACCCCCTCCCCAAGTGTGGAGCAAATTTTGTAATTCCGTCTTAATGTTTACTAGCTTTCGAAGCGAAGTAAAACAAAACGAGCAATTTTCGTAATTATTATTTGTTACCCGCGCTCTTGACGTCATGTGACGAGGAGAGGAATAAGCTATGGCAGCGAGCAGTGCGTCAGAGTGCGTGAAATTCAATCGCGGTTGTGGAATTGAGACAGAGAGAGTTCTCGCCGAGCAGCGAAGTAGGAAACCTCAGAGACGTTGACAATATGGAGCGATGTGAGAGCCCTCCAGGTGACCTCCGAACGCGCAGAGTAGGGATCATCACCTTCATCGCATTTCCACCCATTCTGCTATTCACACTCTTGTTTGTCACATGACAATGAAACAAATATTCTTTTCTAATTATCACAGCTCGAATTTAGCCAAACCAGTTGTTTAAATTTTTGAAACGAATTTCATTACAAGATATGTTCATGCCTTCACGAAATGACCAGGCTAAGACCATCCACTCGTTACCCTTGACAACGGGGTTTAATAACTGGGCGACTGCCTCCATCTCAGGCTCTCAGCCGTGCCAGTTCAGCTCGCTGACCTGTACGCCACCCGGCCAGCTTCGCCACCACTTACTTTATCGCAGCGTGCCAGTCGAGCGCCTTGAGGTGTTCGTGACTCACATCGGCCGGGAAGCGCTGACACTGAGTGGATCGGACGCGCATCGCCACGGCCGGGGGCTGTGCTGCCTTAAGCCTCTGCGCAAATGAATACCGACCGTCTGTAGCGGGCGCATGGGAGCGGCGTTTGGTTTCCATCCAGGGCTTGGAATCTCAGCCAAGTGCGAGCTTTTTAAACGCTCGAGCGAGTCGCAACATCTGTCGTGTTCGCGGCTCAACGGAGAGAAGCGGTGCGGTGAGTTCGGCGTTCGTAGGAAGGACTGAACGATTGTGGCTGCATTTATTTGGGGCATAATAGACTCCCGATACCTCTGTGTGTGTGTGACAGCGCGCGCCAGTACGCGCTGGCAGCTCGCTCGTCGCCAACTTCCAACAGTGTCCGTATTTGGCTGGAGTCTCTCTCGATTCACATCAAGATATAGCTTTTGTGGCGGCTGTTCCACGTTTTTGGAATAATAATAACAATTGCACTTCTATAGCGCCTTTCACCCAAGGGTCACAAAGCGCTGCACAGAGCTGTGGAGAGAACGGCGTGACGAGAACGACTTAAGAACGGCAAATCAACAACAATAACGGCTTTTTTTTTTACAAATCATCTGTTAATCTGATGATTGCTTCGAAAAGCTGCTCTCTCGGGACAGCCGCGTCGATGGCTCTCTCTCCTCTCCTCGCGACGTTTCGCCTCACACGTTACAGGCATCCTCAGGCATAGTGTGCGTGCGCGGTTTCTATTGTCTCCTTATATGTGTGGGCGTGATGCGTGTGTTCTTTGTTGTGTGAGTCCGCCTCTGAGTCACCTTGACACTAATTTCCTTATTCCATTTCCACCCCGGGAACTCTGATTACCCCCTCCCTGCTTTGTCTGTGGCTAGTCCCCTAATTTACATCTCGTGAAAAGATTCCCTTCACACAATTAGACGATCCCCCTCTGATGTCCTGCATTCCTGACTTCAATAACTGACCTCCAGGATTGGCTAAGTTTTATACGCATTTCTTGTTTTCGGTTCATGATGCTTTTAGTCTTCTGAATCTCAATTGCTTCACGAAGATTAATTCGTGAAACAATTGAGATTTTAGTGAACCGAAAACAAGAAATGCTTATAAAACGTAGCCAATCCTGGAGGCCAGTTATTGAAGTCAGGAATGCGATAATATATATATGAATACATAAACATATAAATAGGCTGACCTCGGGTCGGCCGGCCACTTGTTTACTGTACCGTTCCACACACGTGTTGCATGAAATATGAACTCTTCTAGAAACGTCAGGTGAGTTATCAAGAGGGACTCACCATCTCTCAGCGTGAGTCTGATTCTGACACCTTTGTCAAATCGCTTGTTTCTCTCAAGTCATAGACTTTATACGCAACATATATATTTTAAAAAAAACACACACAAAAGTTGCAATGGATTGCCTCATTCTTTATTTTTTTTTGTTAAACTTTGTTGTTCAGCAATGAGTTTCCGTTTCTGCGCCTGTTAATAACGCGTTTCCAATTTCAAGATGTGCCATCAAAACAAAGCGCGGAATAACAACGTGGCACACTCGTGTGGCTGTATAACAACGGAACATTGTTACAAGCTGTATAACAATGGAACATTGTTACAAGCTGTATAACAACGGAACATTTTTACAAGCTGTATTACAACGGAACATTGTTACAAGCTGTATAACAACGGAACATTGTTACGCAGCTTATGAGACAGATTCGAAAACGACCGTAAACCAAACCTAGGTGGTGGTGAGATGGAGAGGGGGGTGGCAAGGAGAGGGGAGAAATAGGGGGAGGAGAGCGGGGCTGTTCGTTCACTATTGTTTGTGATTTTCAGTGAAGATTCCTGGTCCCTTGGGTCGCGTAAACGAAGGGCAGGTTGATTTCTTACAGTACGGCACCCACGTTCGCTTGCGTTCCTCCTCCTCCTCCTCTCCACGCAGACAGGATGCGAGGCGTTCGGGTGATGGAGAGTGAAACGAAGCCGCTAGTCGCTCAATTCTCTGTTATTCATAGTGGGTGGCCGTTGTCTCGCTCCCCTATGCAGAGAGTTGCCATTGTTCCCGTGATTCTAAGAAAGTAATTTGCGACGGAGGAAGGAATAAAATTGAACATCTGGGCAGTGACAAAAAGCGCACGTGTTTGTTTGAACTTTGTCCAGAGCACCTCTGGGACAAGAGCGCAGAGGGCCCTGCTGTTTGCTAAGCTCTCCTGTGGCTGCTAGGGTAAGTGCGCACTTGGCGTAAAGGAATTGCATCGCACGCAAAGGGTTTGAGAGCCGTCAACACGGCTCTCCGTGCTCAAGTCATCCACGCTCCTCTCTAAGTTCCGACCGGGGAGCCCCCGCTTGCCAGCGATTGCTAATGAGGAATGACAATGACCGTGAAAGTGGCCATGGAGGTAATGACATCTGTGGAGACGGTGGCGATGTCGGTGACAACGATTAAACGCTCGTGGGATTATAGCCACCTGAAATTAATTAAAGAGCGGAGAGCGGTGGCGCAGCGGTTAGGGCACTAGTCTATGAACCCGATGATCTTATTTCGATTCCGGCTCAAGGTCAACACCAGTGACGATTTTCTGAACCGGTCCTGAGCCTCCGCTGGGTCGACTCAGCCTCAAATGAGTGCCTGGCGGTGTGTAAACATCGCCGCGAGGGAGACAAAGGCGGTCGGGCGTTGTGCTGGTCACCGACCATTCATTACACCATGCTGGCCTTCACATATGCTCGCTGAGAACACTTGGCCGCATTGTCTGATAACGCTCTCGTTATCTGATGGCGAGATAATGACGCCAGTCATGAAGACGGCCATGGTAACGCGCGCCGTCCTGCCAAGGCCACGGTGCTCCTTGACGTGCAGTTGGATTCAATAATAGATGGCGTTACTCAGAACATGACGGGAGAGAGCGCCGAGATGAACTCGATGTCTTTCAGGTGCAACCCCCTCGCTCGATATCCCGAGCCCGTCCGTCGTCTCGGTTATTCGTGGCGATGTTGGTGATGACGTTGCCGATGTTGTTGGCGGCACGGTGGTGGCGCGGGGAGCAGCGCTGCCGCCTCGCTGCAAGCGGGCGCTGGGCTCATTTCCCAATGCGGAGTTGTCAACTTGGGCGGCGCGGTGGCCCAGTGGTTAGCGCTGACGCCTCACAGCAAGAAGGTCCCGGGTTCGAAACTCTCGGCTCGGGTGCCTTTCTGTGTGGAGTTTGCATGCTCTCCCCGTGTCCGCGTGGGTTTTCGCCGGGTACTCCGGTTTCCTCCCACAGTCCAAAAGCATGCTCCTGGATAGGTTGATTGGCTCGCAGACTAAAATTGTCCCGCAATGCCCGGCGATGGACCGGCGTCCCGTTGTCGGGTGTATTCCTGCCTTACGCCCTGTGTTTCCGGGATAGGCTCCGGCTCACCGTGACCCTATATAGGATTCAGCGGTTTCAGATAATGAGATGAGAGTTGTCAACTTGCACACGTGTCCGCGTGAGTTATCGCCGGGTCCGCCGCTTTCCTCGCAGAGTCCAACGACGCGCTTGCGACTGCCGAGGTCAGTTATCCTTGTCACATTGCCTCTCGCCCTCGCCGCTGGCCCTGTGTCTGTCGGGATAGGCGCCGACACGCCGCAATCCTTGTACGTTGGAGGCGCCCAGTTGACCTTGTGTGCGCTTTTACCCACTCTCAAAACACGGCAATGTCTCGCTCCGCCTTTTCGTTGTCAATCTGTGGGGGAGCTGCCGGCGTCGGAACGTCGTCTCTCCACCACAGAGGTGCCTGGGTCATCTTGCACGTGCAAACCACGTGGAGACCCCAGAACGGCCGCCGGTGAAGCCACCTCGTTGTCACATTGTCAGCAACAACGGCATCAATAACAACGGCAGCATCAACAGCATTGGTATTCATTGCGGGCCCTGGCACACGGAGTGGATCTCAGACTAAGCAACCTCGCGAATCAGCCTCCGCTGCATCTGCTGTATGTCACTCAGCGGCACACGGCCCAGGAACCTCCACCTCAACTCCTCCACCTTAGACGGCAGCTACAGTCTCTTCTACAACATGTTTACTTGTGATACATGCTCTCTGTTCCTAAACTATTATTTCCTTCTCCCTCACAATGTCCCAATATTTTTTGCACATTCATTTCACGGCACCTTCTACCGCGCTACGTTTTTCAATATCTCCAAATATTTCACATTGCTCTTCATGTAATTTACAATTAATCTACCCCCATAATCCTTGCTTCTCTCTCCCTCTCATACTTCCCTAACTTAGTTCCTCTCCTTAGAGTCGCTCCTAAATGTAGTCCCTCATCTAGGAAATGCTAGTGCCCTTCTCTGTCTTCAACAAAATATATCCGCAAACTACAAATCGTGATGTCGCCATTGTTAAGAGGAATTGAGCCACAGCCTGGTCCTACTTTGGGTAACAATAGAAATGTTCTCTCTTGTGCTGCTGACTTTGCAAACAGGAAAGAATGTTGGTTTGCGCATTTGAATCTTCGAGATATTCTGTCTAAATTCGATCAGTTCAAAACCAGAATTAAATAACCTTTGTCCCGATATCTTCTGCCTAACAGAATCACTGCTGACTCCTACTACGACTAGTGTTCAATTTCAAATTGAAAATTATAATCTCTTTCGGTTAGATTGAAGGTCAAAAGGTGGAGGCATAGCCATTCATATCAGAAATAACATCCCCTCCTCTTTAACCCACTCTATCCTACAAAAAGATTGCCTTGAAGCATTAGTGGTAAATATTACTCCATCTAAAAATCATAAACTACATTTAATGCATTGCTGTAGGCCTTCGAAGGGCAATTCTAGAGATGCGGAAAAGCTTCTTAAGGAGTTCATGTCTGCTCTCCTCAATGGTGAGTTAATGCTTCTAGGTGGCCTAAATCGGAACTGAACAGATCCACCAAATGAGGGTTTGTCCACTGCAAACGAGTCATCATTATTATCAAAACCTGCTTCATACTGTAAAGGCTCGCGAGGGGCTGAAGCCTATCCTGGCAGATAAAAGCCGCAGGGCAGGACTATGCCTACGATATGACGCCAGTACATGGCAGGGCACTTTATTTGGGGATATTTACTCAGCAGGCCAATTAGATGGTGGGACTAAACCCGAGCACCCAACGAAAATCCACGCGGACACGGAGAGAAAACACGCAAATCCACACTGAATGGCAGCCGAGCCAGGAACCGAACCCGGGTTCTTCTTGCTGTGAGCCGACAGCGCTGCTCACTGAGCCACCGCACCACCCGGCAAACGAGTTCAACATTTTTAAATTGATGAACTCACCCGCCAGGTCTAACCTCAAACATGGAGACCACTCTTCATTGTTGGACATTATTTTGACGAATGAACCAGACAATTGTTCTGCTATTGGTGTCCTAGGAAATCAGCTCAGTGATCACTCAATAAGTGTTGGCATTAGATTATCACAGGCACCTAAAAGTCATCGAAAATGTGTCTTGAAACGCTTTATGAAAATGTTTGACATCCAGGCTTTCCCACGTGATGTATTCCATGTGAACTGGGAATATGTGCAAAATGTCATTCCTGGAAACAGCCTGGACATAGTTTAGAAACAATTCCTGCAGTTGGTTGATAAACATGCGCCATGAATAAAATTCAAAATTAAAGGGAGCGGTCCACCTTGGTTTGACTCACAAATTGCCTCCTCTTCAGGACCAGAGAAGGAGCATAGAAGGTACCAGGAAAGAGTAATCTTGAATATACTGGTTACAGGTTGGTGAGAAACGCTAAAAGAGATGATTTCCGGAATACCCTCTTGGCTTCAAATGGAGACTCAAGGTTGTTTTGGCCCACTATCAGCGCATTTTAAAATAAATCGAGTTCTAACGAACTACCAACGAACCTTTCAGTAGATGGAAAACGCCTTAAAAACAGCTCAGATATTATATATGGCCTTACTTTTTATTTCTCGACAGCTGGTCATGAATGTGAAAATATGCATGATTCCAATGATTGTGCTTTGAACTCATAATACACATCCCAGACCAGTTAACGTTCATGCAATGAAATTAATTTTCCACACGAAAAATCTTACTTTGAGCCAATTACACGTTTAAATGTCCTCAGTCAGTTGGTCTCATTGAAGACAACTTCCTCCACTGGGTTGAGAGACTTTTGCTCGAGTTGAAGTGGCTGACATATAGTCTTTTGATATTTAAGCCACAAGAATCTAAGGTCTCCACTGAATGGAAGACCGCTTGCATGCGTCTTCTTCATTAAGGAGGGTCTGCAGATGATCCTAATGATTACAGGACAGTTTCTCGTCTATCTCTCGTGGTTAAAATATTTGAAAAAATCTCAAAAAACCGGACTACACATTTAATAAACAATTTATTACATCCGAAACAATCGAGCTTTCATAAAAAAATATATCCTAACTTTGACAGCATTGGACTCTCTGAATTTTGTTTTTAGACCGATGGAAAATAAATTTAGCTGTGTCATTCTACTCCGAGACTTGTCAATGGCCTTTAACACAGTAGATCGCAATACGCGCTTAAATAGACTCTGAAGCCTTCAATTCTCCAGTCATGTGGTTGGCTAGTTTAAGAGGTACCTAAACCTACATTAACAGGCCATTTCAATTGACAACCTGATATCCAACACAATCTAGGGTACAAACGGCGTACCACAAGATTCCACTCTTGGTCTATTACTTTTCTCTTTACTAATAAATAACCTGGGCACCTCCCTTACCCACTCTGATATCATTATTTTTTCCCAGCTGACCCCGCACTGTCAGTAGCTGGATATTCTCTGGAAGATGCAATTTGTAATCTACAAGGTGACTTCAAAATCCTGCAAAACCAGCTTCTCTCACTCAAACTCGTCTTTAATGCCAATTAAACTAAATTTATATTGTTATTTACAATAAACAACATCTAAATCGCCGCTTCCATTATATGCACTAGATAACCAACATATTCAACAAGTTGTGGAATTTCAATGTCGTGGCTTCATATTAGACTCAGAATTGAAATTCAGACCTCACATTGACTAGATTGCCAAGACAATTCAAATTAAACACGCTTTCTCTGCAGACATAAACACTGCTTCCCAAACAAGTTTCGCTTAGATTTGCTAAAAGCAACTATTCAACCATTACTTAATTAAAGCGACATTATCACTTGGCATCGAGTACTGTTAAATAAACTTAACCCTTCAAATAATTCTGCTGAAAGCTTTGCTGTGGATGTCTCATACAGCGCCCACCATTGTGAGTTGTACATTGGCTCAGAATTAACTTATTTTACTCAGTTGAAGTGCAATGATGTAGGTTTTCACGGGGCTCGATGCATGACGATTGCTTCGAAAAGATGCTCGCGTCGATTGCTACGGGAGGGAGAGGGAGGGAGCGATCGACGCGGCTGTCCCGAGAGAGCAGCTTCTCGAAGCAATCGTAATAGTAGAAATATTCGCTGGGTCCTATTCGTGCTTGAGGTTCTACTTAACAAGTTGGCAAAATATTTGATGGCTTTGCTCTCGATACGGACAAACATACCTAATCTTACAAGTTCACCCAACTGTCAGCTTAATGTTCCTAGATGCGCATCACATTTCGGGGGAAATCTTTTGTGGCGGCTGCTCTTTGCTTTTGGAACAATATTGCCATGAGCTTGAAGCTGCGAGTCACTACCATCCATGAGTTTCTTAAACCCAATTTATTATCAATCTTTCGGCCCCGGTGAGTTCGTATAAACTCATGTCATCGCATTGTCAGAAACCGCTTAGTCCTGTACAGGGTCGCGGTGAGCCGGAGCCTACCTCGGCAGACACAGGGCGCAAGACAGGGATATTCCTAAAATGGGACGCCAGTCAATCACCGGGCACTGCGAGCAATTTAGTCTGCGAGCCAATTAACCTATGCAGCAACATGTTTTTTGGACTGTGGGAGGAAACCGGAGTGCTTGGCAAAAACCCACGCTGTATAAACTGATTAGTCTTTTTAAAGGGATGCATTTGCTCCTTTTGTTGTGCTATATAACTGAAATAATTTCTCCCATGCCATGTTTGCACTGTTTAACTTCTTTATTTATTATTATAAACAAAGCAGTGCTGTGCAACTTTGAGTGCTACTGTTTATTTCATGATTATAACTGTGATGTCGTCTTTGATGTTTGCGAGATTGCTTATTTGCAGGCTTAGGTGTTACTGATTACTTTTATGGCCGCGGTTAAAGTTTATATATTTGATTTTAGAGGCTCTTGCTATAAGCGTATCTACCCTTTGATTTTCGGCTTAGTTGCGTCGGTATTTTTCGGAAGTTTTTGAGTCATAGGAATCCCGCATCTAGAGCTTGCAAGCTCATGGGGTTCATTCAGCTGTAACAATAAACATCTATCTATCCTGTATATTATTAAGCAGGTACTGATGATAGTGCTGCTGTTAATGATAACGATGCTGGTGATAACAATGCTAATGATAATGATGTTCGTATGTGTTGTTGATGCTGGTGTTGATGTTGTTGTGGGTCTATCACTTATTAACCATCCCCCATCGATGCACTTAAGCAATTTATTCTGGAGTCATGTGCGGCTAATGTGACCCTCGGGTGAAAGGCGCTCTTGAAGCACAATTATTATTATTATTATTCACATTAAGCTCACGTCTCTCCGACTGGGAGTCAAGTGCTTCTACCGCAGAGCCACCCTCGTTTCCCCCTATCGCATCCTGCCGAGCAGCGGAACGATTAGTGTAAGTAAATTACCGCTCCCTTATTACTGAACCACAATGACGAGACACCAACCGTGGTGCCACCAATTTCATGACGTATCTCTCCGCCACTCACCCCCACGCGTCTCGATATATCTCCACCACATTTGTCGCGCTCTCTCGTTCATTAGGAAATATATATATTTCTCCGCTCCGATGGGTAAACTTGCTTGCTACGGTAATGGCGCCGCAGGCAAAGGGCGCTTTTACCATCAAAGCAGTCCCCGGCTTGTCGAACAGCGAGGATCGCCTCCCACGGGAAATATCTGGGCCACGAGGAACACAAAAGGAACGCGGCACTGAGCGCCACTCTGAAATTGCCCAAAACCGGTAGCAATGTAAAACAAGAATGCTGGCTTATCCTCGGCAAATGGATTTCATGCAGAAAAGGCCCGATTGGTTTTTTTTCTCACAACCGATGAATTCCTTTTGACAAAGGCGCGGCAATCGGGATGGCTTTTCGTGAGAAAGACCAATTCGCTCAAATGTATGTTTATGTTGTACAAAGAAAAGGGGGGGGGGGGTGGATATCAATGGATTTACAGGAGCCGGTTTTGTAACTGTGGCTGTGTGATTTTACCATCACTTCACATCAGCTTCATGTTATCCTCGTACTCTCGGAATGTCTATCGACAGCAGCAGCAGCCGCAGGAGCCTCGCGTACCCCCCACGGGAGGGGGCCACGCACGTGGTCACTGCAGAGCTTGTCAAGGTGCTGTCACAGGCTCTCTCCCCCACCACTAGACGGCGAGCCTGCACGCTCTCTGAGTCGTGGTTCAGCATTCATGTCGATTTCTTACCGAAGTTGTTCTTTTGCGATAGCCGTGTCGAGCGATCCCCTCGCTTTTTACGACGTTCCGCCGCCCACGTTGGAGCCATCCGCAGGCGATCCGAGAACGAGTGAACTACGAGTGCGCTCTGTGTGTCCTGATGTCAATGCCTTGCCCGAATTTCTATCGTCCTTTGTTCATCATCTCCCAGGTCCCTCTCTTGCCCCGCTAGAGTCTTGTAGGTCTCCATTGTCTTTCCCACCCGCAGAATTATTCAGAATTCTTCAATATTCCTTTGAACCGCCCAGCACACAGACGCACGCATCTGTCATCCACAAGCCATCCAATGTCCGGCTCGAAACGTGATGGGATTTCTTGTGTCGCATGTTCCTGCTCTGTCCTTTGAGACCCTTTTGCCTCGCACGTTGGCCGGACCGCCGGTTTTTTGAATGCTTGAGCGCAACATTTCGGCGAAATGTATTCACAAGCCTGACGGGAAGGCCCACAAACCGGATGAGCATTCCACACCGTCATCTTAAAAGATTATAGCCAGGGGCAGCAACAATGATTTACTGCGGGTCAGTGGCCTATTAGGGTTACGAATATTACGTCGAACAACTGAGCTCGGCAAATGCACTGGGTCAGGCCGATTGTTGTTAAATGAAGTGTAACATTCACATTTCAACTTTAAAAAAACGTCAACGTAAAAACGCAACGTAAGGAAAAAACGATCAGTAGGCAGCGAATGAAAGGGGATCTCGCTCAAACGGGGGGGCACAGTGGGCCCCCGCCCCCCAGTCATAGACCTACCACCCCTTCCTTCTGTATGAGCCTCCGACTGTCCAGGTGTTAACCACACTTTAACACAAGCTGCTACTGCGCCTTCGGCACGACTTGAGATGAAAAAAACCCCCTAAAGTGAATAGTTATATATTAGATCTGATCAATGCTGCAGGTCCTGAGAGACAGACAACCACACACTAGACATACATAGTGGCTCAAAGTAATTGTGCGGAAGAGCGTTGGTTTATAATATTTACGAAATGTGTTTGCCCTCCTCATTTCAAAATGCAACTCGCCCCAGCCCTCCTCACTGCCTGAGAAGCTGGAGTTGGACCTGAACGCAAAGAACTTCATAATAATAATATTTGCACTTCTAGAGCGCCTTTCACCCGAGAGTTACAAAGTGCTGCACAGAGCTGTGGAGATAACGGCATGTTAACAACAACAACAGCAGAGTAGATGCATGCGAGAAAAATTATGCCTATAAATGAATAAGGATATAAAATAACAGGACAAATATTTGTTCAACAAATGAAGGAAGGAATAAGTGTTCCTGAGCAGGCGCAGGTTAACAGCGAGACATCACCCGAACACAACAACAGTGAGCAGCATCAACAGTCCTAGCCAGAGGACTTCAATGACTTACGGATCAAGTGAGTCCTGAGTCGGGATGTTAAGACGCCCAGGGGACTCAGCTGACCGACTTTACATGAAGTCCCATCTCACCCCTTCTATGTCTCGTGGCAATCTCGCCGAGGAGACCTCGGCGAGGTGAGCGCTCCGGATGAAATCCCAGAATCGCAATGGTGCTGGCGCAGGCGTCATGCCCTGATATGCGATCAGTGCCAGGCGCCCTATACGGCTGACTTTCACTCTGATACATCGCCTGCACCCAAGCGTTCCATTTCTACAGGTAGGCGCCGATGCGATATGTGTGGCGACATCGGGCTTCCTATCCTTCCCCATGAGTTTCGCGATCTTGACGCCCCACGTAAATCATCGCGTGGCATCAAATTGTCCTCAAATCGGCAATTTGGTGGCGTCGCTCTCAGCAGCGCTGCGCCAGCCACTTTATGAACTGCTCCTGCACCCACGTTTCACACCTGAACGATCCACCTGGATGCCCACATCCGCGGCAACCTGCCCGCACATCCTTCGGCTGCTGCGCCGCGCACACGGCGTGACGGTTACGCCTCTGTGACGGCGCAACTCCGCCGGCCACACGGCGGGCAAGTACGGCTTAATTTATCAACAACGCTTCCATCAGCACAC
>JAZEWT010000013.1:20507862-20550599 GCA_036362905.1 Mordacia mordax
CCCTGTGTCTGCCGGGATAGGCTCCGGCTTCACCGTGACCCTGTATAGGACTAAGCGGTTTCAGACAATGAGATGAGATGTCGCTGCTGACGTGCCGTTCTCTCCGCAGCGCTTTGTGTGACCCTCGGGTGAAAAGCGCTCTCGAAATGCTCTTATTATTATTATCATCTACCGTTTGATTTTAGATGTTGTTGAGTTGTTCAGCTCGAATGTTTGCTGTATCGCAGGAATCCCGCATCAAGAGCTTGCGAGCTCAATTGATTACTTTCTGCTATAATAATAAACATCTACTTGTAAACGTCAATCTGCCGTGACGGTAATTCTCTTAACAAAGCGGCTTTCACCTCAATTTGTAGTGTGATATAGTACATCGGCCCCAATAGCACTGTATCGCTCGGGGCGAGGAGATGTTTACATTGTTTACATTGTAAACATCTCCATTGTAAACATCTCCTTGCGGGGTGACCCCAAAACCAGATCGATAGAGGACTCTCCTTGGCAGGTGGAAACCCGTCTTCTTAAAAACCAACGCCGGTCACTTTGTGGCCATATTTTGCGCAAGCCTCTGAAACGTTAATGTTACGAAAGGCTTTCCTCACAAGCGCGTGTCTCTTAGTCCAGCCGGCTGTACTCTCTCAGTGCCCTATTCCTGTCTCTATTGCACCAACTGTAAACAAAGAAACGAAACGTTCATTAAAGGCCGCACGGTAGCGCACTGAGTAGCGCTGCCGCCTCGCAGCCAAAAACACATGAGTTACAGTCCCGCTACCGTCGATTTCTGTGCAGAGCATTTACGTTCTGCCCGTGTCCGTGTGGGTTTTCGCTAAGTACCCCAGTTTCTTCCCAAGGTCTATAGACAACCTGCCGCATACGCTAATTGGCTTGCGGGCTAAATTGCCCACGGCTGCATCGAGGCTCGTGATGCCTCGAGCAGCTCTAAAGAGCAATCCTCTCTTAGTTGTGGTTTGAACATCGGCTCAGAGTCCAATCCTAACGATCAGATGACTCAGCGATCAGATGACACAGCGATCCGACGACACAACGGATGAACATGGGCCATCTAATAAAGATGTTCCTTTTCTGCATCTCTTTACGCCCATCAACAGCGTGGTCCACATGTCTTGTAACCCCACTTAACTGGTCCCTTATATGTTTTAATTTTGCTCATGAATAATAATAATTGCACTTCCAGAGCGCTTTTCACCAGAAGGTCACAAAGCGTTGCGCAAAGCTGCGGTCAGAACGGCATGACAGCAACAACAATGACATAAGAAAGGAAAATCAGCAACAACAACGTATTTTTGGGTTTTTTTTGTACAAATGCGAGCTGTGGAGAAAACAGCTTGTCAACAACAACATCAGGATAGTTCAACTGAGCGTCAAATAGTGGCTATAAATCACAGGACATAAAATAAGCAATACATTCAACAAACAAGAAATAAATCTTCCCGAGCAGGCGCAGGTCGGCAGCGAAGCCATCAACGCGGCACGACTACAATGATCCGCATTAACAGTCCCAGCCAGAGGACTTGAAAGCCTTACGGAATAAGTAAGTCTTGAGACAAGATTTGAAAATGCCCAGGGACTCAGCTGATCGAATCTGCAATCGAAGGGCATTCCAGCGTCTTGGACCAGCGCGTGAGAAGGCTTTTGCACCCATCCAATGAAGATGCGATCTGGGCACACGCAGTAATTTCTGTTTGAAATAACTCGTGCTTATTTATTTCAGCTGTCTGATACGAGTTTAGGTGCTGTTACAGAACGGTTTGTCGTGAAGAGCCTGTGGGCTCTTGAGATCCTGAACCAGGATAAGCGTGAAACAGTGGTCGCCAGACGTCCCCCTCACTCTGTACAGCGATTCCCGTCCCTGTCTCGTCTCTCACTGTGGCCCAGCTCGTGGCCACGTCTCTGCTCCTCGCTCGCTAAGAGTTTATCAACATAACTGGAGGGTGGAGGAGAGAGGCTATCAATTAGTTTTCTTCTGCCCCCACCCGCCCCTTCCCACATCCCGCCCCCGCCCCGATGGGACGGTGCCATCAGCGACAGACATCCACAGCGAGGTCGTGAGGACCTCGTTGTAGACGGCACTGACAGTCTCCCCGGAAGCTTTTGTTGGTCTTAATTTGCGTAATGAATGGACAAGCTGCTCCACAATGGCCGCCCAAGGCTTAAGAGCTTTCATGTTATTTAAATTGGTTCTAAACCAATTTGATTCCATTATCTTTTTCATGATTGGATGCTTCTCAAGTGTCCTCAAGGACGCGAGATCCTTTGATGTGAGTATTATTTGCAGCACGTAATGGATGTTTGATGCGGGTTTATTAAACGCGAACCCAGAAATCGCGGGGGGAAGGGCGAGTGTTCAATCGTTCCCACATCTTGCCAAAACTTTCGTATCTCCCGCGCCTATGCGCTCCGAATTAAAATCAAAGGCAAACGCAGTTGAGCGAAACTCTGCCGTGAGTTTTTAAAAACATGTGCATTTAAACGTTAGCTTCATTCGGAAACGTCACGTCGTGTCACGATTTGGTAGAAATTATCTTAAAGCGCGGTTTTACAATTTGAAATTTGACCCTGTTTGCAAAAAATATTTTTTTTATTATTGGCGTCTCATCTCCCGGCAGTCTCATCATTACTTTATTAAGTACCGATTCATGTGAGGTATGAGCATCACAAAGGCCCCGCTATCCCACTCGCACAGATTACCCTGGCATCTGCTATGAGCGCGCGTGTATTATTGTGGCCTTAGCCAATGCGCTGTCCACCAAATTCGCCATTCAAGTCCCGCTGTAGCCAGAGCATACATTTACATGGGTGGATTACACTAAAAATGTGAACACCTTGTAATGTGAAGCGGATGTAAAGACCCTTGTTTGCAAGATTTGTCCATGAATTGCCGGAATTGTAATCTGACTTGCATAGAAATAAAATGCCAACGATTAAGATGATAGTTTTTTACCAGGTTGCTAATAAACAATTATATGCATTAACTGGAATTTAAGCGTAGAGAGCAGCTACTTTGGAGCGAACCGTCATGCTCTATCATAAAGTATGTGGGTTTGCTCTCTAACACACCGGCGAACTACTCTCTAACATACCAACGTGGCACTCTCTTAACACGCCGGCGTGCGGAAATGATAATGATCTGCCACATTCTGTTCACGCGACAAATCCTCATAACGTGTGAACGTGTCGGGAGGAGGAGGCATTACGACACTTGTACGTTCACGGTGACCCATCTCACGAGTTCTTTATGATTCCGCACGGGTTCTATTGTGAGCGCGTCGGTGCCGTGTTCCAGAGATCGAGAGGCGATGGGAAGTTAATCCGCAACACAGCGGCGCGGAGTGCGATGGGGCACCCGATGTGTCGTCGGCTGTGCATGCACAGCGCAGTGCCTGTCTGCAGCGGCTGCTGTTTAGCAATAATTATATTTGCATTTCTAAAGCGCCTTTCACTCGAGGGTCACGAAGCGCGATGAGAAGGATGGCCGGGTCGAGCCTGCGTGCGTGCGTACGTGCATGACCATGGGTATGGCGGCAGTGCCAACACTGCGACACAGAGATTGGAGCCGCGGCGATTACAGCAGCCGATTCGCACATTTAAATGACAATACGACGAGCCCGAGCCACAACTGGGAATGATGAAATGCAATCATTATCAGCAGCAGCAGCAAGCAGCATTATAAGTAGTTCTACCAGCTGCGGCAGCAGTGCTATTATCACCATCATCCGCAGCAACAGCAGCATCAGCAAAACCACTATTAGCAATAGCAGCAGGAGCATCGTCATCGTCAATAACAGAAGCAGACGCAACAGATTGGCACTCAGGCCCCATGCAAAATTCAATGATGACCCCACCCCCTCCCCCATGCCCACTGATTAAAAAGCACTGAATCCGCTCAATTACTGTTACACTAATGGATTTACATTTTAATCTTCGGTTTGATCGATTAATTTGTAACGCGCCGCGCTGAGTCCGTGCCTAGTCGTGAGCGAGACACTGATTCGGAGGAGCGAGGAGACTGCAGAGAGGGGTCGGGGGAGTCGTGGGGACATTAAGCCGGCGCCAACCCGTCAGACACTGCTTCCTATATATTTTTTTTTGATGTTATATCGGCCAGTTCATAAGGTTTTATTCTTGTGGCAGGAAACCGGAGAAGTCGCACAACAGGAGGGGAGGAGAACACGTAAATTCCACACAGAAAGGCACCCAGGATAGGGATGGAACCGCCTCGGGCAGGATCTTGTTTCTGTGCGGCGCGGATGTTACCAGCCTGCCGTCCGGTACAGCCGGGATTGTCCCCATGGCTAAGACCGCGCTGGTGATCATCACCACTAACATTACCATCGTCATCGTTGGTAGCGATGTCACCCATCACTTGCAGTGGCGACTGCAGCCGAGGTCTTAACGTCTACGTGAGCAGCAGGGATAATAATAATAATAATAATTGCATTTTTATGCCACCTTTCACCCGAGGGTCACAAAGCGCTGCACAGGGCTGCGGACAGAACGGCACATCGACAACGAGACAAGAACGGTAAATCAGCAATGACGGGGTTTTTTTATATATAGGATTTTTGTTTTGTTTTACAAAATCCGAGCTGCGGAAAGAACGGGATTGTCATCAACATCATCTGCAAAATCGTCGTCGTCATCATCACCTCGTCGAAAAGCGACATCAAACAACAGAAGCAACCCCGTCGCCACGAGACGCAGTAGTGTCTGTCGATTTCTCGAAAACACCCGGGTAATACGGTACACACCCGGGTAATACGGTACACACCCGGGTAATACGGTACACACCCAGGCATGCGCTTTACCTGCCTCGGAGGTCTGCGCGCTGATGAAGGCCCACAATTTATGTTACTGAAGATCATTACGTTCACAGACGCCAATTAAAGTTGATTGGAAGAATATATTGCGTTTAAAAATACGTAATAAGAAACCAGCTCATTAGCTCCTGCCCTAACATGTCTGAGTCATTAAAAACGAATTTGTATAACGTGGTAGAGAGCACGTGGCTAAAATAATCCACAATTTAAAAGCTAGTGCAATTCCTTTTCGATACATTTACTCAGCCGATCATTCCTGAAAGGCAGATAAAATTCCTACCACTTCAAGGGCAGTCAGCAGTGGTTGCCCTATGAAATAGACATATCCTTACCATAGGAATGTGGAATTACCGCCACAGCCATAAACACAGATGGCTCATGGAGGAGAAAATGTGAGTCGATAAAGATCCCAGGAGTCCGGAAGAAACAATGGAACTTTTGTCAACAGACAACAGAGAACATACTTTGAATACACTGCACGAATATGGCAACACCTCTCGTCTAAATCACTGGGCACTCCTGATGATTCCTCCAATGTCTCATCTCATCTCATTGTCAGAAACCGCCGCTTAGTCCTGTACAGGGTCGCGGTGAGCTGGAGCCTATCCCGGCAGACACAGGGCGCAAGGCAGGGATATACCCACGATAGGACGCCAGTCCATCACCGGGCACTGCGGGCAATTTAGTCTGCAAGTCAATTAACCTGTGCAGCGGCATGTTTTTTGGACTGTGGTAGGAAACCGCAGTGCCCGGCGAAAACCCACGCGGACACGGGGAGAGAACATGGAAACTCCACACAGAATGGCACCCGAGCCGAGATTCGAACCCGGGACCTTCTTGCTGTGAGGCGACAGCGCCACCCACTGGGCAACTGGGCCACCGTGCCGCCTTTTCTCCAATGTGGGGGCGGAATGTTGCGAAAGAGAGAGGAGGAACGCTCGACACGGCTATCCCCAAAGTAGAGACATTATCAGAAGCAGAATTGTATTTGGGGCGGATGGTTGTACGAGATTTGACGCAACATTGCCAGGTCCACTCGAGTCAATGAGATACTAAGAGCCTCCGTCTAATCTCCTGTTGTCCTGCGTTTATCTTTTAAGATAAATTATTTGCTAAATCCCCACAGTGACTTAATTATGGGTCAATAAAACGTGAGTCACAAACCATCTGGAATACCTTGCATAAAACGGGCTGCCATTCTCCAACTGCGTTTTCGCGTTCCATACAAACAGGGCGGCGGGGTGGCGCAGTGGGTGGCGCAGTGGGTGGCGCAGTGGGTGGCGCAGTGGGTGGCGCAGTGGGTGGCGCAGTGGGTGGCGCAGTCGCCTCGCAGCAAGGAGGACCTGGGTTCGATTCCCGGCTCGGATGCTTTTCTGTGTCGCGTTTGCATGTTTTCCCCATGCCCGTGTAGGTTTTCGCTGGGTACTCCAGTTTCCTCCCACCCTCCAAAGACACGCTAATGCCTAGGTTATTGGCCTGATGAGCAAAATTGCCTGAGTGCCCTGCGATGTACTGGCGTCACATCCCGGGTATTCCCCCACCTTGCGTATTGATAACGAATGAATGAATGAATATTTAAGAATCAAAAGGGATTTAAGAAGACAAACACATCGAAGGGTTGAACATTTAGCAAAACGACAACAAGCGCATGATTAGGATTCAAGTGTAACTACTTCGAGCGGAGACAAAACAAGGAATGCGAGGCTGCCAAGCAGTCTCTCCGCAGGATGCCTTTGCTTTGCACGGGTACAAGTCAGGATGTATTGGACCGCCGTGGCCGTGCCCAGAGTGTCCTTCGCGAGCTTTCTTTCCAGGTAATGAAGCGGTAACTTTAATCATCTAGATTTTCTTTTTTTTTCGCGTTAGCACGGAGCACACAGTTTCCGCACACTTAACATTGTTTACCGGCACGGCGGGGAGCGTCCACGCACGCAGGAGCAATTCTAAACGTCCATAAAACTTCACTGCGGGCAAGTCACCGGCGGCTGAGGATTTCGCCAAAGTGAGCTCATCTCATCATTGTCAGAAACCGCTTAGTCCTGCACAGGATCGCGGTGAGCCGGAGCCTATCCCGCAGACACAGGGGCGCAAGGCAGGGATATACCTCACGATGGGGCGCCAGTCCATCACCGGGCACTGCGGGAAATTTAGCCTGCAAGTCAATTAACCTATGCAGCAGCGTGTTTTTGGACTGTGGGAGGAAACCGGAGTGCCCGGCGGAAACCCACGCGGACACGGGGAGAGAACATGCAAACTCCACACAGAAAGGCACCTGAGCCGAGATTCGAACCTGGGACCTTTTTGCTGTGAGGCGACAGCGCTACCCACTGGGCCACTGTGCCGCCTTAAAAACCAGATTGTAAATCAAATACTTTGCAATAAACATCAGAGCAACGAAGAGCGTATTCACGATGCCACTGAAAGTGCCTTAAAGACTGGCACGAGAATAGATGTTGTGGATTCACGTTCAGGTCCACCAACAGCAGTGACCATCACTGCACCACGCGTGTTTAAACGCACACACAACGATACGGCTCACGTAAACAAATCAGACGATTGGTCTCAGCAGCGCTGCCTGAGATGACAAGCTTGGTTTAGCGAATGTCTCTCAAGCAAGAGGTTCATCATCAGTCATGATCAATGCACTGCTGGATGAAGTCCTAAACCAAGCTGCCATCAACTGTCTCTCGCGATCCTTGCACTGTGATCATTCTGTGATGGAATAATCCCCGGACACAGGGAGAGAACTCGCAAACTCCACACAGAAAGGCACCCGAGCCGAGATTCGAGCCCGGGACCTTCGTGCTGTGAGGAGGCGACAGCGCTACTCACTGGGCCACCGTGCCGCCCGCATAAGGATTGTGCAGATTAAAAATTGGGTTTATAAAGGATTCGAACCTGGTACCCTTAGTGCGGACAAGCATACTTTACACTAAATACATGATGTATTATATATATAGATCATTATCATCATGCGCCTAGGGTTGGTAAAATGAGTCACGCTTTCTATAGGAAAGTCAAGACTGGGGTCTTCATGTATACAATGGTCTCTGCCATAGTAACGTGGCATTTGTCACCAGTAAATGATGTCATTTACTTGAGGCGTGCGCTGCCCGTGCAGCCCACCGCGATTCGCCTTCTCGCCGCACGCACAATATCAGCGTCGCTTTTGCTTGTTGTTTTATTTTGTATTGGTAATGACCCACGTGTAAGGTGCCTGTGAGTCATCGGAGCCGGTGATGGCTGGGAGATTCGGGCCGCGGACCGAGTCAACGGAGGCCTACGGCTCGTAAAGACGCTAAACCCCCACCACAGACATCTCATCAGCGCTTCGCTGCAAAGTTTAACCCCTTCCAAGCCTCCTTTAGAAAGCAGTGAAAAAACGCCAATGCACATCCACCATGGATATAGGCTCGGGGTCTCCAAACAGTCGATGGCGACTCCTCAGTATACAGAGAGTGAGGTACACGAAAGACCCTCAGAGATACACAGAGACTCATAGAGATACATGAAGAACCATACAATTGCATAGAGACCCATATAGGTGGAGACCCATACAGATACATAGACGGGAGGGGAAAGCAAGATATTCTCTATGGTGGTTGTATTTAAAACTCTGATGGTCATGGGTCGCAAATGCAAGCTGCTGGAGACAAGAGCGCCAGCAAACACGGGGTGCAGCAAGCAAAGCTTGTGTGCAGCAATCAACCAAAAATGTGCAGCGGAATGTGCAGCACTCATTGATAGCAGCAAGCACACGTGTCACATTAATAGATGAGTGTTTGTGCGGAGCGTATATTTTGGGGGAGGGGTGTGAGTGAAGTATTTTTTTTAATTGGTGGATCTTGCGTTGCATTTATATTCTGAAAGTTATCTTGTGTTTTACAAATGTTGGAGCCCGCTGCGAGAGTGTCAGGATCGGTTCGTGAGCAGAGGAGAGATGGATGACAGCAGCTTGTGGGATGGTGAAAGTGTGGGAAACGCCCTCCATCCAGCAGTGCATAGGGCATGACTGATACCGGTGTTACGACTGTAGTGGCTTAGATTTACATGCAAAGTCGTTTCACAAAAAGTACTCTCCTTCAGAATTATTAAGCAAAACGCTCAAGAACGTAAGACAGGAAACATAACTGAAATATTATAATCATATTTTTTGTGCATTTCTAAAGCACATTTCACCCTAGGGTAATGAAACGCTGTGTACGCCACCACAAAGTACTGCTTCATGGGAATACATTTTCACTGTGATGAAGAATACAGCATTAAATCATCATATAACTGAAATGAAAAGTTAAACGTGAGGCTTAGGCTTAAAAGGGCCCAAGCTGTTTTATCTCAACTCATGCCTAAGCATCCCAAATATCTTCCTCAAATCACAAAATGCTTTATAAGATGTTGTTACCCAAGCCGAATAAAACCGAGACTTAAAAAAAAAACCTTTATTTTGCAAGAGGATCACTCAAAAACGCTAAATGAAGCAGTATTATGTGAACAAGTCATAAGCCGTGGGCTTAGGCAGACTATTCCACTTGCTGGTGCCACCTAAGATTGCGAAACTTGACTTGTACAGACGTCTTTATATCAACAATACACGTGAAGTATGCAATAACTGTAATTTATCAATTGAGTTATAACACAATCTACGTATATTCGCCAGACACAACCACTAATACAATATCACGAAGTTAAAACAAAACAGAAATTCCTTTGCCACAAGCGTGTGATTTTTGCAAACTTGATAGCTTGTGCAATGCGTCTGCTGTTTGAACAGCTTAGCATCAATACTTTGACCAGACAGACCTTTTTATTCATCATATGTATACTGTATGGGCAAAAACATCCCCATATTTCCAATCACTTTATATTCTCACCACCTCTGCTGGTACTGAAGTCTGCTCTGCCCCATCATGGGCGATATCAACCCAGGTGTAAAGTGCAGCTTGAGAGTTGCTGTTTGGATCTTAATTTGAAACCCGATTCGACGAGAAGCCATGTGGCTGATGGATTGTGTCGACAATAGTTCGGTTCGCTTTACGTGGAGAGGCGGATATGTGAAGGATGCATTGCCTGCCTGTCTGTGTTGTTGTTTATATTATACACAGCGACGCTGGCGATCAGCATGAGTTATGGTAAAACAAACCGTAACGAGCAACGCTGCTGGTACATTGCGAGGCAGCGTCGTCGCAAGACGGGTCTAAGATGGGCCATCGCCATCTAGTGGTCGTGGAGACGTCTTTGACGTCTCATCTCATTGTCAGAAACCGCTTAGTCCTCTGCAGGGTCGCGGTGAGCCGGTGCCTATTCCGGCAGACACAGGGCGCAAGGCGGGGGATATACCCACGATGGGACGCCAGTCCATCGCCGGGCACTGCGGGGCAATTTAGTCTGCAAGCCAATTAACCTACGCAGCAGCATGTTTATTGGACTGTGGGAGGAAACCGGAGTGCTCGGCGAAAACCCACGCAGGACAGGGAGAGAACATGCAAACTCCACACAGAAAGCAGCACCCGAGCCGAGATTCGAACCCGGGGCCTTGTTGCTGTGAGGATGCGACAGCGCTACCCACGTGGTGGAGCGGCACGGTGGCCCAGTGGGTAGCGCCGGTTATTGATGACGATCATCATAGACATCCAACCAAGCAAGCGTTTCACGAGCACGCATTCCCACTGGAACGGGTGGGGAGGGCGCACGGGCAATCGCGCAGGAGCGCGCAATCTGAGAAACATTCGCCAGGGGGCAGCACATGCCCACTCCGGCAGCTGCTCCTGCTGGCTCCTCCTGCTGCTGCTGCGTTAGGCAGTGCTGTCAAAACCACGACTCAAAACGTTCAGCACACGCATGAACAAACGCTGCCTGAAAATAATTCGAGCCCGTTGAGCTCACTCAGTGCGGACATACATTAAGATAAAGACACTACCTCCATTGTATGAAAATGCGCTTTTAAGGCGATGTTACTGAATGTGTTGCGTTTTTGTGGCGCACTGTTATGAAGAGACTGTCTCTGCAGGGTGGTCCAGATGCCTTGTGACCCCCCCCGTTCAATCGGGGTTTTTTTGTCTTCCGGTTTGTAATCTTGCACGAACACATTCGCTCACTGTCAGCCGTTATTCAAGCGTACATTAACTCACGTCAGCCATAGAAAATAAGTAATTACTTAAAACAGCAATTAACGGCCAAAGGAGAGAAAACAATCAAAAGGGTCAATTAAATGGGGGTCGCAAGACATCTGGACCACCCTGTTCCGTAAGCTGTAAGTGGTCGATGTATTCAGTGCAGTCGTACAGGTAGGAAGGGGGTCACGATACGACTGTCAGGAATGTGTTACTTTTACTCCTGGTCTTGGAGAAAGGTGGCAGAAAGTCCTGCCCGAGACGCCTCTCTGTGTGGAGTTGTGATTCTCCCTTCCTGATGCGCGTGGGTTTCCTTCGAGTTCTCCCTGTTATCATTAAATAATAGAGGAAGCAGTGTCTGGCAGGTTGGCGCCGGTTGAGAGACTTACCCCTGGTCCCCCCCCTCCCGTCTCAGCGATCGGTCCTCCTCCACTCCTCCACCCTGCATTCACAACTTATTCGCCATGACCCGCGGCATCGCCTGATCTGACAATGAAGCGCACAGCCGTCGCGCTTCAGTGCCACGAGTAGGAGCGGTGCCAATGCTTGTCTTTGAGGCAGGGATTGTGGATAACGCAGAGACGAGCCACCAGTTGCTTCAAGGTCTTTCTGAAGCATGCACGGCGCTGACAAGGTCGGCACGTGTGGAGTTTGAGCGTCATGCTCTTGAATGCTTTGCTTGCAGGCGTGGATTTTCTCCTGGAACTCCAGTTCCCTCCCACAAACGAACGTTTCAATCAACGATTGAACAAACGTCTCAGGGAGGACACTCCTGAAAAATGAGTCACGGGACTTATAAAGGCTTTAGCGTGTTGCAGTCTTAACATGATTTATAACGACACTGTTCCTTTGTCCCATTACCATTTCTCGGTCTTCTCAAGGCTCTGGAAGTCTCCAATGTAAATCTCATCTCATCTCATTGTCAGAAACCGCTTAGTCCTGTATAGGGTCGCGGTGAGCCGGGACCTATCTCGGCAGACACAGGGCGCAAGGCAGGGATATACCCACGATGGGACGCCAGTCCATCACCGGGCACTGAGGGAAATGTAGTTTGCGAGCCAATTAACCTATGCAGCAGCATGTTTTTTGGACTCATCTCATTGTCTGAAACCGCTTAGTCCTTTACAGGGTCACGGTGAAGCCGGAGCCTATCCCGGCAGACACAGGGCGCAAGGCAAGGATATACCGACGATGGGACGCCAGTCCATCGCCGGGCACTGCGGGGCAATTTAGCCTCCGAGCCAATCAACCTATGTAGCAGCATGCTTTTTGGACTGTGGGAGGAAACCGGAGTGCCCAGCGAAAACCCACGCGGACACGGGGAGAGCATGCAAACTCCACACAGAAAGACACCCGAGCCGAGAGATTCGAACCCGGGACCTTCTTGCTGTGAGGCGACAGCGCTAACCACTGGGCCACCGTGCGCCCACTGGTGGAAACACATGTTAATTAATGTTACATCAGCAACTCTTGGGAGAAGAAACAGTAAACTGCCTGCGCATCATTAAATATGGATATTCGATTCGATGAGTGACAGCATTCCTATGCTCACAATACGCGAGGCATCAGATCGCCCTTCTCATCAACTGGACGGTTTACGCTCGTGATTGAATCTTAGAAACCCGACCTCCACTATAATCAGGTACGCGGTCAAAAAATGCGATTTTGAATTGAATTGTCGCGGATCGCGGGAACCCCCGATGCTGATGGCGTCGGCTCCTCGTCCCGCAGTTTGCACCGACGTTGACGGCTGGGCCGCTCTGGGGTATTCCTCACGCGTAACCCGGACCGAGGGGCCGCGGCTCGCCTCCCGATCCCCTCTCTCTCTCCACAACGGGCGCCGCGTTCTCCCGATCCTCTCTCTCTCCACAACGGGCGCACGCACTCTCTCCGCACCGCGCGCACCAACACCGGGCGCACCAGCACCGGGAGACTCCATCGTAACAACTGGGCCGGATTTAATGGGTAAACGTTTCGCACAAGCGGCCACTTGGCCGACCCGCAATGTCGCCGTGCAACTCGCGGACGGAATGCCGATACACTTGGTAGCAAAGCCGACTCCGAGGGACGTAGATCTCCGCGGGACTCCAAATACGCACACCCGAGCTCTCGCGCTACGCGTACACAGTCTCGTTCACGCACGCACGCACGGACGCGCCAGTCACGCGTGTCAGCAATCAATCCGAGTGAGTGCGCAACTGTCAAGCGAATCAATCAATCCGAGTGCGCAACTGCCAAGTGTATCAATCAATCCAAGTCTCTGCTCGTCTCTTGCTGGCTGGCTGAGTGCGCGAGTTGCTGATGACTCAGCGTGGGTGTCGTCACATGACCGCAGCCGAGCACCTCGTGACTCGCTGGTAATTGGCATGCACGTGGCTTGGCACGGTCGAGGCAAGGCACCACAGAATCATGGCTCGAGATACGTTTAATCGATTGCATTACGAGGGAGCTGTCTTAACTGGAATTTAACTTTCGACCGACAAGGTGAGTTGACACTGCCGCAGGCGTTTCACTTTAAACCCTTACATTCAAGTCGTTTTCCAACATATTCGTTACCGCTATGTGTCAAACAAATGAGTAGTTATCAGTAAGGTGGGCGAGTCCATGGGTGAGCGTGGAGTGTTGATAGGGGGCAAAGCGAGGCATGACGCTGCCTACTGCTTTAAATCCAGCAGACAAACTGTCGGCAGCAAAGATCGATCCACTGCTAGATGAGGCCTCTTCAAACATATCTCTCAGCGCTGATTGTTTATACAATCCGTTACACTAATTTAATTTCTTTTAATAACATCAAATGCTTCAAACGTCTGAAATGATTGCTCGAGTGCTGGCCTTAATTTATTGGAAGCGTTTGCATGTTAAATAGCGTCACAGTGGCTTTTAGCAAAAAGCGTGGTGTAATGCATAATTGGTTTCTCTTGGGTTAGGTCGATTAAACGTGTGTCGTGAACACCCCTCCACCCGACACAGCCAATTTAGAAAAGTGCCACGTGATTCGTAAGGTGCCGCATCCATCACCAGTGCCACAGCAGGCTCGCCATGCGCCGTATAGAACTGTGCTCGCATCACAGTTCAATGGGCATCGACATTTCGCAGGAGTTTGATCTCATGACATTTTTTTTTATCTTTGTTGATATGCCGTTGTTTACATGCTGTTCTTTCCACAAATCTGTGCAGCACTTTGTGACCCTCGGGTGAAAAGCGCTCTCGAAGTGCAATTATTATTACAGCGCCAGATTACAGGAGGCGTTTGCACAAAGCGAATTACACTTGCCAATTTGTTTGGGATCATTCCAACTGACGTATTTGTTCCATGATAGTTTATAAGGCCACATTATTATTTTTAATAAAAGCAACACGATTGTTGTTATTCCAGTCTTCACGGGGAATGGTTGAATGTATTGTTATTACGTTCGTCAGACGATGAACGTTAATCTGGTTTATTACATGCAATTCAATGTGAATGCACGGGACTCGTCACATTAGGCGCGGATCAAATGGCACGAGACGACCACCCGATGTTTTTCACGAAATTCACAATATTAAGTTTCCAGCTGCCTTTCGCAAAATGAACACCACGGGTTGTCAATGTTTACACAATGTTAACAGGATCAGCGGAGCCACACGATTACGGCAGCAATGCTCCCTTATAACTAATCTGATGATTACACAGCAAGACCAGCTTCTTGTTGTCATTAGCGAGGCGCAACCTTGTCCTTAGAAGCCACATTAAGCCACACAACGCACAAGGCACGTTTCCACGCTGTCACCATTTTACTGTAACAAATGATGGATGATACAGCAGCCTTGTCTATACAAGTTCTAGTGCAGCTGCAAACTCCAGTATGAATCGCTTGGCTATTCACGAAAATCAACATTTCCACTGCCATTTATCACCAAAGAAAACATTACTATTCATTATCATCACAACTGCGGTACATTGGCTTTTGAAATTTAATTTTTTTTTAAAGGACAGCTCTGATGTCACAACAGATTTAGAAATACATTTCCGTGCACTAGGTTCATAAACTCCACGACCAAACTCGACCACCAGTCCACTTATGCGCCAATAATACCAATTCATATGCGTCAAGTGCAACCTTGGAATGACTGACGTGACAAGGATGTGATGCGACTCTATTGACTGGCGCATTGGGAGCCCGCAAACCGCTCCACTCGATCTTACACCGCGGTGCAACTGTCACCAACTACTTCCACGCATTAGCCGGCCGATAGCGACATCGAGCATTCCAAGCAGTCTCTCTCGCACCAACAGCCACCGCAACATTCTCAAATATGAGCGTCATCTGCTCCACGGCGCGGTGGCGCAGTCAGTAGCGCTGCTGCCTCACAGCAAAAAGGTCCCGGGTTCGATTCCCCGGCTCAGGTGCCCGTGGGAAGTGTGCGTGTTCTCCCCGTGTCCGCGTAGGGGTTTTTTTTGCCGGGTACTTCCGTTTCCTCCCACTGTCCAAGGACACGCTGCTGCCGAGGCTAACTGGCCTGCTGTTTGACTCGCCTGGTTTTATTTTTTGCACCGGCAGCTATGAAACACGTAATTTCGTTCCTCTATATACTGCAACTGTATAGCCATGGGATCAAAATAACGTTTCTCTGCTGGGCAAATGGCTTTAAAAAAAGCGTGCCTTGCGATGTACTGGCGTCACTCCCCGGTTATAGCCCCGCCTGGCACCTTATGTCTGCCGGGATAGGCTCCAGCCCCCCCCCCCGCGACCCTGTAACAGGATTAGGCGGGTACTGATACTAAACTGAACATCTGCTCTACGGTTTTACCAGCTTAAAATTCTATTTACACTACGCGGAAGATTTATGCACGGGTACAGGGGGAAGGGGGTGAGGGTACAAATGCACATTTCGGCATCGTCCAATTAAATTTTTATCATCGTATGACAATTAGCATAACAATTTCACTTTCCTTATGCTCCAGTTCGTGTGCATATGGATTGTGTGCGCGGCACAGCTGGCAGCGGCACACGGGCCAATGCGCGTGGTGCAGAGCAAGCACATTGCTGTTACGTTCCCACGCGCGCGCAGTCACAAAGACAAAGGTCCCCCTGGAGCCTCAAGCGCTGTTAGCCAGCACCTCATGGAGGCTGGTAGGGCACAGCAAGGTGTGGGTGGCCAGCACCACGCCCCCCGCCGCCTTTGGTCTCCCCAATGACAATGTTTACCGACCGCACGAGGTACTCGTTCGAGGCAGAGGAGGTTCAGGAAATCGTCACTGGCGTAGGCCGTGAGCAGGATCTGCTACAACACTATGTGTGCGCACTCACAACGCAAAGCATCCATGACAAGACGAGACGACACAGGCATCGAGTGAACGCGAACAAGATTCAAGTTTTGCTTCTCGCAAATTAAACGAATGCAAGAGAACCAGGTAAGGCAGGCGAATATTAAGCTTCGCTAAGTGCCATGTTCAGCGCTAAGCCCGGCTTGCAAACTAACTTGCTCTGCTAAAGTTACAGACATAATTCAAAAAAAGTGTGAAAAGTAATCGGGTGTTATGAAAAGCGATTGGTAAAACATCTCTCAACCCAAAACACCGACAAGCGTATGCTGTTACAGTGCAACAGTACAGTATCACAATTTTCAAAGTTAAATCTATAGCTAGCAACATTAGGAGGTTTTATCGGTTCCAAGTCAAAGTACTTTCACAAGCGCCAGGCAGCACTTATCTGTCCTGCCAGCATGACAGTGGTAGAACTCAAACATTCCTTTGGCGGAGCTCAGTCTGTCCACAAACCAACTAGGACACCAGTTCAAGTTGACCACAAAAATGAAGGCGATCAGGATTTCTGGACAAAAGCTGCTGGCAATAAACATGCAGTTTCAACTATCAGCTGAAGCCAGAAGCCCAAAGAAACCCAACTCTGTCTCATGAATAATCAGGTAAACAGGACACCGCATGTATGATAAGTAACCACAATAAAGCAGCATTTATTCATTTTTTTAAGATAAACTAATATGTTTTGGAATGACCGACTGCGCAAGCATTTATATATAGCTAGTCTATTAGGTCTGTTTTGACTCCAGCGAATTCGACTAACCCGATACGATAAGCAGCTGCTACTGGGTTAGGCAGAGTTAGACTGCGCGAGAAAGATCTGTTGGTGAGTATAGACGTCTCACTGCTCTGGAAAGTGGGACAGTGCTCATTATTATCATCAATTATTATTTAACAGACGCCATCTAGGGCATCTCCATTGCAGGCCAGGTGGGTGTTGGAAGTTCCAGTCTAATGGCAAAGGACAAAATGAGTTAGTTTGTTAGTCATTAAACAACCTACAAATCCGTTTGAAGTATACTAGCAAAGTACCCGCCCTATGGGCCATCTTATTCCAAGCATGTAACACGTTCTTCTAATGTTTCATGTTGAAGACGTTTTTTGATGACATGACTGTTTTGACCTAGATTTCTTCCAAATGTCCTTAAAGGAAATTTATTGCTGCCTCCCTGAAGTTTCAAGAGAGTAATCAGTAAGTTGGAAGTAAATCTGGAAGAATACATAAGAGCCTAGGTTTTGAGCAGATATATTTTGCACTTAATGTTCAAACCTAGTACCCCCAGTACGAACACATATATAAACACTTGCTCCACTGTATACAAATTACGTTATACTTTTAAGCTCGTTGTAAACCATAGTGATTTACATGGGTGGCAAATTCAATGTCATTCATAACCTCACAAAAACACTATCTTTAATTTACCATTAGATTCCATCCGAGGTCGAAGTGGTTATATTTATCCTCTCGTTTCAAGTACACATTGCTCTCTTTAATTCGCACCAGGGCTAATCCTGTATGCACAGCACATTATATGCGCGGTCCTCCTGTGTTGCATTCCATTGGCTTCACATCGGACTTGTGCAGCAGCATGGGACCCGAGCTGCAAGAGACATCACACACAGGCATTCCCGGTTACAGCGAGCAGCTTCCTTGTGAACACAAACCAATTGTAAACCACTGCAGCTGGTCACAGCAATGCGCGCCTGTAATGCAGCGCGTGTAACCGCGTGCCCTGAGAAATCTGACACTGCTGGGAGGCCAATTGAGCAGACGATGGCAGTACAGCAAGTGGATTTTCTCACCTGCTCGACGAGACCTCTCTGCACATGGATAGTTTGCAAGCGTCTCGCACACCTCACGTGCAAAGCAGTGATTAGAGAGGAAATGAACACTCAAATGCAGGACACACCGCATGAACAGGACCGGGAGTGACGATGACATAAACTAAACCTTACAGTCGGGTGTGCAATTATAACAGTGGTGAAGTCACGGTCACAATTTCATACATCAATGCCCTGAAATCACTCGAGTGTGCTTTGACAGCACACTTACCAGCAACTTTAAAGTCTTTTTTTTGCTATAAAACTCAAACCTGTGTTAGGCAGTCCAGGGCACACGGCTCAGGAATGCTTCTACAATAGCTATTTGTTTTTGAATCGTGTCTTGCCCTTCAGGAATGCACAGGTAATCGTAGTTAATGCCGGTGCAAGTTTGAGTTAATTATTAATATAACAATCCACAGCTGGATGAAGGCCTATCTACACCATGTTGGTCCAGCGACTTACGTGATCATACTTGCGGTTTAATCATACTTATTAACCCTGCTGAGGCTGCAGTGCATCAATCTTTGGATGAGGTAGCCACCCCTGTGAGTGGCTGGCTGAGACATTGTGCTGAAGAGGTACATAGCGCATCTAGAGCCTGAAGCCACAACAAGCACCAGCAGAGATGCTCTCCTGAGGGTGGCGTTTGTGTTCGCACTGCCGTATGTAATAGATGATGAAAAGTTCAGTGCACGCTCCCATCAGCGAGCTCCTCCGGTAGGCGAAGCTGTATTGGCTGCGTCATGTAGCCTGCATACCCAGCTACCAGATGTCCGAGAAACTTGTTTCGTTGGACAGAGGGGGCTAAACGTGTGCGGCACAGCGGGAGAAGAGATGGACCGATGTGGTGCAGAAGGATGTGTAGATGACCAGACTTGCCGTCGGCTGGTACCAGCGGTGTCAAGATCGACCTGTGTGTAAAAGGTTCGTAAAAGACGCTACTGGGCAATCGGAGGGAGTCTGCCTTCAACAACAACAGAGGGTGGAGGAGCGATGCTCACAACACAGAGCAGAGCGCCGGGCAGCTAAAACTCACCAAGCCAGCACAGTAGGAAGCACCGGTAGAACAAGTGGTACCTCGGCCAACTGTCAGCCCACTTTGAGGCCACATATCGTGTCGATATGTGGCCTCAAAGTGGACTGACAGTTGGCCTCAAAGTGCACCTAGCCTGGCACAGGCGCCGTGGGGATGTCACTGCCACTTAGTGGTGAACAGCTATTGTTAGGTGTTGATCAAACTTGAAATGCTGGTCAATATTGGGTGGTGATCAGGGAAGTCAAAACCGAACAGATATAACCCATCCATGATGGTGAAAATATAGCAGAGTTCACCGAAATGTTTTTTCAGCGTGCAAACCACTATTCCCCTCCCTTTATAAAACCTTTATTAACCCTGCAGTGCAGCACACAAACACCATGTCCTGTATTGAACTGCTAAGTTCACAAAATATCAACAAGGCTACACTATTAGCATTTGACGTTGCACCTCTAACTAGCATTCCTAGCTTACACATCGATGTTTCATTCTTCTCCTGCAATCAGTGCTCACAGTCCAATTATGCAAATATGCATTTAATGTGCAGCACGGTATAGCTTTGCTGCTTGACTTCTCCACGCTTAATAACCGCAAGCACTTACCTGTATTATTTATAATGCTGAAAACCAAATGCGATCTCATTTGCTGTGCCATTACGCAATTTATGCACAATAACGAAATGTATTTAACAATTACATAGTGGTTGGGAAACAGGATGAAGACAACGGCATTGACACAAGACAACTCTACAGTTGTGTGGAATATGCAGTTGTTCCAGATTAAATAATCTGTCAAAGCTTTACATATATGTTCAACACTCTCCAACCTAATCCTGCATCTCTATGAAACACAAATGTGGAAAAGTAGTGTTTAGATTAGGAGCGAGATTACGCTAAGAAGCAGTCCATGCCGAATGGCTTTGTTCGTTATCTGAAACACGCCGAGCCGTCACTCAGACCTCCCACACCATTCGCGCCATCACACGCAAACACGCTCTTTAGTCAAGATGCGGTTCAAAAAAACCAGCTTCGAGATTGTGATGAAACAAAAACTTCTGCTCTAGAGCAGAAGAGCTCCGCACGATGGAGCTAAGGTCATCGGAAGGCTCATAAAAATATGCTGAGCTGTACATTGATGCTATCTTGTCATTACTGTGGGTACCAACAAGCTCATGACTCTTCATCACTGCTCCTTAGTGCCAATATTATTTTTTACTGCTTTCACCGGGTTCTTACGGTGTAATCAGGTTCCGACTTAAAATTAGCACGCATTGCACAATGGGCTTCACCTGTGCAAAAATAAACAAAAACCTTCGTTGTGGAATTTATTGCACAAGCACTGTAGAAGTACTCATTTTGCAATCGCATACCAAAGCACAATATCCCGAGGTGCCCGACACAAGTTTGCAACTTCACTGATAAGACAAAAAAATACTTAAATTTAATTTAAGTTATACCATGCAGAAATGTCAGTGCTGTACCATTTAAAATGACCTGTTAGTGATGCCAATACGGTCCTGAGGTAGGATGCTGGCAGTGATAGATGCCTCAAACACAAGATAATGTGGGGTTCAGCTTATTTGTATTTTAAAACATCTGGTCCATATATCATTACAGTCAATGCTGCAGGCTCTCACACTGGCTTCATTGCAAACTTCATCAGCACCATCCGGCTTTAGCTCTTCCGCATGGCTTCCCATCTCTGGGAGCCAATCCACTGCCTTCTCACTATCGCTTTTCTATAGCCACTATGATTACTGCGCCTGTGCAGTTCACTCGCAATCGACCAGACTGTGTCGTCGTCGTCTCCTCACTGCGTTCAACCAGCATCCCGCAGAGCAAAACCACTTCTCCGCAGACCGCAACCACTTCTCCTTCCTTCCTCGCACTCATAACATGCAGGTTGCCTTCCCATATTCTCTCTCCCCACGCTCCTTCCATGATCTTGCTCGTAATACAAGTGCAGTTTGTGACTGGCCGCTTGACGTTTTGGGAATGAGCTTGGCAACGATGTAAACAAAAACCTGCCCGTGTACATCCTGCATGTGTCTCACCTGCTGGAACCTCCTCCTCCTGATAAAAGTCTCCAGGTTTGTGACACATTTCAATACAAGTCGCTTATCCTATGCTACCATGAAATCAATTATCATCTCCCACGTTCGCCTAAATTTTGAGGCCAGAAGTTCATAAGAACGGGACGGGAGACACGCTATTGTTGCGGTTTCGCAGTTGCTGGCGTGTAAAGCAGAGGAGACAGCCATGTCTCTTAGCGTGAAATAGAATCCGAAGTATGCCAGGTATTTCAAAAAGAAATGTTTGTTTAAAGTGAGACATTGGAAAGCCATCAAAAGTGGGAGGAGTCGCAGGGAGAGTGGCTCGCGTGGAATGGCCAAATCCCATTAACATCAACGGCGTTGATGTTAAGTCAAACCCCCTGGTGTTCCCATGCACGCGTTGTTGCGCGCACGGCGCAGTAACGTACACAGGGGTGGGCACTTCCACGGGATGTCTTTCAGCTCGGGGCGTGGCCAAAGCTGCTTCAATCATCGAGAAGCATTCTCCTGCACACGAGCCCGCAACAAAAGCGATGTCTCAATGCCCGCACAAAAGAACTGATAGGGACTGAGACGGCATTCCGAAGCAGAGTGGAAAGATATCTCCAACAAAGATTTCCCATTATAGCCTCGATGACCATCACAGCCAGCACTCTTAGCAAGTGCCTATTAAGGCCAGCGCCGCACACACAATGAGGGAGTGCTAAGGCCCATGGCTTTGGAGACAGAAAGAAAAGTACGTTGCCTCCGTAAATTTTTAACCGATTTAAAGGGAGGCAAACCACATGCAGAGCCCCCTCGATAGCCTTCACAGACCTCTTGAATGGACACTCTGCCTGATCGCCATTACTACTTCCGAGCCCAGCTTCTAAAGTTTCCAAAGCCTGCAGTGACCGACACCGCAAATTCTCAGTTGCGTTTGACTGATTTGAATAGGTTTCTGAAATAGGCAATAATCCTTTTTAGTTCAGTCCATGAGTCGGATTCAGATTCCAATTTAAATTTCCACCGGCGATCCACAAAACAGTACTTTTGGGTTGGGTCCCATAACGAGACAAACCAAATTGGCTGTGTGGGTGGAGATGGGTTTATGACACTTTTTTTACGTGACCCAACCCAAACGGGGTTCATGAAAGATAGCATTGGTCATGAAAGCTTTCACGTTAAATTCCAGCGGTTAGTTAGGTGAACCATTGCCAAAAATAAACCCAGGTTATTGGAATAACAGTCCAGTACAATCATGGTGCGCTGCAATAATGAGTGCAATCATAATGTGCGGACACGCACATACGCGTGTACACATGTGTACACAAAGGACCCATTACATTGCTGAAAACCTTAAAAGGGAAACGTGTCCATGCCAAAGTTTTCTCTATGCTTCTGCACATTGTTAACCCGTCCACGGAGATTAATTTGCCCGTCTAATAAATTACACTTACTCCCACCCCGACAGCTAACGTCACCACACTTTATTAGTCCACACAACAGCGTCAGCCTGACAGCAGCAAGCGATTAGAGTAATTTATAAGGCTAAAGGTAAACATTAAAAGCTTAAAACTTGGAAGTGAGCTAAGTTATAGTTTTCCCACTTTTCAGTATTGGAAACCCTATAGGAAGTGTCCATTGTTAAAGAACTCAAATTTATTACACACCCAACATTAAATTCGTTAATGACTGTCAGGCGGAAAACTTTCCTTCTACTCAATGAATAAAACTAAGATAAGGTTTAAATGCACTGTAAATTGTTGTTACACGCCAAGCACTACAGAAAACGCGTTACATTTTCCATCAAGCGAAGCATAGTGCAATCATTGCAAACGACTGCCACTGGCATTGCGTTAGGAATAGCACGAGAAAATAATCATTGGATTGGTGCTAAAACGGACACAGCAGTGCCCATCTCATGCTCATAGTTGAGTACCAGTGATGAACATTCCCTATTGATGACAGGGCAAACATTTATTCCACGGGATAGAGGACCTCTGTTGAACCGCTACAAACTGGAACTCGCTTTAATTACACTGAGGCCAACGCCCCTTCCTGGTATTTGAAAGCAAAACGTTTTGACTGCAGGCCATTTGCTTGGTTACAAGGACACTCCAACAATAACATTAACACATTGTACAGGTCCAAATACCCAGTGCTCAAATACAACAACTACTAGCACGTTGGCTGAAGTTATGCTGAAAGACTTTTATACAATTTTAACAATCTCCATAAATGTTGTTTGCAATGCAGAAAGATAAAGGTGCACCCCTGCAATGGCTTGCTCATGCCGTCGATGACAGAAGCCAGCTCGAGCAAGTTTGACCTACTCTTACACAATGGCCAGAGACATCTTGCACAAGGTGGGAGTTAGGCACACGTTGTGCCACTACACGCGACCTGCTGATCGTCTAATGCTAACCACTCAGCCACTCTTGCCCAATTAAACGACACATACAGAGCATACGTGAATGCAAACGTCCTCCTATATAGACAGTGTCACCACAGATAAGGCTAGATTACGGCTAAACTGACCGTGTAGAAACCCACAACAGCCTCGGACACGACCATTGTGCATCACCGAGAAAGGAACCCATGTCAGAGACGTAAAGCACTGTGTGAACCGTGATGCTGCGACCACAACTGACTGCAGAGCAAAAAGCGAAACAGGGTGCATGGTAATGCAATGGATGTGTGAGGGTAAAACAAAGGTCAGTGGGAGGGCCCACGTCCAGCTGACAAGTTGGGTAGGGTCAGGACAGGGCAAGAATGTAGTTGCCCAGTGTGTCCCACACGCACACTGCCAGACACTCCTCCTCACTGCACATGTTGCAGCCCCTTTTCAGATTTCGGCCAATTTTTGTTGATACAAACTTTTAAACGCACACCACACGCACCGCGCACATTGCGCGCGCGCACACAAACACGTACGTACCTTTAAGTTTGTAGTCTTGCTGTTTTTTCTATAGATTGGAGATGCTGCGATGTACTATTACAACTAAAATGAGAAGCAACACAAGCAAAGGAAAGCATGTGATTCAAATCATAAAAAAATACTTCAAGACATGCTGTATTGTCACCTACTGAGTCTACACACATAGCAGCCACAAGAACTGTCAGTGTCATCCTAATGCAGTATACAAATTCATTTTAGCCATATAAAGGGAAGTTTGTAAAAAACAAAATCTACTAATGAAACACTTTTAATGTTTATTTCAACCTGATTTATGTGTGAAATATTTAAATCCCATGAACTGCATTCACATTTTCCGATGTTTAAGGTCTGCCTTAAAGACCGAGACTCTTGTCTGGATGTGTCTCGGTCTCTGATCCCAAGCAGAATGCCTGCTGAAGAATATTCACACTCGGTCGGGGCGTTTTCAAGGTTAATTAGAACAGTTTACCTTCCATTGGTACCTGTGGTTTACAATAGTTGGCACACTAGGCCATACGTTTAAATATTGGTTGAGGAATGACTTAGCCAGCCATCTATCTGGAATAAATCACTAGTACCATTCAGTGGGATTTAAACGGGGACAGTTCAATGAATAATAATAATAATTGCACTTCTAGAGCGCTTTTCACCCGGGAGTCACAAAGCGCTGCACAAAGCTACGGAGAGGACAACTGCAACAAGAACGGCAAATCAGCAACAAAATATCTATATATATATATATTTTTTTTTACAAATCTTAAGGGCATGGCCTCTCCCAGGACTGATTTGAATTTATATCACTGACTCAAGGCCCCCGACAGACAAGTACTTGTCCAACAGTGAACAATTCACCTCGCCATCAGTTACTCTGCACTTTGCCTCCCACTATATAACAATGTAATCGTCTGACAGTGCTATCAAAGCATGGCATGCAAACCATGGGCAAGCGAGAGAGTAAACTATATCGAATACACAGCAAAACTGACGAGTGCACAACCCAAAGCAAACAGCTCCTATGTTGTAGTAACACCCATAGGCTGCTCCCATCCTGTAAAACACATGTTAGAAGCATTTAAGGTTGCTCAAGATTGTTTCATCAACATCACTGTAGTGTTACTCTTGTACTAACACACCACTGCAGTGTGATCGGTATATCTCTCCTGACCACGACATTAAATGCTTTTTGTCGTACATAAAACTTCAAGCTCTGTGCTGGACAACCATTAAAGCACAGCCTACATATTTAAATTTGCAATGCCAAAACACATTCTGCGAGCTATGTAAAATAAGCAATATCTTCACTGACCACGTGCAAAGTATACAGTCCAAGCAATGTACAAAATCAACCAGGAAAAACGATGGCATATATCGTCAAGTCGCAAGGAAACAAGCTCGTACCCTGCCACTCTTTGGGAGACTGCAGTCAGTTGAATGCACGCGAGTGCTGCTGGCAGCGTTGCAGTCTGTGCAGCTTGTCCAAGGCAGTCAACATAAACACCCCACTCCCAGCTAACCAATGGCGCACAGCTGAGAGTGTAGGGTGTTTACATTGACTGAGCCTCACAGAAAAAAAGGTGCGGGCACCGCACTCCAGCCACTTTGTCTATCAGTCTATGAGTTGAATAAAGTTATTTTTTATAGAACCAGGTGGGAAGAGTCCATTGAACCACATCTCAATCTGGAGAGATATGGATGTCACACAATTGCTAAGTGAGCTCAACCAATATTTGCCAGTTAAGTAAATTTGTACGAACTCAAAGCAGTAAATGCCCCAGAGGAAACAAACATACACTCTGGCAATATATTAACCTGCACCACTTTGTGCGAGATTAATAGTGGTCACCCAAAGGTTAGATGACCACAGGACATATCCCCATCTCTTCCTCCATACCGCTAGATCCTACAATTATTGCACAGTCCACATCTGACTTTGAACAGATCACCACGTGGCTCTAGTCTAGTCTTCCCTTGGCAGCCGACCTATGGCCAATTTCAGTCACCTGTGAAAGGGCTGGCACCTTCAATAATATTCACGTGTTATATGCACCACTGGAGCAAGGCCACCCGTAGAGGCAGGCACATGCCAAGGCTTGCTTAAACTCTGGCGGATCATTAACCACTAATTTAAACACTATAAAGAAACGTTCAAAACCCCCAGACAAATGTAACATTAAAACGTTCGAAAAACATTATCGATAAACACTAGACCGCAAGTATGATTGGTCTAGGAGTCGATTCAAGTAAAAATGGGCTTGTGCGATTTGTTGCGGCTGCTATTTTGAGACACATAACATTACAGAAACGTCCTTGCACACTTTCCAATTGAACGTAATAATTATTGTTTGCTCGACAGAAAATAGTAATTAATCAGAGGCTTCAGTCTCGCCGCTCACATGCCCATGAAAAATGTATCATGCCAGCTCCCGGCTTGTCTGAGCCATTCCAAGCGCTGACAGCAGCCGCTCAGCGAGCTGCACTTTGATTGTGGCCGCGCGGCTAAGTAACAGAATTAAAGGTCGGGGCCACCGCACTGTGCGGCGGCTGGATCAGCTGGTGCGTTAATGTGATCAATAATTACGCACGACGGAGCAGCAAGGCAGCAGCAGAGGCGACGCCAGAAGCAGACGGTAGAGCTAGGCCAGATTAGGCTGCACTTCCCAGCATCAGGCCCACGTCTGGTTACTGTAAAAAGCCCTCTCCCCCCTTTAAGATCGCGTCCGCGTTATTTGTACATTAAAAGTAACAACATCCCGCGTAGTTGACATCGGCGATTAAAAAGTGTGGATAATAGGCGCGTAGATTGGTGAAATGTCAATATAATTACAGTTTATGCAAATTATATAGACATAATATGCAAACGTAAAATTTATGGGAATGGAGCAAACAAGACTTCTAAAACAAAACAGGAAAATAAACTGGGTGACCGGTTGACCAATGTTTTTACTCTATAGCCAGCCAGGTAGACCAGTGTTGAGCTGTGAACATCTTCAGCCCGTTCATGCCATTATAATAAAGGAACCACATTGGCGTTCGTCACTCTGCGGTTCACTCAGCCACCGAACCCAAGGATTGATAGCAAATCGAACAGCGGGGATGCACAGCAAGACCGGAAAGGCAGCACAATGACCGCGCACACGCACACACACACACCACTGTCCGTCCCATCAAGGATTCAATTTTCAACACACGAGCTTTCCAGAGGGAACGCTTAAGTGCAGCCACACATGCACGGGAGTAGAAAAGTCATCAATCGTCTAAGGGAGTGAAAGGCGCACGCACGGGCCTGGTTCGAACTGCATTTTCATTGGCAATGCCGGTGTCCAATTAAGCAGCATAATGCATCACCTACTTCAGTTAAGCACGACACTTTGCCTGTCTCTGTAGGGCATTGAGAGGGGCTGAAAATACACCGTGTGTGGATATTAGTCTTACAGGAACAGTCACGACTGATGTTAAAAATCTCTACGTTGAACTATAAAGACCATGCGAAAATGCATGTGGCGCTACACATCTGTGATCTAGTACTTTGGAGATTGGCTTGGTGTACGAAACAGAGATCTAGAAATATCACAATTCACTGCAGGTATACCTTTTCTTTTAAAACCTCACCGACGCTAAGCAACCTGTGGATTAATTAACAAGAGCGGCAGCTGTCTCATTACATTAGGATGTAGCTTCAACAGAGCCTTGTCAAGAAGCAGACTTATCGCTCGCTCACAGCTGCTCACAATACACAACTTGACACGAAACTGAAATGTACCCTTCACATGCACCTGACCGTGCGAACCTGCAACTTACAAAAGTCTCCTTAAAAAAGGAAATAGCCACGGTTAACATTGCTGGCTTCGCGAAAAAGTAAAATGCTCGGTAAGGTTTTCTAGATACATTACATTTTTATTGTTATAGCGTAGCCCAATCCTCTTTTGAAATATCTGTAACAAATGTTAGTACTTTAGATGAATGACCTACCTGCTCGTGCGTATCTAGTTTTCCAGGTCTCTTTTATAAAGGTTATAATATTAATGAAGCTGTTATAGCTGGGAGAAAGGTCAATCTCTAAAAACCAACAATAGATATGCATGAGCAGATTTTAAATATTTAATCCACTATTCACTCAGCCCAGCAAGTGCACTGCAAGGGAAGTCTAATGTTTTAAAATGTCCCCGCAGATTTGCTTTTTGAGTTTCAGGTTCAAAGAAACCGATATAAGCCATAAGCCAAAGTTATGGTTGCAGTTCATACGGTGGTCATGGTACACTGGTTTCAAGAGAAGTCTCAGCAACAACTTGCAAATTAATGTCTCCCTGCTCAAACACACTTCAAATAACGCTAATCTCCACGGACAGCAACGAGGCAGCAGTCAGCATCACGGTATTGCTGATTTTCCGTTCTTATGCCGTTGTTGTTGACACGCCGTTCCCTCCGCAGCGCTTTGTGACCCTCGGGTGAAAAGCTCTCTATAAATGCAATTATTATTATAAGGTGACTTGGAATTCGTACAAAGTGGTCCTCAATTTGTCAACCGTTGAGGGATTATGAACAGCCGAGTTAATATTTAAGTGGGATTTGAAGTCTGCTTGCCAGCCCAGTGCTGTAACCCCAGCACCAATGGGCTGCACAACACGAGCCCGATGGAACACAATTACCAAGAACGGTACAGTACTTACCTTGCAGCCGTCACCATTGCATTATGTAAATGTAAATTGCCTATTACATGATTCCCAGCGGGTGGTGTATTAATGTTTTTTTGCCAGATGAGTATTACTGATGTCAGCAAATTAGCTCTAGTGAAGTGGCTATGGTTTAATTACACCACCTCAATGTCAAAACCAAGTAGACCCCATTTAAAACCCACGAACAAAGTCCTATAGATAGAACACTTTAAATGTTGTAAGATAAAAAGTGTAAACTTTTAATGCTATTTTCTATAAATGCATATCTCCTCATAATTGAGCAATGCCTTGAGCCAAACAGGTTTAAATGTGGACACGAGTAAGCAGTGCACCGTGTTGTGTGCACGATGGCCCCAGAAGATGGTGTCTTGCAACGACTGATGAAGCCACTTCCAAGCGCTTATTTACACTCGTGACATACATTCTATATCCCCTGCAAAGCGTGTCTCTCATGGTTAGCTGACATTTTCAATCCTCCAAGATGGATTGTGCCAAAGTCATTGCTTTCCAGACTAAAACCATTTAAATTCTGCACCTGATTTCATGCTTTACCGACGACTGAATCCCAAATTTAAAGCCATAATCTCAACGTTGTCAGGTCAGCACTCTGACATAGCATTAGCCCACTGAGCCATCTGGTCATCTCCAAAAGGGGATCCCACCCTCTCCCCCTCCCCTTTCTCGAGGCCTACAGCAAACACGCAAATATCCTTGGGCAGTCACCGTTACCATTACCGAGGATAGCGAGGCGAGTTCTTCCCCGCCCAACCCGTGTGGCTTAATGACTGCATGGATTATTGCACCTCGGGCTATAAATACACTCCACTAA
This sequence comes from Mordacia mordax, assembly GCA_036362905.1. Lineage (NCBI taxonomy): Eukaryota > Metazoa > Chordata > Hyperoartia > Petromyzontiformes > Petromyzontidae > Mordacia > Mordacia mordax. The sequence continues at coordinate 20,537,445 of JAZEWT010000013.1, forward strand.
TAGACACCATACTGAAAGCGGGCGGTTAAGTAATGAGATATTATTAACACTGCACTGAATGAACGTGGCTCAAGAGCAGCTTCCATTTCGGCCCCATGGCCTACAGGGAGAGGCAATTTAGGCAACGGCGCCCAGCCAGGATTTACACCTGCAGCGACCAACAAAGTATGCCACACCGCGCTCTTCACATCACGCTCGCTTGGGCTGAGTGCGGCAGTATCGGTGTGCTCAAGACGTGCGCAATTCTGGAGGTGACTGGGTAGCTCAGGGGGCCCGAGAGTGTGTTGCGAGTACACAGCTAGCAGGCAGGCTAACACCACTGAGATCCTGGGTTTGAATCCAAGAGATCCGCGATAAACACGGGGTCTAAAGTAGAGCGGAGTCCATGTCCAATAACAATAATAAAAATGTTTGCAGGAAATCTCACAACATGATGGTAGTGACCAAACTTGAATATAATTAAAAGAAAAAGACAAAAAATTTAAATCTCCTCAGCATCCCTGGCATACAAGCCACACTGGACGCTATTTAGCAAAAACAGACATTTGCTAGTGATGTTAAAGCATCGTTTTATCAGGATATACTCTGAAATTACCGAAATGAAAACCACGATGGAGAGGAATTATAATTCTTTGTTTGCAAACGCTTCAAGTGTATTTAAAGCCACCTCCGTGTGGGACATCCCCAGGCTCATTAAGATAATATAAATTCCTTGGCACACCCACATATTCACTTTGATATTTTGCCTGCAAATTGGACGAGTTGGCCCAGTTGCCCAAACAGCACTGCACAGGAAATGCCCATTCTGATCTTTTTCAAACAAGGAGGCTTTCAATTATGTACTCAGCAGCACAACATAATTGATAGCAGTTTCTGAGCAGTGCAAACTGTTTTTGTCAACATAATCTTCATGACCATTCCTGACGGTCCACAGAGAGATGGTTGTACAAGAACCACCGCATTGAACCTTCGTGCCGGCGTTAGAAAATTTCCACGAGTGGAGGTACTTTGGAGTATGTTTTTCTCAGAGGCATCGGGCTCGCTCCCTTGTCTGCTCCAGCATGGCTCTAACAAGGCCCCACGACACCCTTGAATTGACCGGACAACGACTATGGGTCTGTAAACGTGCATATACATCACGTTCTCCCCTGAGCAATCACATTCGATTGCCAACGTGGTTTTGAAAAGGAAACGTACAAAAATACACTCTCCACTGTACATATCGAACACGATACTTGCAGCTATTGATACAGAGGCAAACAGCTGCTTTAATGTGGATGCCGAGCTGTGAAATCTTGCAATGTTCTTAACTTAACCAAGACGTGGTGGTATATGCCTGAAATGCAGTACTTTTAAAGTGAGGTTGGTAGATCAGTGCCGCAAACCAACCGACAGGAATATAAGTTGGCCTGCAAATGGAAGTACATTCAGTTGATTGTTGAAATTGTTCATTTTCAATGCAAGAGCACTTAAAAACACTCTGCTGCGAACTTTTAGCTTGAATATGCTACGATAACGCATTAGAATGTGAAATTGTGACCAATAACCTCGGCAATCTCACTTATTATCTGACCTTGTACACACTCACTTAATGCCCAGCCGTCTGAGCGACAGAACACACTCATGCCTAAGTTTTTGGTCGGCTTAAATGCGTCAGAGAGCAGTGGTTGCCAAACCCACTCCACTGCAAAATCCCATTTAATAACTGTATTTAAAAGTTAACTTCTCTTAGTACAAGTGAGCAAGTTTGTGACGTTCATAATAATATTTGCATGTCTAAAGCGCCTTTCACCCAAGGGTCACAAACGATCTTCAAGGACTATGAGAAATATCCATAAACCCACATGACAACAAGGGTCTCCATACGACAACCACTGCAGACTCCCACACAGTGTTATGGTCTCCATTTCGTCAACTGAACTTTGATTTGGAGTTAGATGTTGTAACCAGAGCCAGCTGGCCAGACACACAGCCTCAATTAAAAGCAATTTCCCACATGAGATCACAGGTGCGAAGAAGGATCCCAAAATGTCAAAGCCACTCCTATGCCAGCAGCGTCAAACATACGAGCAGGAACTAGCATGTCAGAGAACCTAATCAGTTACCAACTCTTCCACGATCTTTCACGGCCAAGAAACAAGCTGCAATTTGTCAGCAAATTAAACCGTGGGCTGGGCCCATCATGTTAAGGTTAGTGTATTGCATCCATCATCCTCAGAGAAACAGGTTTCCAGTTAATAAAACTAATATTCCTATAGTTACGTGATGTTAATATGCATCAACAGTCCATAAACAATTAAATAAATGCTACATTTTTCTGGTGAGGACCAGACTCTCCCAAGGACAACCACTGTTACATGTTTTACCAAGTGGTGCAGCCTTAACAAACATTGCAACTCCCATATTTACCCAAAGCAGACGAATTTATTGATGGGTTGCTTTAATCCTTACTTGGTTTGTTAACTCACGATCTTACAAACCCCAGCCTTTCTAGTTTTCCAGCTGCACGATAGTACTTCCCAACGATATTTGCAGTGCATCCGTAATTTCAATGAATTGGAAATAAAGGCTAAATTTATCCAACATAATCTGCTGTGCCCAATGTGGAGTTGGTACTTAAGCGTGCCAACTTCAGCAGGGCTTGCCCGCCTATTAAAATCTGAGCAGTGTGACCATTTGGCTTAATTGTAATTTGCAAGGTGACCCTCAATGTGCAGTAATTCGAGCTCTGTGTTTTTTGCTAACCTTTGCTTTCAAACAGCCAAACTATTAATGCAGCAACACGAATACTCTGTGAGTGAAGCAACCTCCATTTAATACGTGCAGAAAATTCATGCACTCACCTAAATAATTATTGTGCTTGCAAAACTGCAAAATAGCGCAACATTTTTCTGAATGCACAGGCCAAGGGACTAACAAATGTAAACTTGGATGACATGAATGCTGATTAATCTTTGAGAGTGCATGCATTTTCCAAGTAAATTATAACAGTGGAGATCTGTTTATATAAACGCAGTACTTGGAAATGTAATTTTTTTTTATAAATGGCAGCCCCTCCCAACAGGGTCCCAGAAATTCTGTTTTGGCATTGCTAACACAATATAGCAAACTAGCATGGCGCTTTGGACTTACTGTGTAATATCATGTAACATTACCCAACATTACGCAATGACTTCATACCACAAACTTGTACATTTCCAGCTACGGCAAGTGACTCATGACATTTCATTTTGATTAGAACATGCAGTGAAAGTTATGCAAGCCAGCGAAATAAAAAATGTGACTAAAACTGCAACTACACCAATATTGAGATAATTTCAAAGGACAGTGTATTTTAGGGGGTGGTCACTTGCATTGAATACTCAACATGCATTCTTTAGGAGAAAAAAAGCCACACTAAGTAAACAAAGAGAAGGAAATTAGTTTCCAAACACAACACCCATGATAACACAAGTTAGTTTGCCCCAAAAAATATACCCCCACAGCAGTAAGGACACTTTTTTAAAGTACAAGTCACAGAGGACACACGATTCCTCGAGAAAGCAGCAACCCTATACTGAAAGGCTAGAACACAGAGGACAGAACAAAGTAACTCCAGCCGAGAATGCCGTGGTGTTGCATTGCATGGATGTAATCTGAGATCCCTGCTTTAAATCAGTCAGCAGCAGATACAATCAACAGACAGCACCAACAAGAAATGTTCGCAATGGACAATGAGACAGAGGATGAAAAGGGAACATCATAATGTTTAACCCTCTTTACCAGGAAGCAATGTGTGTTTTTTTTTCAGTTAAGGCAAGGCACGTTTATACAAGACTGTATTAAGTACCACTGTCCCAAACCTCATCGTGCACAGCAGACGAAGCGGTAATTAAACGGAGCGTGAGGGTGGTCACTGACGAGACGATCTGACACGCGGCAAACGCAAACATCTGACTGAAAGCCCATTTAACAGCAGCGCAGCACAGCTTTCAGTCGAGGATGTTTACAGTTGCTCGCTCCGCCAAGGTAGCTGGGCATCCGCGCTCCCAACAGAAGCTCCCATGCCCCTTCCCTGCCGCGGCCTCTCTCCTCCTCCAGGCACAAACGTTGCGGTGCTCCCACGTGTCCATGGGAACACTATCTCCTTTTTTTAAGTCCCTTCCCATGCCAGCTTAAAATGTGGACTTCATAAATGTGTAAAAAGGAAATATATATATATATACATACCAATCTGATTCAGCATCCTAAATGTGACAAAACTGTACCACACCACTGAATGTAATTCCATTTTCAGCAGACGTGAGTGACCATAATATAAGGAAATAGTGGTTAGCACGTTTCACAAAAGTTATGTTATAAATATACATATTTTTAAAGACCATGATATCAGAAGCAATAATTCTTGCAAACTTTTTGGAAATGTCTCCGGTTATTTGACACCCACATTACAGCGACAACTCAAATCGTAAACTCATTATAAAGTGGCTCAGTGGTACAAACTAACTCCTGTCATAAATCTGCTCTATAACCAACGTTTTCTAAGATATTAGTTGACAACGTTACGTTTTAACTGCTGTAAAGCAATTGTACCAACAACAATCCCTTCTCTAATTCATAAACTAGCTGATGTTGACATCTTTCAGAAAGGTAAAGCAAGCGTTTAGTGGCACACATTTTGGCACAACGATTCCCTGGTTGTATTTTCAGAAGGAAAAAAAACCCTTACTGATTACAGAGAGATCTTCAGCCCCAGAGGGCAATCTGTCTCGTGAAGAATTTAAAAAATGCAAAACACCGCTGTTAAAAAGTCGCTCCCCCAGGATCTTGCTGCCCCTACGCTACATTAAGCACACTTCCCTGGAAGCCAAACTGAACTGCGTGGCAACTTTTCATTAACACCAGCCTTCGCATTTTCAATGTTTGCCTAACATCCCAAGGAGGAGCCTTGTGAAAGTCTTCAAACGGTGTTTTCAGGATAAATATTTATTTTTAAGATTTAATTTCTGAGGTTAACGGAAGAAGCATCGCACAAACAAACTGTCGCCTATCTTTTAGCCACACATCTCGGCTGTCCCTGGCTGCCCAACAAGAGATAATGAGACATTTGAGTAACTTAAGAGTAGAGTAATCTACTAACATGACTACAGATGTCGGTAAAAAATAGAGTAGGGGAACTACAGTAACTTCACGATAATGCACTCGTAAAAAACACTATTTTTTTTCTCATTATCCGATTCTCAAAACTTTACATTCGTTTATGACAGACGTGAAAACTGGTTATGGATTGTTTAAATAGAGACAGAGGCGGAAGATACTGCCAGGCGTCTTTAAACAAAGATAGCATCTTATAAACAGCAAATCGAGGCTTGAGATGCCAGGCTGTTTGGCATGAGTTTGACCCTCTGTCGATCAAAAAAAACACTTGTAAAATTACGGTTTGATTATATTCTATCTCGTGCGAAAGCGCATTTATACTCCAGCATTGACGCTTCAAAACGTAATGGAATGGTCAATGATGCATCTATGGCTCCATAATGAAGCAAATGTTGAGCTCCTAAATTAATGTGTTCAATAATGAAAATGAAGTCAACTGGAAAGCTGTCAATGCACAGCTTATGTATTGTTTGTGGATTGTCAGCGTTTAAAACAATTCCAATTTGTTCATCGACCCAAGCATTACATTTGGTGAAGAAACGAATGTTGAACATTTATTTATTTTTCTCTATTAGTCACATACGGACGGACTTCCATATTTTTACACACACGAGACGTGGCCTTTGCCAAACACTGTAAAAACACATGTATGCTCCATATAACAATTCACAACACTGCAGATATGACATGACACATCCTTACAGTGGTTGCAAACATTAGTTACAAGATATGTTCAATGAGGTAGGAGACATCTTTTCATCCCGTATGAACGAAACAATTACCATTCTCTACAGGACATGTACAGTCATTTCGATAGCAATCGTTGCATTAGAGCCTTCCCACAGCAGAGGCTTTTAGACCATATTTAAACAAGCTAGTTTGTGCTGATGGGGAGCATAGATATACATTACAACAACTGCACTGCCCTGTGCTGCCCAACATGTAGGGCAGCATACTGTATAGTAAATGCATTCAAAATGAGGTGGTGTACACGTATTTATCCTGCTATTGAGTGGAGTGTGTGCAAAGTGGTAAAGATATTCGTATCATACAGGGGTCCTCAACCTTTCGCACCTCAAGGGCCCACTTAAGTACGGTCGCCACAGACCACTAGGTGACGCTCCGGCCCGCTGGTTATTATTAGTTACCATTCAGCAGAAGCCCTTATCTAAAGCTGCTTACATTATTACAGGGCAAGAGGAAACCACAGAGAGGTGGGGGGAGGAGAAGGCAGCCATGTAAGTCAGCCGGCACCAACATCTTACAGATACTGCGTTCTATATATAATGTTATCGGCCAATTCATTACTGAGTAGTGTTCTTTTTTTTATTTAGTTGTGGGAGGAAACCGGAGAACCCGGAGGGTTGCAACCGACTGGTTGGTTGAGAATGGCGACCGTAACACATGTTTCTAAACATTTTAATTGAGTAAAAACATTCAAGCAAAAAATTGGAAACTCAGCACCTGACACACTGACTCACCTTTGTAGTGTTTCATCACGAGAGTAGACATTAATATCAAACTCGAACACCGACATAACTGCCTGGTGCCACACCATTAATTAAGGCATGCACAGCTACTTAATGTCAAAATGTCGTGAATATTCATTCATATATACTAAGCTGAGATATGAAACCCAGGACAACTTCTGCTTTATACTCACCATCACCAATGTGACCCAAATGCCAGCTCGTACGGGATGCACCCCTCAGACAGCACCTTCTCCTGCACATAAAGACAAACAGCAGCAAATTTAGACGCCGTGTACACGCCACACATTTTAAACATGCGTAATCATTGGTGTCACCACAAAGTGGCGTCTATCTTGGGAATAGTATCCAACTCTTCACCAAAGTGGGTCACGGATAAATACTGTATTCACGTTTCTTAACCAGAGAAAAGTGCTAAACGTTGCTACATTTAGACGGTGAATGGCTATAAATTGTACAGTATTGCATAAAATATCTGGGTGTGGAACGTAGTCGTGGGCAGTTGCATACAGCCCAAGGTGGTTCATCAGGTGTCGTGTGTCAAACCACACGACGGTACAGCACTATTAGTATGAACTAATTCCATAATGGGGTGGCACGGTGGCCCAGTGGGTAGCGCTGTAGCCTCACAGCAAGGAGGTCCCTGGTTCGAATCTCGACTCGGGTGCCTCTCTGTGTGAAGTTTGCGAGTTCTCTCCCCTTGTCCGCGTGGGTTTCCGCCGGGCACTCCGGTTTCCTCCCACAGTCCAAAAAACATGCCGCTGCATAGGTTAATTGGCAGCAGACTAAATTGCCCGCAGTGCCCGGCGATGGACTGGCGTCCCATCGTGGGTATATCCCTGCCTTGTGCCCTGTGTCTGCCGGCATAGGCTCCGGCTCACCGCGACCCTGTACAGGACCAAGCGGTTTCTGACAATGAGACGAGATTAATTCCATAATGAGTGCTGCGACATTTCATGAAGCTACGTACAATTTGCACTCAGACATTTCCCCCTACAAGTGCCAGAGACTGCACTACATTACCATCAAGCAGCACACGGGGTGGTCTCAAAACGTCGACTGCGAGAAAACATTCACGATTAAAACTGCACCGTGTTCACGTGCACGATACACAGTGGGAGATGTGTTAATGTTCAAGGGTATTTGCAGCTGAACAAAAAAAACCCAACGAAACGCAATGTTTTACGCGGTACAGTGCTGCATTCATGGTATTGGGAATTGTCCGCAGCCAAGGGCAAGGTAGCGTAACAACTGTTTCGGCCGGTCATGAGACAAAACACATTGGCGGTGACGAATATTGAATGGTGGTGTTGGTGCAAGTAAAATATTTAAATAAGGGGTTACATCGCCAAGGTTAAGCTGTCAAAGTGGAAAAAATCGACCTGACAGCGACCCAGGGCCTAGGCCATTCACGCGGCAGCAATTGAACGACGTTAAACGCAACAAAAACCGCATTAAAATTACGCCAACAATAGCACTGCAATGACCAAGACACGTTTTTACATCACGCTAGACGACACTGAAAACGACCGAGAATAAATGCTTTTATTTAAAAAAGAAATGCCCAAGGTTGCACACAGAGGTCACAGCACTGGGGCCCACATAAAGGACGTCCCGTGCGAGTTACCCTCGGCTGAGTGACTTCTCTCGAGTTAGTCACCACCTCAATCATTCGCTTGAACGGCCCTGTGTCAGACGGCCTCTCGCTCTCAAAGTCCGCCCGCAGGGTCGTGATTTTGTTAAACCCCCAAAAGCTCGGCTTCACTCGCAGCCGGACGGTCAGCAGGCACACCGCCGCGTTTTTCCTAGATCCGCTACCCGAGGCGCGGCGGATTACCCCGCAGGGCAGGGAAGGCCGCAAGTCATGGATGCGGCGCGACCGGAGTTTGGCGGGAACAAGGGGATTCCGTTGACTTTACGCTGCTCCGACAAGAGTGACAACAATTAGTGCCTAAAGTTACATTTATTTACTACTCGAAGTACTCTTACGTTACTTCCTTTCTTCTTGTGACTCGCTCTCGGCATAGAGTTTTCAACCAGTGGGTCCCGTTTAAACCTAGGCCCATTTTACAGGAAAACTTATCTCTGCATCTCCAAGTTACAATACTTCGTATATTAACTATAAATATTAGCGAACGAGGCATTGGCTCAGCTAATTTACCGTGCGCTTGTGTTAAGGTACCCGCAATGGCAATGTGAGATTTACCGACAAGCGCTGTCATAAGAACGTCACTGTCACAATACAATGCAATAATACCAAGGAAACGGGTCACTTATTAGTGAGAGGGCAGTAAAAACCCTCAACAAGCCACGGAATAACTCTCAACAACAACTCGATTCTTAAAACCAACCAAAGCCTTGCAAGTTCTAGCGCGGACTGGATACCGTGTGCAGTCGAACGTCAGCGCCATGTTACGGCCATAAAACACACAACACAAGTGGCATTATGTATCAAACACAACAGTACACATTTACACAACGTGGAACAAACGCATTGCCAACACCGCGTTGACTGCAAGCGTGGAAATGGGGATCTTCCTAAGCAGGGGGCCCCAGTTACCTGCGGGGAGAGGGCCCAGTGGTGGCCTTGATTTGGCAGGGGGGGCCCCATCCAAACGAGGTCTAGAACCACTACAATACAATATAAATACTCATTATAAGCCTCAATTTACGCACTACTGTGCGCAACGCGACCGTAAACCTAATAACCATCATGATGCAATAACTCAAGACACCCGGTTAACAAAAAAACACTCAGCAGATTAAGCACAACACAGGCGTTAAGGCACTGTCACAATCAGAGCGAAATAACTCAAAACACTCGAGTTGAAACACCCAGCCCACTCGTCCGTCGCTAATGCAATTACGCCACATGGCAATCGACACAATTCAAGTTAGAACATCCATACTCAACTCTAAATTACTTTAAGCGGTTGCGGAGCAAAGCTCTCAACACGGCAGCCAGCATCACTGCAATTGTCTGATCACAATATTTAAACATATCGCAACATAACGCGGAACACAATACGATGCTTGTCTGTCATCCGTTAGTTACATCACAGGACCCGATGCAATAACGATTGCAGCAACAACACACGTGTCGATCATCAACCACACAACTATCCACAACAATGTTTAAAAACACACAACATCCACACAGCACAGTCTCGCAATACGGCAGAGGAGACACAACGAACGTCTCACCGAGTCGACACAAACGTCGCCCTTGACACTTGCTGCAGAAGCAGCGGACACAAGTGACGACATGACGGCATCGGTAACGGAAACTCCACAAACACCGAGAACTGCGGTGGGCTCTGACGACAACCGCGTAAAACAACTACAGCCGGCAACACAACACGCAGCAGCAGCAGCCGAACAGGAACAAGCATTGTGACAACTCCAAAGACTCGCACAACACCAGCAATGTACGCGACATTCGCCCAACAATTCGTGCGCCCAATATCACCCACTCACCAGAAACACACGCGGCACCCGGACACAACCACCAGCAAGCGCTTGTGTCACCTTCAAAGTCTGTTGTTGTTGTTCCTCGTTTGTCCCAGCCTGGGTCGATCTGCGCCGACGAGACGGTGGCGGGTCTGGAGGTCGTCGAGGTGAGCGACGAGTGGTCGAGCGGAATGGTGGAGAAGCTGCGTTCGGCGCGGTTGGTGGAGTGTCCATTGACGGGTGCCGAGTGCGGATAAGACGGAGGAGCGGCTGAGTTGTCGGGACAGGTGAGAGATGGTGAGCGCCGACTGCGTTAAGCGGCAACGTTGGGCTCGGAAGCGGATGAGAGTTAAGAGAGCGTCCGATAGCACGGCGGGGCGAGTGAGCGAGCAAAGCGGTGACAGTGTCGTACATAACAATGCTGAGCGGGACGAGAGCGTGGAATTGACGAGGCTGCGAGGACGAGCTCTCCACCGCTTGGTGTCCGACGTGCGTGCGAGCGGTGTGGGATGCGACGAGGAAGGGCGACAATGCGGCGGCGGCGGCGGAGTTCTGGCGACGGGGCAGTACGTGATGTCGAGGTGGCCTTGCCGCTCTGCCGTATCGTCTCCCGCGTCTCCTCGCCGGCCGGGGTAGTGTGGGGGGGGGGTTTGCTCTGGACGCCATTCCTCTTTGTCTTTGCAGTGACCTCTCCTCTCTCGGCGGGCTGCCCGGAGGGGTGTTACCCCCGCCGAGCTCCCCGCCACCACCCGACCACCCCTCTACCACCTCTCCCTCTCTCTCTCTCACTGTCTCTCTTCTTTTATGACGTTTCGCCACTTCCCAGGCTTTTGAGTCTCGCGGCAGCGGCAGCAGGCGTTAGTAGCGGCGAAGAGAGACGAAAGCAACGCTGTGCTGCGCCGCATTTCTCGGACAAGTGCCGCGCAACTGTTGGGGGTCACCGCTGGACAAGTACGCGCTCGCAGCACGGCGGTGCAAGCGCTCGGCATTTAAGTGCAGCCCGAGTGCTCAAGCGCCCGTGTGCACAAAGGCCGACGAGAGAGCCGCCCGCGCAGACGTGCCGAGGAGCGTGGTGTGCACTTGAGCGCACGAGTGCTGCGCGGCGGGGGGGGGGTTGGCTGGTGGTGAGCGGCACGACTGCAACTGGAGAAGAAGGTGTGCGATGCCTCTCGCACACCTCGTCTTAGGACCGAGACGCACGCCGCCGCACACCACTGTACGCGCGCCGCCGCAACACCGAGGACAAGCGGCGTCCAGACGGGTGTAGGAGACGCGAGCGTGCGATGATGATGATGACGACGAGGCTAGGATACGAACGGAGGGAAGACGGGGAGATGAAGAAGGAAGAGCGGAAGATGGGGCGTGCGGTGGAGCGACTGCCGCCGCTACTGCCGCCGCTGCCGCCGCCGCCATCCCCTTGCCCCGCGCCCGCTCCCTCTACATTTCCCAGATCGCATGGGCAAGGGAGGAAGGGCCCTCCTTCCACTCTCCCGTTGCCAGTTGTGGGTATAAATAAAATGCTTGGAACGAACGCAGAAACAAACTTGCGGGGCTTTGAGTCACAAACGACAGCTCGGGTCGTCTTCACAGTGAGCACAGCTCCCGCGTCTTGATGGAGCTGCACGAGAGGTTCGCTTACGATGGCGCCTCCTGGATTGTCGCTTGACAGACGATTCACAACTGGCTTTGCAACGCGCGTTTTTTGGTAAACAAAGCAGTGTTTATTCGAGTCAGACAGGTTTGTAAAGTCAGGGGGTGAATACATGTCCTATGTTAACTGGTGATTATTGAAAGACACAGCAACTGTATAAATTAGCGCTTTGTGACCCTCGGGTGAAAAGCGCTCTATAAATGTAATTATTATTATAATTTGGCAGACGTCCTTTTCCTTTTTATTCCAGGGAGACTTGCATCGTCGCACACATTGGCAACGTCGTTGTCAGACAGACAGGTAATGGTTGTACACATGTGTCCGAGTAGTTTCCGAGAGATGTGTGCGTGACTGGTCCCATCATCTCCGCTGGCACCTCGGTCCAGCTCGATGTTCCCAGTGAAGATGCTCTCACATCGACGGGGCTGAGAGCGACCCGAGCGCTCGCTCTTCTTCTCTGTGATCCAGACAACCGACGTCCTCGAACGTGGCTTGGACTCAGCAGTAAACTCTGTGGGTTCTGTTAACGCTATGGGTACTTTTTTTGCCAGTGTACATATATAAGATTACAACAGGTTTTACCGTATCTTAACACCTGCATAATCGCCAGATACGGTAAAACCTGTTGTAATTTTATATATGTATACTGGCAAAAAGTACCCATAGCGTTAACAGCTCCACCTAAGCTATAAGGCATTGATACTGTATTGTTCTGAGCTGACTGCCTTTTGGCAACGACTGACACCGGCAAATAGGCTCAAAAGAAAGCCACTGCCAGGTGAAGGTCGGTCAGTTTTGAGTGACAATGCATAGGTTATCAAAGCTACCTGTGTGCATACTTTGCCACTAGTATGTGTGGCTTTTGCAAACTGGACACATTGTAAAATGTGTCTATTTTGTATTTGGGATCTTAACACCTGCATAATCCCCAGATATGGTAAAACCAGTTGTAATCTTATATCTGTGGGTTCTTTTCAACGATTCTCAAGCACAAACGACAACTCCTTGCGATTGAAAAGTGCTTTGCAACATTAACCTCAACATAGACAATCCTACGAATATAAACCCACACAACATTTACTACACGGATAACTACTTCGTCTTAAGTAGTATATAATTTTACGTCGATCTCAGGCACGTGTTATACGATACCTTAATTCATTCGGAGTATCATTGATTCGAGCAAAGTCTCATCACTGCTGATGATCCAAAGACTGCCAAAACCGGTCCAGAGTGGCTTTTAATCAAGGGATGCTGCTGAACTTGTGCACTCTCAGAAGGCCGTGGACGGGTGCGATGTCTTGTGTAAGACATCGTTTGATTAACGTACGTGGAGAGACGGGACTTGTGAAAAAAAGAGACACTACCTGGACCTTTCAACATTAAAACTTTACAGCCAAATCCTCTGGGGACGCAGAGGGAAATCCT
>JAZEWT010000013.1:20551025-20575594 GCA_036362905.1 Mordacia mordax
ACTCAAAGCATCGGCCCCGGGGCCTTCTGAGAGCGCAGTGCTCCGACAGCATTGACTGCAAGAACAACCGAGTCACTTTTAACACAACGTCTCATCAGCAGAGCGGGGCTTACTTGAGTCAACGCACAATTATTTACTATGATCTTCTTCCAGGGCGGCACGGTGGCCCAGTGGGTAGCGTTGTCGCTTCACAGCAAGAAGGTCCCGGGTTCGAATCTCGGCTCGGGTGCCTTTCTGTGTGGAGTTTGCGTGTTCTCTGCCCGTGTCCGCGTGGGTTTTCGCCGGGCACTCCGGTTTCCTCCCAACAGTCCAAAAACATGCTGCTGCAATGGTGAATTGGCTTGCAGACTAAATTGCCCCCCAGTGCCCGGTGATGGACTGGCGTCCCATCGTGGATATATCCCTGCCTTGCGCCCTGTGTCTGCCGGGATAGGCTCCGGCTCACCGCAACCCTGTACAGGACTAAGCGCTTTCTGACAATGAGATGAGAACTTCTTCCATCGTTTGCTTCTTTCCGCCGAGCTAAGCGACAGCTGCTTCTTCAGCTGTGTGGAGACCCCCCCAGGCCTCCGTCGGAACCTCCTCAGAGCCCAGTCCGTTGTCCGCAGTCGCGTCGTTTTGTCGACCCCCAAATACGGAGGTTATCTGCACACAGACCACGGCCGGTGCAGGGCAGATGCAGCAGGGACCACGCCTGTTGTGGCAGCTCGGAGCCGGGCACTTAGTGGTGTTGATAGCGGTTTACCACGTCCACGGTTGACCACTCATTGCACACAAATGTCGCAGATAATCACCATGGAAGCTGATCCAAACGGGGCGTATACTATAATATGCACATAACTCAAGACGGTCATTCACGTCGTAGAGACAGCAGGGTTTTATTATATATTGTATTTATTTCAGCAAGAATGGCCCAACGAGATCTTAGTCTCTATGTCATGAGCGTTCTATTCCGGTGCAGCTGTTATATAAATATAAATGACACAATAGACACGAGCGATGCCATCATTAGGACAATACAAGTCAAATCGTGTGGGCTGCTTCTTGGCACAGACAGCAGTGTGCCAGCGGGTGCACGTTCCACGTTTCCACTAGTTATGATTCCTCAGTGTTATTAATCGTACCAGCAAATTGCCACCCTATGGGCGGTCTTGTTCCAAGCGTGTATAAAGTTATTCTTACGTGGTAAAGGCGAGAGACTTATTACGGGGCTGTTGTGTCCTTTGTAGTCGCTTCAGTAGGTCTTCTCGTCAACAAACAAACAAAAACAGGGCTTATTGTCCTAGAGAGGTCTCTATCTGCCACCCCACCAAACCTCGCTATTCAAGGTACTCCCCTGAAGGTTATCCAGTATTTCTGCTACCTTGGCAGTATGTTAACGCCTACTTGCTTAATCGACAATTACATCCAAATGCACATTAACCTCGCCTTTTATGCGTTTGGTAGACTGTGTGTCTTTGACAGCAACCACCTTAGAATATCATGGAGAGTTGCAATCTACCAGGCAGGTTGTGTCTCAACACTGCTTTACAATTATAATTGCATTTCTGGAGCGCTTTTCACCCGAGGGTCACAAAGCGCTGCAAAGAGCTGCGGAGAGAACAGCATGTCAACAACAACGATGACGCCAGAACGGCAAATCAACAATAACTTTCTTGTTTGGTTGTTTTTTTTACAAATCCGAGCGTGCAGAGAACGGCATGTTAACAACATCAATGGGGTGACGGTTCCTCTGTATAACACTGCGAAGATTGGACAATCTATCGCCGGCATATCAGAAGCCTCGATACTTTTAACAACAGATTCCTCCAGCGCATCACCTGGGAGCACCGCATTGCCCCATGCTGACATTCTCCTAAGTCCATCGGAAGCGAGGCGACCCAAGCTCAGAGACAGCGCCGCTTGGTGGGCCAAGTCATCCCGAGGCCTGCCTCCCATCCACCTCACCAGCTCCCAGCAGCGAGCTTTCAGCAGAAAGGGACACTTAAGAGATGCAACATGAAGCCCAGAGACCTCGAGCCAGCCGCAGCCAACGGTCAACAATGTCGCTCCTTATGCCACTCTGGGGTCAAACATCTCGAGGAGCAAGCAATCCAACAAGGGATAGAGAGCGACGCCAGTGAAGACACCACCCAGCTGAAGCAGCATCATTCCTCCCTCCTAATCCAGGCATCACATGTCCCCTATGCGTAAAGATATGCGGCTCCAGGTGTGGAGTGAAGAGTTTTACGAGTGGACAGTGCGAATGCGAGACCCGTGATTCATCGAACTCGGGTTGTTGATTTACATAATCCCTTGTTGGCGAGCTTCTGTTCACAATACACATCACACACGTGGTGCGTGACTCATTGTAGCACGTGGCTATGCATGAGGTCATCCGGAAGGTGCGAAGGGGGGGGGCGACACGGCAGGATATAAAGACGGAGGAGTTCGTCAGTGCGGGGAGTTGCTGTTCGGAGACGGAGTCAGGGAGAGTTGGTCGTGAGGCTGTCAGACGGAGCGGTCATCAGTCTTCAAGATGTAGTCGCCGCTCGTGTTCGTGATGCCCGCGAGCGCTGCTCAATAAAAACATCACAAGACAAGAAGTCTCTGCTCGCTGGCTGAACGATCGTGCAGTGAACGCTGATCCTCGCCGTGGCCGTTATCGCCGAGCCGCCACGAGTCGGCGGTCAGAGTCGTGGCGCCACAGTTATGGAGTCAGACAGTGCGATGAGGACTCGCGCACGAGGATGGTGCCGTGACTTGAGACTGCAGCGAGTGGCGGCGGAGCAGCGGGCGGAGCGGGCCGGCGGGCGGAGCGGGCCGGCGGGCGGAGCGGGCCGGCGGCGCGGCGGGCGGAGTGGGCCGTCGGAGTAGCGAGCGGAGCGGGCCGGTGGCGGGCGGAGCGGGCCGGCGGCGCGGCCGGCGGAGCGGCGGGCGGGGCAGCGACAGCGAGGCGCTGAGGAGGGAAATCGCCGCGGCAAAAATGGCGGAGCGATTCCGGGAGTCGCAGGGCGGTGGCGGCGAGACGCCGAGCCGTGGGTGAGAATCGCCGCAGGAGGAAGGCGATGATGGTGGCGATGGCGAGCGACGGCGATGGTGACGGCGATGGCGGCGGACAGCGATGGTGGCGACGACGGCGGACGGCGGAGCGATGGCGGGCTCGCCATTGTTTGCCGGGCCGCGCAGGCGTGCCATTGCCCAGCGGCCACGCCACGCAGGCTCGCCGTTATTCGGCGGCCGCGCGTGGTGTTGGAGGCCGCTGGGGCCATCGCGCTGGCGTCCCGCCGGCGATTGGAGCCGGCGCGTCCCAAGCCGGGAGAAGATGACGGCGAAGGCGGGAGGAGGCGAATCTACGACGTGGCTCGGCGAGCCTACGTTGTATAGCGGTGAGTGTGTGTGAGTACGTTTGTGTCGGTGAGTGCAGTGGCCGGCGCTCTGTGTGTGAGCAATGAGTAAGGAGCGGTGGTGCAGCGGTTAACGCACTGTGTGTAATGAATAAGGAGCGGTGGCGCAACGGTTAGCGCACTGCGTGTGAGTAAGTGGATGGGGAGCGGTGGCGCAACGGTTAGCGCACTGCGTGTAAGTGGATGGGGAGCCGTGGCGCAGCAGTACCCACATTTAAGCCCACCACACACGACATCGCGGTCAACAAACAGAGCATATCCCTTTGTATACGTCTGTGGACAGCCGATATTTACAGTGCTCCCGAAATTCAATGGAGTAGCATTCAAAACGGGGCCTGCAAGTGGAGTGAGGAATTAATAAGTGACTTAAAATGGAAATAACTCGAATAGTTTTGTAAAATTTCCCACCAGCACCCTTGTTTGGCTCGTAAAACGCCTCTCGCGTGGTTGCAACATCAGATTACTGATGAACGGAAAGGACAGCTTTGAAATTTTCATTAAAAAAACACCTTTGGGGAACACATTTCAAACATTTTAATTTTCATTTGAGATTTGTCTCGCTGATAAGATTATGGAAATTCAGACACGGTGCATTACGTTTTCTTCTCACTGCAAAAACGCATGGGTTGGTTGGTGCTCATCTCCTATGGCCAATTTCACATTCCTCTGTGTCAGTCACTGTATTCCACCGACTGTTGATTTCAGACTAAGCGATGCTCCATTTGTCTGCCCCAGGGGAATGCCGTGCTGACCCGCCGGAGTTTAGCATCTATTCTGTAAACTTATGCTATCTCGATTGTCAGTCGATTGCTATAACCAGCGTGCCACCTATCCAGGGCTGATTTACATGAAGCGCTCACTAAACACGGGCATATGCATGAAATACATAATCCTGTTAATAACCGTACTTAAATCATATGACCTGCAGCCTTAACCTGGGGGTTTACGTATTGAAAGCAAAATCAATTACTGTACAGTGTGCATTCCTGACATAATTATTTTACAATGCAATACTGAGACTATTATGTCAAGGGGCTATAAAAGCCACGCATACAGCTGCCTGAAGGAAGGAGCACAAGCAAGGTTTTGTGTGTTTACACAATGTGGTCATGTGCTTAAGCCGCTCAGCATAACAATGGCTTGCATAGCACAGTGCGCATTCATTTGCATGTCTAACAGATATCCCCCCTGTGGGCGAAACACACCCGGCTCCATTATGTCACTTTGCCCTTGATAATCCATCCGAGTGAATAGCACTCGGCATGCAGTTAGGTCACCGCATTGCAAGGGTCTCCAGCCTGTCGATCGTGATCGACAGATCGATCCCTGAGTCTTGAACAGCCGGTCTTAACATGAAAACGATATATATAATAAACGAGACATCGTGGGAAACGACGAAATTTTGTACGGTGGTTGCATTTAAAACTGTAGCGGCCATGAGTCGCAAACACAAGCTGCTGGAGATAGTATGCAGTACTCATAGAGTGCAGCTCTCATAATAATAAATATATGTCTGTCTCACAGATAGAACGCAGCAGGCACAGGTGTCACATTAAGAACAGGTGTTAGGCATAGCGAACATTTTTGGAGGGCCATAGTAAAACATAATTTTAAGGGTAGATCTTGTTTGACATTTCGAGGCTAAAAGTGATCTTTTGGCTTCAAAATATTGGAGACCACTGCCACAGAGATTCCCAAGTCGGGTGTTGCATCTGCATCCATGGTGAATACAATGGGTATCATTTAGTGAGATGCAGGGGCTGGCCGAAGCCACAGGAGAGTCGGTGGAGATGAGAACGGCTGTTGAGTTCCAAGTAAGTAGTGCAAGCTCTCAAGGTGGTGCTTATTTTACTCACCTCATATGGATGCTGATGGCAGGCTCCGCTATCTCTTGCTGCGATTTTACTCGTGCGGTTAGTCATAGGCTCGTGGTTCTAGCAAATCACCCATCCCTTTCATTGTCACAGCGCACGCTGTTCGTTTGCTACGCGTGAGCTCAACAATAAATACTGAATAAATGGCCTGTTCGTTACAACCGAATCAGAGTGGGGTTATATATATACGGCCCCAGGAGGTTTTAAATCAATTCACGTGTGAGTTTTATATCACAGTTTCTCATGGCTTTTGTCTCGCACTTCAGAAAAAAAGTGCTCGAGGTGTCTGTTCCAAGCCATGTCTGTCTCAAAATTATTGTACAGTACGATATTGTAAATTGGTGGTCTAGTGGCCAAATTCGCTTGGAGAAGGGCCTTTGCAAGCCGGCGAAAACACAATATTGTTTCTTTTGTGCCAATTTAGTTTGTATCTACATAAAACAGTTGGTGATGTGTCCGCCCGTCCGTCCAGTCAGGCCGTCTCACAGCAAGAAGGTCCCGGGTTTGGTTTCCCGGCTCGGGTGCCTTTCTGTGTGGAATTTGCATGCTCTCCCCGCGTCCGCGTGGGTTTTCGCCGGGTGCTCCGGTTTCCTCACACCGTCCCAAAACCACGCCCAGGTTAATGGACAGCTGGTTAAATCGTCCCCCCAGTGCCCTGCCATGGAATATCGCAGAGCCTGCACATGGCCAAGCAAATCGTGCAGCAGGTCACCTCGGCGACCATAGCCATGAAAACCCCACTAGGTGTCAATGTCGACACCGTCTCGCCGTAGAGCAAACAAGAAGAAGTACTCTATAACTTGACATGTACAAAATAACTTGGACATCACGTAACACAAGGGTATACAACCTGCTTGAGCTTCAAGCATTGAGCCCAAACAGCCTGGTATTTTAATTAATGAAGTGCCCCCATACTCATTTGAGGATTGCACTTACAGAGCGCTGTTCACCCGAGGGTCACAACGCGCTGCACTACGGTTCAAACAACGCTCACAGAACTGGCACACAGTGGCGCGAGGCCTTCATCCTACTAGGGATTTACAAAATGTATATAATTGTTATTCATTGTATTACCGATTGGTAACCTAGTTGCTGTTCAAATACATATGTACTGGCCACATCATGGGCCAGAAGGTTCAGTTCTCTCAGCACATGACGACCTGTGCGTGATCCACAAACCCGTCTTCTAAAGCACTGGGTTACAGATATGGCCAAGCCTCTAAGATAGGAATCTACTGAAAATGTACCGATAGTGTCCGTTGAAACGCATTGCAAGGCTGCCGCCAGTGACTGCAGACGCAATTGCATTAAGTTGATAAACAAACCCAAGTACGTGGTTGTGTGTAATTGTATTGTGTATGCACAGTTTGTCATTGACATTGTACAAATAATTAAACTCCTCCCTAACTAAGCTTGGGTTGAGCTACGGTGTATTATCAGTGCCAGAGGCTTCAGCATCCCCGCGCCTTTGTATACATCTAGACCACGGGTAATTGAATAATTGTTCTTCCCAAGACTGCTTACAAATTCCCGTGTACTATTTATATATCCAAGCCATTCGTAGACATGACATCCGGGTGGGTGGTGCTGCAGTTAAGATTCCCCGACGCACAATGAAAAGGGTCGTAAGTTCAAATCTCAGCCGGGGCACCGCCTCCGCCTGCCATCCCCCAGGAGTCAATGCAAAGGGGAAGTCAACAGTGGTTGCGGTTGTGTGGTTAGCATGAGGCATGGTTAGAAAAGAACAACACAAACTGGGACACATCGTGGAGGAAACAGATTGAGAGAGAGAGAGAATTCTATGAATAACTGAGGAAAAGCTCGGATTTGGAATGACCTGGTCAGTGAAACTCCCAGATTTCCCATTACTGCCGTTTCAAACATGAGAGCGATCCTGAAAAAAATAGGACATGTGGCAACATTACCTGTAAGTGGAAGGAATTACAGTATATGGGCTCCATGTATAATTCGCGTCTCTTCATATTCTGGCGCCCTGGGTCCCTCCAGCCTGTAGGGACCCGGTGCATTTGCACCGTGTGCACACTCGACAATTCGCTGCCACGTGGAGAGACATGCTCTTGCCATGAGAATGTGGAATTCCCAACATTTCCACCAGTCTCAAGCCAATCCAATGACGTGAATGCCAACCCTGCCCATGTGGGCAGAGATGCACTCTGTCTCGACACGTTTATGCGTAGTCAGCCGAATTGTGGCAACGCTCTCTGTACGAGCCAGACCTGAGCTGCGGCATCTGCGAGGTGTTGTGCCTCCTCCTCCTCCTCCTCCTCCGCCGCCGCGTTAACGTGAGCAGCACACAACGTGCGTTGCGTGTGCGCGGCGCGCTGATTAACAAAAGTCTCGGCGATCATGCGCCGCGGAGGACTTCGGAGCCCGTGGGAGGCATTGAGCTAAAAAAGGAGCGAGTTAATAATCCCGTGCATCGCGGCACTGTAACGCACGCCTCATTGACTTCGCAATCGCATCATCAGCCCGCCTCTTCCCAAGCTCTCCCGGCCCCCCCGGTATTCTCGGCGGGGCCTCGGCGGCTGGAGTGGCGGTCGCGTTGCATTCCACCGCATCTCCTCCACACGCCGGGGCACTGACACCGCCGAGATTAGCTCGCTGTGCGTGCGAGCCACAGTGTCGCCGCATCCAGAGATTATCGATGTTTATTGTTGCAGCATGAAAAAGCGTTGCGAACTTGCAAGCTCTGGATGCAGTTCCACAGTAGACATTCGAACTGACCAGCGAAACAACATATACGATCAAAAAGTTCAATACACAAACTCATAGCAGCAATTTGTGCATAAATGAAAGCCAAACCACGATAATTAGACGGGAGAAATAGAAATATATTCCGGTCACAGACGATGACTGGGGACGATCTAACCGGTACACGTATGGCCAAAGAGAAACAGGTTTCACCTGTTCTGACCCCACAATGTAGGTGAGAATTGCTCTCCACAGCTCTGATTTCGGGTGCCCCAGTCTCTCGTTAGCTGACGTTTCGCCTCCCACATTGGGGGGCATCGTCAGGCGTTTGACGATACCTCCAACGTGGGAGGTGAAAACGTGGTGAAGGAGTGGGGAGGAACATCCGGACACGGCCAGCGTGAAAGAGGAGCTACGAAGCTTAATCGTCACACGAACCCATACCAGTACAACGATAAATGCGTTTAAGATGTTCAAACACCATGTCTACACCTCTCACACGGTACCAAGTTTGCAATAACTGGGCAAAGTAGCAAAACAAGCACGTGGCACTGATTGGACCGTCTCTGTTATGGATCAATCATTTTCAAGGTCAATATATCCGATACGGAAATGAACTAAGTGATTTCGTTGACATTAAACAATGAGATGAGATGAGCTGAAAAAGAGGTGTGAGGCGAGGCTGTGTATGTTTTCCAGACTTGTTTAACTTACACAGTGAGAACATCGTAAGATAAATTTAAGATTTGCCAGTGTGGATAATTGATGGACAGAATTTGAATAACCTGTGTTGTGCGGATGACGTAGTTTTCATATCAGAATCAGAGGGGATGCTGCAAGAAATTCTGGATAAGGTTGTTCGTAAAGTGAGAAGAAGGGTTTAACTATCAATTCTAGCAGACACAGGGTGCAAGGCAGGGATATACCCACGATGGAACGCCAGTCCATCACCGGGCACTGCGGGCAATTTAGTCTGCAAGCGAATTAACCTATGCAGCGGCATGTTTTTTGGATTGTGGGAGGAAACCGGAGTGCCCGGCGAAAACCCGTGCGGACACGGGGGAGAGAACACGGAAACGCCACACAGAAAGGCACCCGAGCCGAGATTCGAACCCAGGGCCTTCTTGCTGCGAGGCGACAGCGCTACCCACTGGGCCACCGTGCCGCCCACTTGTCATACATCCCAATCACTAATTTGGCTCAACAGTGCTTAGCTACCGAAATTTGACGAGTTTGCCGATTTGATTGTATGCAAATTGATGATTGCTTCGAAAAGCTGCTCTCTCGGGACAGCCGCGTCGATCCCTCTCTCTCCCCACCTCGCGACGTTTCGCCTCCCACGTTAGAGGCATCCTCAGGCGAAACGTCGCGAGGTGGAGAGAGAGAGAGAGGGAGCGATCGACGCGGCTGTCCCGAGAGCGCAGCTTTTCGAAGCAATCGTCACGCATCGAGCCGTGAAAACCTAGATCATCGCATGCACGTGGTGGCCAGTGAACTCTTTGCTGAAGTGGCCAGCACACGTGCCTCACGAAGGAAATGAATGATGATTCTTACACACGCTGCGGAGCCTTTTGCGGGAGAAAATCGCACGTGCGAGTGAGTCGGTCACTGACCAAGTTGATGCTTCGCCCCAGTGAACGCTTCAGCATGACAAACAAATACGCCTTTGTTGCAATAGTCGCTTCCAGATGGGTAATAACTAAAAATCTCCAAAATAGCCGCCGTCGCATTTTGCACAACGAGGCGCGCCAGCAACCGCTGTGCTGAACCTCGGTGCGCACGCGTTGTCTCTGTAGCAGTAGAGACGTGTTTTTAAACCCCCAGCATAGACACCGGTTTGTATGAATCTGGTGAACTTTAAGGGCGGCGCGGTGGTGGCCCAGTGGGTAGCGCTGTCGCCAGCGCTGTCGCCTCCTCACAGCAAGAAGGGCCCGGGTTCGAAGCTGCTTTCTGTGTGGAGTTTGCATGTTCTCTCCCCGTGTCCGCGTGGGTTTTCGCCGGGCACTCCGATTTCCTCCCACAGGCCAAAAAACGTGCTGCTGCACAAGTTAATTGGCTTGTGGACTAGATTGCCTGAAGTGCCCGGTGATGGGCTGGCGTCCCATCGTGGGTATATCTCTGCCTTGCGCCCGTGTCTCCCGGGATATGCTCCGGCTCACCGCAACCCTGTACAGGACTAAGCAGTTTCTAACAATGAGATGAGATGAGTTTCTCACGGATGGATGTATGGCAGGAGGAACGCTCGATACGGCTTCACTGAAAGAACGGCTCGTGAGAGCAATTCTCAAATTAGCATTTATTTTTGGGTCCATCAGCCAATTGTCTTCCCAGGGCAAAATTTATCCAGCAGCATGTGTTTAATTAAACAAACTCTGGACCAGTTTCAATACCAAAGTATGTTGGCTGGAACTCATTGTTCTGGATAATATTGCTTTGGAAAGCCAATAGGCTAATAGCCTCATTATATATTTGTACGAACATGTGGAGACATAGCACAGGGTTCGGTAAATGCTCTATATTCTTTGTCTCAATGCTACACGTTCTAATGCAACACGAGTTGTGTAAACAGTATAATGAGACTTTGGCAGTGTTTTACTCTACTCACAGCTCTGAGTCAATAGTAGAAAAATTATATTTCTATGGCAGGGGTCAGGGTGTTCACAAGACATCCACTGCTTTTTAGCTTTGCTCTATGGTTCTGCCTATGCTTGATCACAATGTCAAATACAGTATATGATAGTTATAGGCCACGTTCTGTCGAATGTTGAATGAAAGATTCCCTATACCGTCACATTGCCACAGTGACCCAAGATGCCACAATCCGTCTCGCTTCCCCACACAATCATATCTCACTGCTCCACCTCTGCCGTCGCCTCTTCCCCACTTTGATCGATTCATAGGTTTCTGTTTGTATCGACGTTGGTGTTCCACGGCTCGATGCATCACTCTGTGCGCAGGAGAGCAACTGCATCACTCCTTGAATATCACTCTGTACACACAAGCTCTGTGCAGCGCTTTGAGACCCTCGGGTGAAGAGCTCTTTGCGGAGAGCCGTGTTGAATTTTCCTCCTCTCTTCTCCGCGAAATTTCACCTCCGACCTTGGGAGGCATCACCAGGCGTCATAAAAGTAGAGCGTGAATCTGCTTTACAAGAATGACCCGCAGAGGCTTGTGGTGAATACAAATAGTACAGCAGGGAACGAATCATCATCACTTAGTAGTGAGCTTATTGGGAGAAAACTGCATTCACTGATGCACACTAACCGCCCGCCCCACACACAAACACATTGATGGCTCTATTTATTAATTAACTCCTTACATTAATTGTAATGCACAAATCTATTGCATAGAAGATTAAAAATTAAGTCCATTATTGCAAAATTCATGACTTGGTTTCAGTGGGGTTTTCTTTTATCAGTGTGTGTGGGGGGGGGCATCATTGACTTTTGCTTGGGGCCGCAGAATCACTACGACCACCTCTGTTCATGCACCATGACTTAAAGTAGCGCTGGCAGCGAGTAACACAGAAATATTAACGCGCATCACGCGGAGCTGTTAAACCATCGTCCCCTATAAGCTATGGGTACTTTTTTGCCAGTGTACATATGTTAACGAGAAGAAAATGTATTTTTTTTACTTTTTCTTGAAATTATACAGGTGTTAACGTCTTAAAACATACCAAAATTGACACCTTTCACAAAGTGTCTAGTTTGCAACACTGACAATCAGGCTCGAAAGAAAGCCATGTCTGGTGTCGGTCAATCAGTTTGTAGGACAATGCATATGTCATCAAAGCTTCCCGTTTGCACATTTCGCCACAAGTATGTGTGACTTTTTCAAACTAGACACTTAGTGAAAGGTGTCTATTTTGGTGTTTTATGATCTCAACACCTATATTCATGACGTGTCCTCCCACATTCCACGTTCCAGTTGTGCCTCTGCGGGCTCCTATTCTCGGTTGTCAATGTAAAGCCTCCTCAGAAGTGCCGATCCCATCTGATGACCGCAAAACGACAGCATTTCTCTTGGTGCTGATGGTGCTATGTGGAGCTATAGCAACGACAAACCACGTGACGCTGAACATTGGTATCCAGCCAAAAGCTTCGGCAGTGCGTTTTGGAGATGCTTTCCTGGATGTTGCGTTGCTTGAAGCTGCTCACCACATCCATACTCGCCTGCATCCCTATTAGAGTTCACCGCAGAGTCATTACAGGGGCGGCACCGTGGCGTAGTGAGCGGTGCCGCCGCTTCACGGCAACAAGGACCCGGGTTCGACTCTCAGCTCGGGTGCCTTTCTGCGTGGAGCTCTCGTGTCCTCGGCGCGTTGATTTTCGCCACGTACTCGGGTTTCCTCCCACAGTCCAAAGACAAATTCGTCAGGATCGCTGTTAACAAGAACCTCATTCACAAAAAAAAACCGGGTAAAAATCAGAGGGCGCAATGGCATCTTTCATAAACTCGTTGTAGACTCTGGAGCCGAGCGACGCCGCTGCTCAGCACCACGTTGCTCAGACATACATTCTTCAGGGTTCGCCCGGAGGATCTGGCGCAAGGCTGAGACCATTGCCGCTGCCAAGCGTGGGAAGCTGCCCGACAGCCCAGTTGTGTGGCCCATATCGCTACCCTCCCCCTTCGCTTCCAGCCCGCTCCCCCATGTCACACGCTGCTGGCCGAGAGATCGCAGCTGGCAAGGAGATCGCCTCGTGTTGAAACAACGCTTCTGTACGGCCCAACAGCGATATCGCTGGTTCCAGTAAGGACGGGGGGGGGGTTAACACGAGCTAATGTGGTTTGTAAACCATTGCCGAGTTACAACTGGCGGTGAGGTCAGGCTGTTGTTACGTGGCGGCAAGGGACGAACCCGCATCTCTAGACATTTTTATACTTTGGTTCGTCTTTGTAGTACTATTAACTATTGTTCAACGTTATTAGCGTTTAGCTTAATTATAATAATTTACTTTAATGTTGTTGTTGCTGTTTTAACGTTCTAGTGCCGTTGTCGACGTGCCGTTCTCTCCGCAGCTCGGTGCAGCGCTTTGTGACCCTCGGGTGAAAAGCGCTCTGAGCGCAATTATTATTATTATTACACCTACGGGTAAAATTTTAACCAAATGTCCTCGTTTGACATCAACGCACACCGAGTTGGCGTTCAGTGACCTCTCATGAGTTGGGCGACACTCAAGCGTTGATCACAGTCGCAGAGCACAGGCCCAACAGCCCAAATATGCTATGCATCCTCAACAAACAGCATTACTGAAGGTGCACACATGCAGGGCTTCACGGCTCGATGTTTCTGAATTGCTGTGTAGGAGCTGCTCTTTCAGAATAGCCGTGTCGAGCGCTCTTCTTGACGTTTCGCCTACCCAACCAAGATCGTCGGGAGGTGATGTTAACAGCAGTTCTCATGCTTACAGGGGTAATGGAATAGCGTTAATGCGTTTCTAAAAACTGAGCAAGGCTGTAAAGAGCTTGGTGAAGAGAGACGTCACCATTATCAATATCCGCTTCGTCCTGTACTGGGTTGCAAGAGGGCAGAGCCTATCCCGGCAGACAGAGGGTGCAAGGTGGGGTTGTACCCAGGACGTGACGCCAGTACATCGCAGGGCACTGGGGGAAACTTACTCAGCAAGCCAATTAACCGAGGCAGCAGCGTGTCTTTGGGCGGTGAGGGGAGGAAACCGGAGCACCCGGCGAAAACCTACGTGGACACGGGGGAGAGAGATCACGCAAACTCCACACAGAAAAGCACCCGAGCCGGGAACCGAACCCGGGTATTTCTTGCCGCGAGGCAACGACGCTTGTGAGTTCGTCCACTGACTCCACGGACAACTCGCTCATGGAGGAGGTCCCTGGGGGCCCCCCCCCCGCTCTCCCGAGGGAAACCAGCTGACTCTGCTCGAGCCCCGTAACGCAAATTGCCTCGCCGCCTCCATTCACTTCGCCAGCTTCCCGTGCACTGCATCCATTAACCCCCCCTCCCCCCGCTACTTCATTCACTCGCCCGCAGAATCCTCGTGGGAATTCGCGATGTAAATCTGGGGGCGTCCTTCCGGGGGGGGGCGGCGCTGGGCTCGGCTGGGCGTTGGTTTCGTGCGGAGTGCGGCGGCGGAGCGGCAGCGCTGTGCTCATTTCCATTCCATCTCCCCGCCGTCGAGCTTCTTCTCTTCGCCGTCGGATGATTGCGCAAATGAGCGACTGCGCCCTCACGAGATGTTTACCGACTCGCGCGGGCGACTCCGGCGCCAAACACGGCCGGAGCCACAGATTGTGGGACCGCAGCGAGGGTTCGAGCTTCGTGATTAGAATCAGCGCCACGGTGCCCGTGGGTGGAATCTCGAGTCCTCGACATAAGGCAGAGCCCCCTCCGCTGTCTGTGGGATTGGCGACCAGTGGAGACGCGCTCTCTCTCTCTCTCGCTTTCTCTGGCGAAACGCGCAAACGAAATGCGTTGATGTACGAATCCTAATCATTATCAATGCCCGCTTAACCGAACCCGGGACCTTCTTGCTGTGAGGCGACAGCGCTACTCACTGGGCCACCGCGCCGCCCTTATGCGCGCATTGTCCTTGAAACCGGGTCACACCAGAGACAACTTTCTTTAGAGCCTAGTCTCAATGTTAATCCTGTGTTGCCAAATGGCAATCAGCTAAGGACAATTCAAATATCTTGACACCTTTTGAAATCTTACTATTTGGTGTTTGAAGACCTGGACACTTGTGTTATCGCTCGAAATGATACAATCTTTTCTCTTTTGTTGCATTTTTGTACTGGCAAAATGGTACCATAGACACTCTGTAGGTTCAGCAGAGGCATTTAAGTCACTTTTAGGCAAAATTATGAATTCAGAGATTCACCCTGAGGGTCGTGTTGGATTATGATTTGTAGTTGTGATTCATCTAAAAACTCATCTGAATTTCTTTGTGCTTACTGTGGCATTTGTTATGTTCCGATTACGTATCGAACGCGTTTGCACGTATTTGTACCGTTTGTGGTTTGAAATGTATCATAATCTTAACATTTTCATGCCACTAAATTGCCCGCAGTGCCCGGTGACGGACTGGCGTCCCATCGTGGGTATATCCCTGCCTTGCGCCCTGAGTCTGTTGGGATAGGCTCCGGCTCACCGCCAAACTGTACATGACTAAGCGGTTTCTGACAATGAGATGAGATGAAATTAATAAAGCGTCATGAACGCCGTTTCACACAAACCTCGTTTCCCTGCTCTCCGGCACGCGGGGCTGTGCTAAGCCTCCGTTGTCCTGAGCCCATGGGTGAAAATTCCACGTTCTTGTGGCCGGGGCCAGTACACCCAGATAAGACCCAATGAGCTCGAGGCTCGCATTGAGATTCCTGACACGGATCAGCTCCTACCGATCCCTGCAATGGAACTGGAACGACTCAAGCATGCTTGAGCACTGATTTGAATAAAAAGCTATTAAGTTAAATGATGTAGACTTATTTATGCAAATTATTTAATTAATCAACGTCAGGGTTTAATTCATTTGTAATAAAGTTTCTTTTTATCACCATCTGTTTTTTTTATTTTACTCCTGATATTTCCTAAGAAAACCATCTAATGACTGTAATAAGCATCGGATTTTAATCATCTTAATAAGCACAAATATATTGCCAATTAGGTGTTTGTGAAGCATTAAAAAACACAAAAGCAGTGTTATCATAAAGGCATTAATAGCACATTACATTTCCAGACTCTTGTGTTGGAGCGAGGGTGCACGCATAATTACGGGAGTCCCATTGTATTTCAATTAAACGACGACCCTTAATTAATCTCCAATCAGCAGGGGAGGAACATCTTTTACGAATCTGCTTCTGGCGCTGCGAAATTGCTGCAAACATAATTAAGTAATTAGCGGCTTAATAATCGGACAAACTACACGTCTCGAAGCATCTCTCTTGCCTTGAGTACTGCGCTTGATCAGGGACCTCTGAGTGTCACTCTCATGTCCACCCCCACCCGACACACGTGGCGCACACAACCTCATGTTACTTTAACTCTAAACTAGACATCTCATCTCATTGTCAGAAACCGCTTAGTCCTGTACAGGGTCGCGGTGAGCCGGAGCCTATCCCGGCAGACACAGGGCGCAAGGCAGGGATATGCCCACGATGGGACGCCAGTCCATCACCGGGCATGCAGCAGCATGTTTTTTTGGACTGTGGGAGGAAACCGGAGCGCCCGGCGAAAACCCACACCGGGCACTCACAGCAGAAACATTCCCAAAAATAGTCATGTCAGCAGAAAATGTTATCAACAGAACGTCTTACACACCGCCCGTAGGGTAGGTACTGTGCAAGTCATTGAGAATCTGCAATGCACGCAGGTCTTGGTCGAGATTCAGAGCCGTGGGCGAGCACAGCTAAGCGGTAAGGCAGCAAACACCTGCACCAACAATGCCTGATCACTTCTCGTAGATGGCATGAAGGCCATTTTTTTTCATCAGCCATTACATGGACGTGTATTTTCTCAAAACGGTGAGCTCAGGGTCACAAGTAGTAGAAGCTACGCATGACCATCACAGTGCTGCAACTTTCAGGAGTCCGATGATTTTTGCTGTGCTGTACTCACCAGTAACATCGTGGACGCCCCCTGGCAGTCCGTAGCGGTCAATGGCTCACTGATGATGCCAAATGAGCATGATGACCAATCACATTTCTCTCTGCCCTAGGCAATGTGTAGCAGCCACAAGCAGGGCACGGATTACTTATGGCAGCAAAATATTGACCTGCCTCACGTGCCACGAGTAAAACAATGCATATGCAGAGCTGTGTCCCAAGTATTAAAATTATAATGTATATGTATTTGGCGGCGCGGTGGCGCAGTGGTTAGCGCTGACGCCTCACAGCAAGAAGGTCCCGGGTTCGAGTCTCTCGGCTCCGGTGCCTTTCTGTGTGGAGTTTGCATGCTCTCCCCGTGTCCGCGTGGGTTTTCGCCGGGTACTCCGGTTTCCTCCCACAGTCCAAAAGCATGCTCCTGGATAGGTTGATTGGCTCGCAGACTAAAATTGTCCCGCAATGCCCGGCGATGGACCGGCGTCCCGTCGTCGGGTGTACTCCTGCCTTACGCCCTATGTTTCCGGGATAGGCCCCGGCTTCACCGTGACCCTATATAGGATTAAGCGGTTTCAGATAATGAGATGAGATGTATTTTGTTATCAGCCTGTTGGCTTGCCATACCAATATTGCTTATCAGCATTGCTTTCAGCAAGTACACTCTGTACAGGCTTCATTCTTCTGGATCTGCTTAGCAGTTCGGATTGTTAAACAAATGCTGTCACATTATGCGATGTCGTTGGCAAAAGCAATCTTTCTGACCAATGAGGCTCCCGTTGTTCAAGAGGCAGAGCAATATTTGGCAATGGAACAAAAACAACAATCCGATTTCCAATCCTGTTTAAAGGCTAAAACCAGCGGCGGTAATTACACATTCCCATGGCAGGAGCGAGTTGCTACAAAGCGTCCTGACTCTCGGCTTTCCACAGAGCGGTGCTGAATCTTATCGCTCCTGGATGGAAGAGAGGCTCCGCCGATCCCCGACCGGGATTTGAACCCGTGGCACCTCCGCTCATGAGCTGCATCCTCACACCGCTTGCTGTGCGATAGAGGTCGCAGTGCGATGTGGGTGGCAGGATTGTGTAGCGGTAATAACTTCGTCTCAGGAAGACAGGACTGCCCCAGGCGGTTCGACGCCCGCCTCGGTGCACCTTTCTGTGTGGAGTGTGTGTGTTCTCTCCCTCTGTTCTACGTGGGTTTCCTCCGAGTTCTCTGCTTTCCTCCTACGGCAAAAGAAAAAAAAAACCTCATTAATTGGCCGATACCATCATAATACACAGAGACAAACACTGGAATACCGTGAAACTGTTACCCAGATCGATGAAATTCATTTTTGGTTCAGGTCACGTACCTGTGTCGTTTAACCCACCACCACCCGACACGGCCAATCAGTAATGAGTTGTCACGTGAACAGAAAACGCGCCAATCCCTTTACTATCTCAGCACACCGGTGTGTTGAAAAGCGACCCCACAATGTTTTACAAAAAAGATACACACGACGTTTCGCTGATAATTACATTCAGCATCATCAGGCACCCGCGCCTACCTTGGCGGGCAGATCGAGTTACTCACCGTTTTTAATTGTGTCCGCATCACACTTGAGCAGTGCACGCCTCCATGGTGGAAAGAGTGCCTTACACGCTTAACATAATTCTCTCGAGATGAATAATGTGTCGGGTATTAGATGATTTAATAAATTCAGCACCGTTCAACTCCAATGCAAGTGCAATTGTTAAGAACACCACCAGCGTGTGGATGATGGCAAGTGTCCACAGTCCTGGGGAAGCGTCTGAGGGGGACTGGCGGCGCAGTGGTGTAGTTCGTGACTACATCTGATATCGATCGCGTGTGATATCTGAATCGGTCACGGGCCACCTAACCTTCCAACCAACCCGTAGTGACCACCATGGTGAAGTATGGTCAAATATTCCCCATGAGTGACAGCATGGGGAGACCTTCATTTTAATATTGGATTTTACAAGGAGATGTACAATATTATTATATTACTATTGTTATTAGCGCTTTGTGACCCTCGGGTGAAAAGCGCTCTTGAAATGCAACTATTATTATATTACAAGCAATATTATGATAATTGTTATTCTTATATAGCCGTACATCACCCAGAGGAAAGGGCCCAAGGTGAATAATTTGAGTGGTAAGACTTCAGAGAAAGCCTTTAATGTGTTTGTTTATCATTTTGCCATTTTTAATATCTCAGCTGTCAGACGATTATTGCCAAAGTGTGGGCCGCAAACCGTTGGATTTAATATTGGAAAGGTAATTTATAATGCCCTAATGTGGTTTCAGAGAGATCCAACCGATTGACACTGAGCCTTTTGGGAGCATGCTTCTGACACGTGCAGCATCAGTACCCATGCGTTCAGGAGCAGTCGCAGCAGGGAGAAGCTCTTGACGACACCAACATTAAACATGTTTTCTGTTGCTCCACATATGAAGCTGGTGTCATTATCGTATCATAATAATAATTATTGCGTATCCGCAGCTTATACCGATTAAGTACAAAAACAAAATCCACGCGTTGCGTAATTGTATTGATGTAGGTTTTCACGGCTCGATGTATGAAAATTGCTCTTAAGCTGCCCTTTCCGGATAGTCTACATTCTACGAGAGCTTGAAAAGCGCCTGAATATGCTTTTATCATGGGAGGTAAAACGTCGTGAAAGAGAGAGGAAGGACGCTGAACACGGCTATACCGCTTGCCACGGCTATCCCGAAAGAGCAGCTTTAAGAGAAATCATTATTGTGTTTTTTTTTGTATTTCTACCGAGCCATTGGTAAATCGACTGAGACCATTAACTCGTAACACTTGAACTCCTTACTCGTCCAGTGGAGCTGCTCATATTCAAACGCGGTGTCCCTGTGGAATTGGCTTGGTTATCTGACCTCTCACTCAGTTATCTGACCTCTGGTGTAGCTGGATGTTTAGCATCCTTCCCAGTCTGTGGAAATAGCACTGAGGATTGACACTGTATCAGGCGTCTTAGCCAGCACCAGTACAACACTGGGATAAATTCCACGTGTCCGTCGCCTGTGATTAAGCCAGCTTCTTAAGTGACGTGAGTTGATTTCGTCAATGCAACAACAAAAAATGTGAATCCTGTTTTAAAATCAATTTGGTTAAGTCATGGTATCTAAATCGAAGAGAAATCAATGCATATGATTAACGTGCGACATCTGTGTAGCAGGGCACGTGAGAGGAGTAACTGGCTGTTTGAATAAACAGCAATTGAAGCGACATTCGAAGAGGTCTTGGGATTTCACTCTTGTCAGGCTGTTCGCTGTTCTCGAGTGTTGTCTATCGTGTCACGATTCCCTCCGGGAGAGTTCCAAGATCGGCAGGACACCGATAGTATAATTGTAGCGAATGCCACGTGTCTGTCGGGGATTGTCATTGCTGCATTGCATTAACGGGTCCCAACACATGTCAGAGTGGTTCCCATTCCGCAATTGTTGACCAAGTCGAATACTCCAGCCGATTGGTATAGTAGTGAATAGCTCGTAATCGGAAAGGGCCCGAGTTCGAATCCTGGGCCGAATTCATCCCTCCAGCCTCAGTCAAGGGTATTCTGCTGAAAGAGGGTCGAAATGAGATCAGGGTAATCTCGTGCGCAGGAGTGACCTTAGCAAGGTGCAATATCGACGAAATCCATTTCTCTGGGTTAGATCACGAAAAAATATTGTCGTTTAACCCTCCACCACCCGACACGGCCAATTAGTAAGGCTTGTCACGTGAACAGAACGTGGCCAATTCCTTCACGAGATCAGCACACCGGTGTGTGGGAGAGCGAACCCACGGTATTCACAATGAGATACACGACATTTCGCTGATGATTGCAACTAGCATCATCAGGCACCAGCGCCAAACTTGGGCGAGCAGCCCAGAACAATGGATTTCATCGATAACATTGGTCACAAAAGCCTTCGAATAAAAGGTGCAATAAGGACACGAGCTACGGAGTGTTGGATATCACGGGTTACCGATTTCAAAATATTGTGGCGGTGCCGACATTGAGCAGAGCCCGAGGAGAAGTGGCGACAGCAAGTGGCTCGAGAGGTTGTGAGTTCAATCCCTGCTCGAGAATCACCAAAGCCCATCGTCCTTTCGAGAGAGGGAAAACGCCTGCCATAGCAACATGGAATTTCCTTTTTCCAGCTCAGGGCTGCAAACAGGACGAGCACTGCCTCCCACTCAGACAAGCAGGAAGCGATCAAGTTGAGCCTTTAAATGTTTTATCAGCCACTGATTAATACTGTAGAGGGTGGCAATGTGTCAAAGCCTATTCTAGCTGGCACGGGGCGCAAGGCAGGACGATATCAAGGATGGGACACTAGTCCATCTTAGAGCACCGATAGCAACTCAGGCGAACTAACCTATGCAGCATCTCTTTGGACTGTGGGAAGAAAACGAACTACCCAGGGAAAACCCATGCGGATACTGGGAGAACATGTGGATGCAATCTTGTTTTGTTTTTGCACTGGGGACCACGAGAAATGTGATTTCGTTCCTCTATATACTGTAATTGTATGCGGATGGGATGACAACAGAGTTTATCTACATATCGAAACTGCTCAGAGAATGGTGGTCCAGATGTCTCTTGACCCCTATTTAATTCTATAAAATTAATTTTGTACACCGGTCGGCGCGTAATGTAATGTAAGCAGCATACCAGGTACATGTATGAACTGCATTAATTTGAACTAAATAGGTAACGGTCATTAAAAACGAAAATGAATGGGGAAAGGGAAAATATGTTTTATGGGTTAATTAAATGGGGACACAAGACATCTGCACAACAGTGTACTGTGCTTTTGCTTGCACGCGTCTATTATTTGACAGGTTCGTTAACGTGGCTTCTAGCAGAGAGCCAGACGGAACGCCTGCATTCGCAAGACTCTCATTACAAACACATCATGGGATATTTAAACAGCTGTACAAGGCCAAGGACACTGGAAAGCTATTACTGCTTTGCTTTATGGGGCCTGATGACATCAGGCACATTTCGGGTGATTATGTCATAAGCTTGTACAGCTCCATATATATATATGAATAGACAATGTGATGGCTTCTGGAGGCCTTTATCCGGCAGTGGGTCAATGGTGGCTGATGGTGGAGAAGAATCGAGAATCTCTCAACTCATGAATGTGGACTCTGGCTGAGGATGTCCAAGAGAGATGGAGGAAACACTGGCGATTGATGTGCACTATGAACACAAAGCGCCTGGAGACAGCGGTGGTGGGGAGGTGGGGGGCAAAGCATTTTAATATTTCAAGATAAATATAACTTTTTGATTGAGCCAATAACGGTGGAGGTGTTTCAAGTGTGTGATCGAGATCGTGATGCATGATGGACCACTCACTCCAGTGGTCACAGAACTCCGCCCGGGGTCAGTTTCTTAACGGTTCGACTCCCATTACGGATGCCTGGAAATGTCTACAGGTTAAACCTCTGCACATGGCTGATAGGTGTATAGGATTAACTCCAGACTAGGCTCTCCCATTCAGTATTAGAGACTGCTGTGGGGCGTTGTGGTATATGAGCGAGTACCTGTTTAAGGGCAGCGTAGCACATAAATGAGTGGGCAAGCCAGCAGTATAACCAAGCCATCTTTGTCTCCCCATTATTCACACACCACGTGCATCAACCATTGACAGTTAAGGTTGAAGTTACCTGGACGGTGGTGCTGCTACAGTGTAATATTATTCATTATTATTTCGTAGGCACCCTTATCCAGGGCGACTTACGTCATCACACACACGCACATTCCTGATAAATAAATGCCAAATTAAATAGGTTCGGTTGCCAAACAGTGTAGGGGTTGTCACACTGCTCAGCAATCCATAGGATGCAGGTTCAGTCTCCTAATGCCACAGTGAAAACTATTAGAGGTGTGTATCGTTAATCCTTCCACCACTGTCCACCCCACACCCTACTGTATATGTGTACAGCACAGTTCGTGATTGGCAGGTCGAACGAGGTGAGGTAAAGTGTGGGTATCTCGCACATCTTCCTCAATGTATGGAGAGCGACTAAGAGTAACCCAAATGCCCTCTAGAATCTTTATAGTAGAAGCCCTTCCGCCAACAGTGGCACAAGTTGGCTGTTGTAGGACTGCGCCTTTACCGTGCAGAGGCCCAAGCCAGGTTCAGACTTTCATATTCCACGGGTATCGGTGTGTACCTCTTCCGAGACTTGAACCCAGGTGTTGGATTCGCAGGGCAATGTGAGAATCACTGACACCGCACACTCCCACTCACAGGGTGGTGCCAAAGCGTCTTTCCGCTCACATTCCCTGGAATGTAATTAAGGCATGAAAACACAGCAGCAATGAATCAGAATTACTGCCCACAAAGGATGGCTCCTCCCGCAGGGTTTATTAAACGAGACTGGGCAGTTTCTTCCCTGAAAACCGCGCCCTAGGTCCAGGGCATCTTCCTTCCCGTCGATGAAGGACTTTCTCCAGCTAATTGTTCGTCTGGAGATGCGGCCACAGGACGATTGTCATCACACGCACTTGCAGCCCAGGGGTTGCCTGGGCTGCTGGGGCAGCTGAAGGTGGCGCAAGATTCTACAGTCACTGCAATCGATAGGCCGGTCGCTTGTGGTGGGGCGAAATGTGGGTACTCTAGGGGCGAAAGTAAACCGGATAGCGTACCAGTAAGTGAGAATGGCCTAAGAATTCAATGCAGTTCACGTGGAAAGGGAGGGGGGTTGCGAAACGCCCGTACCGTTGAGATTGAACTTGTCTTCACCACCTCTTCAAATACACGTGGCTCGTATTGAAGAGTTGTCCACAGTACGCTCTGGATGGGCCCTCTGGAGACAATTCTATTGGCGGTGCTCCCGCTCGATCAATTGCAGGGCTGCGCCTTGGCATTTGTCTCCTTTATCTACGTGTAAAATAATCATATATAATAATCGATTTTGCACGAGAAGATACGTTGTGGCAGTCTCGATGTTAGGGGGTGATTGCACCTACTGATAGTGCGAAGAGCGCTGCAGGAACAAAACCCATCCAGCTTTTACTTGCGCCAAGAATGTACAGTGGCCGGTTGATTCACATTGGGCTTTGTAATGACCGTGTCAGAGCACGCAGCCAGCAACGCAAGACAAGGCGATTTACATGCAGGGTTTTGGTCACCCAAAATTAAATCAGCTATTCGTGCGTGACGCTGCAAAATTACTTATAAAGTAACGAACGTAAGGGGGGGGCGGCACGGTGGCCCAGTTGGTAGCGCTGTTGCCGCACAGCAAGAAGGCCCCGGGTTCGAATCTCGGCTCGGATGCCTATCTGTGTGGAGTTTGCGAGTTCTCTCCCCATGTCCGCGTGGGTTTTTTGCCGGGCACTCCGGTTTCCTCCCACAGTCCAAAAAACATGCCGCTGCAGGGGACGAAATTGCCCGCAGTGCCTGGTGATGGACTGGCGTCCCATTGTGGGTTTGTCCCTGCCTTGCGCCCTGTGTCTGCCGGGATAGGCTCTGGCTCACCGCGACCCTGTATAGGACTGAGCGGTTTCGGACAATGAGATGAGAACAAACGTTAGTTTAGTTTCCTTTTATTGCCCTAACAGCCTTACAATTGCCTGTCTTACACAGCCACAAGCCTTTAAATGCGGCTAAAGAAGTGACTGAGTTACGTTTCTTTTTATTGACGACGTTCCACAAGATCGCGTGGGTCCAATTAAATTGAAAGTAATTTTTAATCTGGTTGCTTTCGTACAATCGTTGGTCGCTGGGACCAACAACGCACTGCCCTTGAGAACCCAGTGTAGTCACAGCTGACTGAAGCTCGAACTTAAACCGAGGGGTCTCAGCGGTGCTGATAGAGACCTGGCCACGATGAATCAACCATCTGATCCCCCACCCCGCCACCACGACCGGTCGTTATTGTGCTGTTCGCGGTTTCACTTCGTCACATCGCCCTCTGCTGGGTGACGCCGTTATTGCCACGTTCCCTTCCACGGCGGAATGTCACCACCGTTCCCTTCCACGGCGGAATGTCACCACC
>JAZEWT010000013.1:20604021-20615528 GCA_036362905.1 Mordacia mordax
TGTGTGTGAGCCACGCATAGCTGCGTGTGTGTGTGTGTGAGCCACGCATAGCTGCGTGTGTGTGTGTGTGAGCCACGCATAGCTGCGTGTGTGTGTGTGAGCCACGCATAGCTGCGTGTCGGCTGTACAACTGTTCAAACAGCACATGCAGCACTTCACCGTCGATAGATTTATACACGTGGACACTACGTTTGCTATACTGGAGTATCCGTATAAACACAACACTATAATTATACTCTACGCTGTGCACAACTTGTTATGTATACTGACACATTCCACTTCATACACAGGGGTACACTCCTGTGTACCCCTGTGTATGTGTTGTGTACAGAGATGCATACATACGTGTAAGCTGTACAGAACTGTTCACATATATAAGGCATCACAATTATACACGTGCCGTAGTAGCAGAGTACCCGCCCTACGGGTGCTTTTGTTCCGAGTCTAACTGAGTTATTTTACGTCTCTTGTTGGTGATGGTTCGTGCTGACGCCACTGCTTTCGCCTGGATTTCTCACCGACGTCATTATGGGAATAATAATAATTAATATAATATTGCTGGCTCTTTGAAGTTTCAGCAGAGAAGTCAATAAGCGGGGTAGTGAAGCTGAAATTAGACACAAACGCCTCTGCTTGTTGTGCAGATAACATGTGTGATTCTGAAGGCTGCGGTCCCGATTCACATAGTGCGGACATACACTTTGAGCCATGTCGTCAGATCTCTGAAGCGAAGCCCGCACTGAGCCTGGTTAGTTCTCGGATGGTTGACAGAGATGTCCCACGGAGAGATTCCCATCGGTGGCCGCGAGGCTAGGTGGTAAATACGAGAGGGCAGTGCGGCGTACATCTGTTGTATGCTACTCCTGCGTGTCACGCAACAATGTCAGTGCTCCCTTTGCCAATCCACACCAACCAGCGGGGTGAATCGCATGACCCCTGTGACCCCTGCAAAGCGTTGGGAGGCCCTCATCCAACGGTGGCTATGCATCAAGGGGTCATACATCTACAGACGTCAACCAGTAGCTACAGCACCATTCCCAGAGCCACACTGTGGGATTCTGCTCATCTCACTGTCAGAAACCGCTTAGTCCTGTACAGGGTTGCGGTGAGCCGGAGCCTATCCCGGCAGACACAGGGTGCAAGGCAGGGATATACCGACGATGGGACGCCAGTCCATCACCGGGCACCGCGGGCAATTTAGTCTGCAAGCCAATTAACCTATGCAGCAGCATGTTTTTGTTGGACTGTGGGAGGAAACAGGAGTGCCCGGCGAAAACCCACGCAGCCTCGGGTAGAGAACTCGCAAACTCCCACACAAAGGCACCCGAGCCGAGATTCGATCCCAGCTATCCTCTCAATGTCAGGCATTGTGACAGTTTCAAGGACAATGCATACGTTTATCAAAGCTTTTTATTTGCATATTTAGCCACAAGTACGTGTGTTTTCTTTGCAAATTGGACACGTTGTGAAAGGTGTCTAATTGCTGTTTTAAGATCTTAACAGCTGTATTATTTCCATAATTGGTAAAGCATCTCATTATTTTTTTAACTTATATATTCAGTTTGAAAAACCTGTTTTTGTTCATTGGCATTTCCTCATGTGATATTGGATTTTAGCTGTGCTCTAATTGTATTACAATCATCATTTTTATCCGTATTGTCTTTAAATGTATTTGTTTTTTTATTCATTTCGTGAGTGTGGTTATTGGCTTATCGGATTGTGTTTAACTCTGTTTTGTTTGAAAGTTAATTATACTTGGGAGGAGGGGGGTTTTGTGCAGCGCTTTGAAATTTCGTTGTGCAAAGCGCCTTATAATAAAATCAATATTATTATTGTAAATCACATTTTAACCGATGCACATACACTGTGAGTATATGGTAGATATAGAACACAGTTTACATATGGTAGTTTGTGTGCACCATGTGCGTTAGTTACTAGGACACCAGAGTATAATACACATTTTTCTGCGTTTTAGAATATAAACACGCATAGACGCATAATAAACACACGCGTGTGTGTATTATTTTAATGTTTGTGGTGTACAATCCAGCCAGCGATCCAGCCCTTCTCCTAGCATGCAGTAAGGATAGACAGACTGCCGGACAGTTATACAAGCACACATGTCGGCAGATAGACAAATCAACAGACCCGCAGGCAGATAGGCAGGCAGAGTGGAAAATTGACGGCTGGACATACAAACCGGCGCAGTAACGGTGCATCGATTGGTCAATTAGTAGTGATTCCTCAGTTGGTGCTGCATGATCAAGTCACGTGGGTAAAAATCAATGCATTGTGTGGCATGAGACAAAGTTTATGGGGCAGTGACACACCAGGTTTAGGGGCTGTGACACCAGTTTTAGGGGCAGGTACACGCCAGGTTTAGGGGCAGGGACACACCAGGATTAGGGCAGTTACACACCAAGTTTAGGGGCAGTAGCACACCAGGATTAGGGCAGTTACACACCAAGTTTAGGGGCAGTGGCACACCAGGATTAGGGCAGTTACACACCAAGTTTAGGGGCAGTAGCACACCAGGTTTAGGAGCATAAGGTTTCGTGGTAGCACGATCGCTGTTTGTCGCAAAGGTTCACGGTTCAAATCTATTTGTCGCCCTGATTAATACTGCGGTGCGTGTATTAGCTGTGGATGTCTGCTTCACAGTGGATGTTCACAGCTGCCATGCCGTCATTTGCAAGAGTAGGTCATTGTTTACCGGCGTCACGTTTTAAATTAGTAAAAAGTAACAACTGCCTGCAAAGACACGCAATTGTAATGTAGGTGGCACTCATCGACCAGCGTTGAAGAGGTCGCGAGGCATTCCCGGCCAAACAAACCCATTATTGCGACGTTTTTCATGTCGCACGTACTGTCTGGAACGGATCTGTGCAATGTCTGCAGCTGCTCGTGACTGCTGCATTCATCAGTAACAGTGTTTGATGCTGAAATCGAATCTCATCGCATTGTCAGAAACCGCTTAGTCCTGTACAGGGTCGCGGCGAGCCGGAGCCTATCCCGGCAGACATAGGGCGCAAGGCAGGGATATACTTGCGGTGAGACGCCAGTCCATCACCGGGCACTGCGGGCAATTTAGTCTGCAGGCCGATTAACCTATGCAGCAGCATGTTTTTTGGACTGTGGGAGGAAACCGGAGTGCCTGGCAAAAACCCACGCGGACACGGGGAGAGAACATGCAAACTCCACACATAAAGGCACCCGAGCCGAGATTCGAACCCGGGACCTTTCTTGCTGTGAGGAGGCGACAGCGCTACCCACTGGGCCACCGTGCCACCCTCTCAAATCAAATCGTGACGCTAAATTGTGGCGATCCAAGGTATGTGTCATGAGTAGCACACCGTGAAGGCAGACAAAACACACAACTAAGCACACGGCTGTAGGCAGACATGTAAACCAACAAGGCAACCAAACAGACTGGAAGATGGATCCGCAGACAGCTGAACAGACAGACGAGCAGGCAGCTGACTTACGCATGCTGGCGACAGAAAGATCTACCATGTGCTCCCTACTTGTTGACCAAAGCCTGGCGTTGAGGCATCTCAGTGGTGTCAGCGGGGCCTATATCTGTTAAAGACAGTAGCGCCAGCAGCCTGGCTGCCTCCATACATCATGACGACAGGAAGGTGGAGTGGTGCGAGAGTGTGATGCGTTATCACTGCGGCGTGCTCTGTGTCTCCAATCACAGTGACTCACGGCCAACGCCAGTGACGATGACCTTAAACCGATCGTGGGGCCTCCCGCTCGCTCGACACCGCGTCACGTGAGGACCTGGTGCGATGTGTTAAATATCACCAAAAGGGAGACAAAGGCGGCTGTGCGCGATGCTGGCCAATCACCCTGCTCGATAAAAGCACTTGCCCAAATAACACATGAAGAAGACTTATGACTTCGTCTTGTCGTCGCACCGGTTTGATGGACCCACTGTGCAAGTATCCATTACACTGGACATGAATCCTACTCAGTAGCAGACCTGTAGCGGACGTGTGTAGCGAATGCATCTGTTCATAACTGTCTGCAGCGGCTGTGTCGACGGAGACTGCCGGGTACATGCACATGCATGTGATGAGTGTGCGATTCTCTATTCATTAGAATCCCTTGCATGTCCGTTGCAGGGAGGATGATTCCCTTCTGCTGCAGGGTGGCTTGCACAAAGCGCTCTCTCTCTCTCTCATTATTCGTGTTTTTTCATTCTTGTCGCCAAAACAAAACAGTCGTGGGGTTTGACCTGAGGAGTGGG
Source organism: Mordacia mordax (assembly GCA_036362905.1). Classification (NCBI taxonomy): domain Eukaryota; kingdom Metazoa; phylum Chordata; class Hyperoartia; order Petromyzontiformes; family Petromyzontidae; genus Mordacia; species Mordacia mordax. Next base: position 20,608,274 of record JAZEWT010000013.1, read on the forward strand.
AATCGTGCTTCGATTGATTTAACCCACCGGCGCGGATGATTGGTTTGGCTGCAGGCTCATTCGTGCGTGCACATGTAGGCAGACACGTACGTGCTGGGTAGATACGTGTGTCCACCTGTTTCTCCGCGCACGTGCATGATCATCAAAAAAGATGCTCTGGTCTAAATCTCGTCTCAGTGTCAGACACCGCTTAATCCTGTACAGGGTCGCGGTGAGCCGGAGCCTATCCCGGCAGGCACATGGCGTAAGGCAGAGAAATACCCACAATGGGACGCCAGTCCATCACCGGGCACTGAGGGCAATTTAGGCTGCAAGTCAATTAGCCTATACAGCAGAATGTTTTTTTGGACTGTGGGAGGAAACCGGAGTGCCCAGCAAAAACCCACGCGGATACAGGGAGAGAACATGCAAACTCCACACAGAAAGGAACCCGAGTCGAGATTCGAACCCAAGGGCTTCTTGCTGTGAGGTGACAGCGCTACCCACTGGGCCACCGTGCCGCCCCTGCTCCAGTCTAAATCTCCTACATTTATTGATGTATTTCACTCGAGGCACTGCTATTGATATCGCAGCCCCAATGAAGCACAGGAGATTTTATTTTCTTGAAAACATTTTCAATCTGTGATCCCTGTACTATTTTCAGATGTCTACTGAAAATGACCGTAATTGAAGCAGCGAGTGAATCTTCAGTGATTCTCTACATGGCAGCTGCGATGTCTGGCTTGTTCAGTTGCTCAACCGTTTGTGAATTAGTCCTCCACATACCAGTAATAAACTCCGACGTTTTACTTATTCCGTGTCGCCAACTTAACAACCATGCGAAATACTTCAATAAACATAGGTCAATGCAAATTAGAGACCTCTTTTTTTTGATGACCCCATGCATAATGTTTGTACGTGTGAATGTGCGTGGGCTGATCTATTTTCCCATACTTTGGCTGTGAGCTCATCACCAGCTTTGGTTTGGCAGCAAATGTCTCACTCGAAAGCAGTCGAAAGGAGTGGCAGTATATTTTTTCAGCTGCGTAACCTTGGGTGGAAACTGCCTCCTGGCCTATCGCTCTTTGAGGCTTTGGGTCTTTATAGCCACAAACGTGGCTTGCCCTCTCTGTGCTTGTGAAACCTAGGCCCTTTTACAGCAACACCTGGGCTGGATAGATACACACAGTTTGGCCTTCCTACACTCCCTCTTACTGAGTTTCACTCGGCTGCAATGTTTGATGGGCTCAGAGATCCGTGAAAGGTCTGCACGCAGACCCATTAGTGAGCTTAGTCAAACTCTAAGCAATAAATGAGGGTGAATTAGCGATGCTGACAACAACGAGCAGAGCGCTGGGTGGTTAAAGCACAGCAGGGTGGCACAGTGGGTAGCGTCGGAGTGGATCTGCGAGTCATCTCAGTCAATTTACGCAACTCGAGCCTGGCCTGTGACCTTCCATAAAGTCTTCAGATCTTCACTTGTCCGCATAATGTACCTCTCCTGGCACAAACGACGTGGTGGTGTCATTGCCGCGCAGTGCAAATTGTGGCTGCTGCTGTGGTTGATTTGCCTTATGTGTGTGTACATGTGTGTAACGATGTGTGTACATGTGTGTAACGATGTGCACACACATCGACGCTGTCACGTGTCGTTGTCACTGTGCGTGAGTGGGCTTTGTGTGTCTTGTGAGGAGTGGTGGTGCAGCGGTTAGCGCGCTGGGCTGCGAAGCCATTGACCCCAGTTCTGTTCCTGCTTACGGCCAACACTGGCGCGGATTTCCTAAACCGGTCCTAGGCCTCCCCTGGGTCGACTCGGCGTTCTCTCCACAGCCCTGTGCAGCGCTTTGTGACCCTCGGTTGAAAGGCGCTCTATAAATGCAATTATTATTATTATTACATGAGTACATGGTGCGGTGCATAAACATTGCCCCCAAGATGACAAAGTCGGTCGGGCGTGGTGCTGGTCACCCTCCCCCTCATGGGGGCGAGCACAGCACAGTGGTGCTCTCTGACAGCACTTGACCCCACAGTCTGTTTAGGCTCTATGGGGGATCTTTGCCTTTTTGCACTCGTGCCGTTGTCCGTGACGCTCGTTACACTGCGTCCTGAGTGTGATCCTGTTGCAGGTGTCCGTTTACTAAAAGTGCCCGGCTTTCATCTCGCCCGGCGCTTCCCGGTACCACGAACACAGGACTGTAATTCCAAAATCGAAGGGAATTGCCATTCAAGGCGCGCGTGCACTGTGCCGCTAAACACACCGCCGGTAAGTGTGGATTGCACACTCGTGGGCTCTCAAGTTCTCAGATTTTGAAATTCCTGCCCACGATTCCGTACAGTCTCGCCGGGCGGCCTATGGTTACTTTCAGCGTTGCAGAGATTTTCTTACAAATTAATATTGGCAGGGGTGGCATGTTTGCGTAGCATGGGGCGCTGCCGCCTCACAGCAAGAATCCGAATTCGATTCCTGGCTCGGGTGCCTTTCTGTTCAGAGTTTGTATGTTTGGAGGAATCCCACTGACAGAGCTTGCAAGCTCATTGGGCATTACCTGCTGGAATGATACATATCTACCTGTATTCTCTCTGTGTCTGCGTTGGTTCTGGCTGGGTACTGTGGTTTCATCTCACAGTCCACAGACATGCAGCTGCACAGATTAATCGACATCCTGAGTTAATTACCATTGGTGCCCTGCGATGGACTAGTGCCCCATCATAGATATATCCCTACCTTGCATCCTGTGTCTGCTAGGATAGGCTCCGGGCTTACCATGGTCCTCCACAGGAATAAGCGATGACTGATAGCTAATGATTGCTACGGGTGGTAGCAAACACATGTACAATATGGTACTCTAGACGTGAATGGGTGGCTTATGTGGAAGTGACAGTCAATAGACATCAGTACAGGAGTAAGATGCTGATCTATTTGTGAAGCTTCGAGCATTTTGCCTTGTATGGAAGGGCCTTCTTCGTGGACTCAGATTCAGTTTCCTACACGAAATTAGCGCACGTGGAATTTTGTTATTTTTTTCAACGCATTAAATTATTTCACCAGGAAGATCCCTTGGGATGGAACGTCGTATTCGCGCGCCCGCGGTTTCCACCGACACGCATAGCAACCCAGTGAAGAGACATGACCGCACATTCTAAATCCAGAGCTTGCAGTCTGGCTTCGTGCAATGAATGCGTGGCGATAAGTTAACGTGTACAGAGATCTCAAACGGGTTTAAAGCGCGAGGCCTCAAACTTAGCGAGCCGCTGCTCGGTGAAAAGTCCCCGCCAACTTGACTCGCGTGACTCGTTGCCATGCGATATCACGAATGTAACGGCGTGCGGTTAAATATGAAACGTGTCCTCTCAAATGACCTAAACATGCCCCCTTGCAAAGGGCGCATTAATAAACAAATGACCACGGCTGGCGGCTGCCATGGCACGTAGCGCCGAGTACAGTGCCTTCGTAATCCAGCGGCGAGGCATTCCGCGCATGGCTCTGCGATGTTATCGGAGAAGGAGTTCAGATGGGGAGAGCCCAGTGGCCCAGAAAACGGGGCACCGTGGGATTTGACACGGCCTCGTTTTGCGGCAGTGGGCGCCTCGTCTCACTCCACCGCTGTCCCAGTGCCCTCTGCTCCAGCAACCGGGCACCTCCAGTCAAGTCCCCCAGTCGACTGCCACTCAGCCGGGGGAGGGAGGAGATCTCTCTCCATTTCTGCTGCTGCTCTCGAGGTCTGAAATTCTAAGTGAACAAATTACATGGTAATGCTGCGTTGGCAGTAGTGAACAATCACAAATGACAAAAACATATCCAACATGCATGATTGCTTCCAAGAGCTGCTCTTTTAGGATAGCCGCGACGATCGCTCCTCCTCTCTCCTCCTCTCTCCTTCACGGTGATTCACCTCTCATATTGGAAGAGGCACCTTCAGGCGCTGTGTGAGTGAGTCATGTGTGTGACTGCTATTTCTATGTCAAGTCATTCCCTTATACGGACAATGCAAGAGGGGGTACATTTGAAAGGGTTCCGTTGTTTTGCTCGCATATTATAATGTAAATATACTTAATCTAGCTCCGTCCTCGATTTACCAACTCATTTGTATTTCATGAATGCCTGCCGAGCTATTTAAGTTAGTGGTGGGTGTTCTCTCCTAATATTGTCTGTAGTCCAATGTTTTTAGCTGTTTACTATTTAGTCTAAAAACCGGTTGCGGTTAATAGGTTTTTTTTAATCCATCTTGTGAAACTCCATTGTTTCTCGGATTAATCTTGGTCCTTTGTGGCGCATAGCAGCCAGTGCACGTATCTTGCCAAAATCGATTGTGTGTTGTGTGCCTGCACCGTGGGCTGCCGTTGCCGACTTATCCGTATGCAGCAAACGCGCCGCCGCCTCGCGCTGTTCCTTCCTTGTGGCTATTTTGCTGCCCGTTTGCCCGATGTATGTACGCTTCCTCACAGCTGCTGCAGGGGATGCAATACACGCCTTAGGCGGTGCGTCCTGCTGCATACCGATAAAATGTCATTGTCCGGCCACGGATAACATCGGTGGCATGACGTCTGACCCGCGCTCCTTTCAGCACGCCGCACCAATCGGCGTGGTGAAGTATGGTCAGTACCGGCGACTGACAGTGTGGGGAGGCCTCCATCCATCCAACGAACTGACAAAGCACGGCAGTGCTGTACTGGCAAGGTGATAATAATAATTGCACTTCTGGAGCCCCTTTCACCCGAGGGTCACGAAAGCGCTGCGCGGAGCACTTCTGGAGCGCCTTTCACCCGAGGGTAACAAAGCGCTGCACAGAGCTTGCGGAGAGAGCGGCATGTCGGCAACAGCAACGACATAAGAGCAGCAAATCGGCGACAATGCCGCTGTTGTTTGTTGCAGATCTGAGCTGTGGAGAGAACGGCGTGTGAGCGCAGCGCCAGGTGTTTCAAGGCTGCCTTTCGCCCGAGGTTTAAACGAGGCTCACTTACGCCTTGCTGCCTGTATGCGAACCTACGGGCGGTCTTGTTGGGAGCGTGCAACCCGTGCTTTTGACGTCATGGTGCAGGCGCAAGGTCGCTTAGCGGGGACTGGGGGTACGAATGCAAACGTGCGAACTGAACGCTGCGATGTGTTGCAGAGTTTCAGGAGAGTAATCAAAGAATAAGCGCAAAGTACGTCTGAAATAAGACACGAAAGCCTTGACATAGTGCCAATTTAATTACACATATGAAGGATTTGAACCCGATACCCTCAGTACGGACATACGTACATATCCTTGGTGCGTTTTATACATCTAAAAAACATTCTGAATACGGTGTAGTTTTTTTATTTCCACCACACAAGTATGGAGTGTTGTGAGGTTTCGTGAAATGTCATGAGATGGAACGATGACTCATCACGACCTCTTATGGAACATCAGCCGCAGAACATGACGTCGCAGACACTTTTGAAGTCACTTCAATTGGCCTCTTATCCACGCTTGCTGCTGCTGCTGCTGCTGCTGCGCCCTCCTGCCCTTCAAAGCGTGTCAGTCTGTGGGCAATGACGCTGACATGCGGTCGAGCTAGTGCTCGGTTGGATCCAGTCAAGTTACGTCGGTAGGTTTTCTTTGATGGGGGCACGCTGGCGCAATGAGTAGCACCGCCGCTTTCTTGGCGAGAAGGACCTGGGTTCGTTTCACGAAGGACCTCGGTTCGTTTCCCAAAGGACCTCGGTTCGTTTCCCGAAGGACCTCGGTTCGTTTCCCGAAGGACCTGGGTTCGTTTCCCGAAGGACCTGGGTTCGTTTCCCAGCTCGGGTACTTTTACGTGCGGGGTTTGCCTGTTCTTCCCCCGTAGTCTCCTCGTGTCCGCTAGCGTTTCGTTTTCGCCGGGAATTCTGTTTTCCCTCCGCATGACTAAGACACGCCGCTGCCTATATTTATTGACCTGCTTCACGAAATCGCTGCCGGTGTCCTGCCATGGACTAGCCTCACATCCTGGGTATAGTCCTGCGTAGTGCCCTATGCCTGCTAGGATAGGCTGCAGCTCACCGCAACCCTCTGTGGGATTAATCGGGTATTGATAATGAACAAAGATGTTGTATCGTGGTGGTAGTCTTTGGACATAAGGCCGAGCCCATACAGTCACTGGACTCAGAACAGTGTTTATTCGTGGGTGGCTGAAACCCAAATTCTAAGTAATATTATATTTATTATTATGCATATTTACTGGCTACCACTGTTACATCGAGTGTATGTTTGTTGGACACTTGGGAAACTGGAGAACCTGGCAGAAACCGCTGCAGAACAAGGGCAGAGCATACAAACACCACATAAAAAGATGCCCTATTTCCATATCAAACCCAGGCGCATATAGCTGTGAGTGTTGCCACTGCGGCACCCTGCCAAAACACTCCAAAGATGCCACTGCTGCTGGCTGTATGCTTTTATGTGATTTATTATGAGCTTGTATTTATTCATCCAGAAAAACCGCAGTCTCGAGATCGGCGTTTGTTTGTGGAAACAAGAGGCGTTAACACTCAAAATCATCCCCACAGATAGCTCTTTTTCCTGGCTTACCAAGCTCGCTTGCCTCTCCAAGTCACGTCAGAAAACTGCTGCGTGTTTTTGAGACTGCGCGGTTCGTTTTAATGCAAGGAGGCCTCCACAGATGCCGCACTGTATAGATCCGATGTGCGCACAAGTGCGCGCATGGACAACGAACAGATCCCAAGACAGGAGCCATGGTGACGTCCCCGCCGTTTAGAGGTGATCCCTCCCCGTTAAGGTGGTTGTTGTGTGCCTGCGTGCATGTGTGCGTGCGCGCGCGTGTCTAGGGAATGATGTTGCAATGGTCTGTGCGCTGCACTGCAACCCTGGCCACTTGGGTTTACGTCTTGGCAACGCTTTCATATCCACAGCGAGCGACAACTGAAGCTGTCCCTTCGCTCGGGTCAACTCAGCTGCAAGCTCGGTAAACTCGGCTGCAAATGAGTTTCGTAGCAAACGATGCTGTATTTCAGACAAAGGCGGCTGGGCGCGGCACTTGCGACATCACCCGTTTCCTCCTGACACTGGCCTTAATAGGTGCTCGCTAACAGCGTTTACTGTTCGCGTGTTTGAGATTAATCGTGGGATATTTGTCATGTGATGTTTGCTGGGTGTGTTTCACGGGGATGACGCTGCTATCTCCCTATATACTTGCTCCTCTGTCTAATAATCATAATAATGTAATGATGTAGGTTTTCACGGCTCGATGCATGATGATTGCTTCGAAAAGCTGCTCTCTCGGGACAGCCGCGTCGATGGCTCTCTCTCCTCTC
>JAZEWT010000013.1:20627474-20646810 GCA_036362905.1 Mordacia mordax
GGCTCGCCGCTAAATCACCTTGCACATCGTCCAGTGTGGATTATCGACGAGTGCAAGGTCTTCAGTTCTCTGGTACTCGCGGTCAATTTTGCGGTGAATTACCAGAGTGGGCCGACCATTGCACAGTCAATGTTGGAGACACTTGTGATGCCATCGTTTGCAAAAAATGGCCATCGAGTGCCACTTGTCGCCAAAATCCAATGTTCACACAAAACCCCTATATGTTTGACTCTTCCTAGAATCACGTGTCCTGCCAGGTATCTTGCAGAAGGTATAGGTTTTCCTTAGTCTTACGCCTTACTAAAGGTATTTTAGTATTATATTAATGGCTCAGCCGTACCCGCATTGTTGTTTTTATTATTGGGATGAAGGGATTTGGCAGTTGGGGACGGTTGATCCTCGAACGCGCCACACTTGTTACTTTGCAGCCCTTCGTTAACCCACTGCTGAAGGCCTCGCCATGGCGTGCCGTTCACGTGTAGTGTCCATACTTCACCACACTCGTCAGTGCAGGGTTGGTTATCAGGTTTGTAGGGCAGTGCGTTAACCACTGTGCTACATCTCCTGCCCCACTTGTTGCCGAGCAAGATTAATCGGAGGCAGTCAGTCTGGCGTGCTTTGAGTTGTTTTAAATATTATTGGTTGGGCACTATTCATCATGGGTGGCACGGTGGCCCAGTGGTTAGTGCTGTTGCCTCACAGCAAGAAGGTCCCGGGTTCGAATCTCGGCTCGGCTGCCTTTCTGTGTGGAGTTTGCATGTTCTCTCCCCGTGTCTGCGTGGGTTTTCGCCAGGCACTCCGGTTTCTTCCCACGGTCCAAAAAACACGCTACTGCATAGATTAATTGCCTTGCAGACTAAATTGCCCGCAGTGCCCGGTGATGGACTGGCGTCCCATTGTTGGTATATCCCTGTCTTATGCCCTGTGTCTGCCGGGATAGGCTCCGGCTCACCGCGACCCTGTACAGGACTAAGCGGTTTCTGACAATGAGATGAGACTATTTCACATTGACATGCAGCAGTGCCCTACGTTCACATTGTCGCAGTGTTCCTATGTTAAGTGCTCTATTATTGTGAAATACAGTTTAGCCACGTGAAAAGTACCCTTGCCAGCAAGCGTTTATCTCAATTGATGTAGGTTTTCACGGGTAGATGTGACAGTTGCTCTGAAGAGCTGCTCTTTCGAGGAAACCATGTCAAGCGGACGAACGCTTGGCTTGGCTCTCGAGAAATTCTCAGCACATCTGGATTTGATAAGGGAATTGCTGTTCTATATTTGTTCAAGACCTCACTCGGTCTCAAGGCTATGTTCTTCACGAGGGTCCTGCTTAAGATATATCCCCAATTCCCAACCATATATTAACAGTAGCATTAATATTGGAGCCTCGATATCGTTTTGCTGCTTCTGTTCTCCGCTTTATGCTCCAGCCATCGCGTTGCTTACATGACAACTGCATGTCGGATTGATGACAGCCACCTTCACATGTGTACGGATCAGGGTTTCATGGTCAGTTGGCCCGCAGCAACGTTTGTAATCAGAGCAAATTGCACTGTGCAATAGGTGTCATGTTGTGCCTGCAAAACACGGGTTTTGTGAGTTCGCGAGTCGAGCTGGCTCGTGAGATTTGAGGATGAAGTGCCGATGATTTGAGAATGAAGAAGTGCCGATGATTTGAGAATGAGAACGAGGAAGTGCCGATGATTTGAGAATGAGAATGAGGAAGTGCCGATATGTGGTGGAGTCTGTGTGCGCGGCTTGGCGATGGTATTGCGTGGGGGTACGGCAGTGAGCGTATTGCGTTGCGCTGGTCGACTGTGCTTCTTGAACAATCTATTGTAGGTTCATGACTTTATAATTGCTCTTGAAAGCTGCTCTTTCGAGATAGACGTGTCGAGCGTTCCTCTTGTCTGCTTCAACGTTTCACTTTCTCCAGTGGAGGGATCTTCAGGCTCCTAAAAAGAGCAGCTCTTGAGATCAATTCTTCCAGAACAAAAGAACTCGACATCTTTCGTAAATTAACCGATGGAGCTCATTGCTAAATCGGCTCGGTGTTAAACAATCCAAAGTAGACTTTGTTGATGAGACTGTTTCTTCTATAAACGAATATTCAAAGACATACTATTGTTACTGATTTAACGTTCTAATATCATTGTTGTTGACATGCCGTTCTCTCCGCAGCTCTGTGCAGCGCTTTGTGACCCTCGGGTAACAAGCGCATGCATTTAAGTTTGTAAATGTTTCACGATGGCTCAAGGGCTCAGTGGCTTTTAGTGACGAGTGCAACTTAAGTGCGGAGTCTATGGTAGAAGCCTGATCAACAAACTAAATCGCACAAATGTCATGAATGTAGTTTTCTCCTTGATGTCTAACATAGCTCTAAGGACTCCCGTTTTACAATTGTAACGGTTAATTTAACACAAGGGAGCCACTCTTCAGAGTGTTATGTGGGAGCGCCACCTAGTGATGGGTGACACGGGTCTGTGCTGCAGAAGCTCGCTTGTGATTTGACGTGAATGCTCTGCTGACCTTGGCAGGTTCCAGGGCGCCTATTTACTCTGTGAAATGACTTCAACAGCATCACGGAGGAATGCTATTATATATAACGTACAATGTTTTAGCCAGGGTCAGCGAGGATTTAAATATTTCCGTCAAATTACACTTGCCACTTTGCATCACCGGTGTGCGGAGTACGTGACAGACATGGTTTGCTGAGACATTCGTCAGCTGCTGAGCCGCTTATTTTATATTAGAAGTTGTGATTGGCTGCACATAGTAATAAGTCATGCATTTTTTTTTATAATGTGCATGTATATATTGCAAAAAAGATGACGTGACTTTAAGCGCGGTGCTTTTAATCATTCTGGTCAGGAATGTATATAAGTGAGCGATGCTCTCGTCATATTGCCTTTCAGAAAAAGTGCCATGAAAAGTCGTTAATTTAAAATCCACATTCCCTAGTGCGTCGTCAGATTTCAAGTCGGGTTTCACCGGGTGAGACCGCGAGGTCACAAGTCTCGTGTGCACGAGTGACCTACAGCACGAGCCTACCAATGGTCAGTGAGGATTGCTGTGGTCTGTATAAGCGCAACGACTGAGTTACGGAGTAATGTTCTAATTTTGTGAACCTGCATTATGCCGCGAGCACACAAATGGCTTACTCTTGCGAATAACGTCACGGGATCCATAGCGTCCACTGTGAGTGAAGTTGATGGCACACATTGTGGTTGCTGTTGTTGGCGCGCCGTTCTCTCCGCAACTCTGCAGCGCTTTGTGACCCTCGGGTGAAAAGCGCTATAAAAATGCAGTTATATTATTAACACTGCAGTAATAACTCGGGCAGTCATTGAATTCTGTGCAACTGCAACAGGCGGCAAGCGAGATCCTGCCAGACAGCGTCACCGCTGTCCGTTTGTAAACTTCTGAATTTCACCTAATTAAGTGGTTACATGAGAAACATATTTTTGTAATTCTGAATCTACATTTCAAAGGCTTAAACGCGACTGTGTATCATATCCTACGCAAGCTCGTTGATGTACGGTTTTCTATTAAACATTGTCAATGAAGGCAACATGAGCTAAGTTGGTTGGTATCCTTTGCAAAGTCACAGCCAGGTTAAAGCAGCACAATGTTTAAATATCGGACGCGTGCACGGTGGCCCAGTGGGTAGCGCTCACCCGCGACCCTGTACAGGACTAAGCGCTTTCTGACAATGAGACGCGTGCACGTGCTGTTCGTACGGTTTGTTTGGTTCCTGATCACGCACATCGCCGTTCGTCATTTGTTTAGAGACTGGTAAATGCAGCCAAACGTACGAGGTGCTGTGTCTTTGACAAAGGCGAGACGAGCCGTGTTCTCTAGCTTTGCCAACTGCCTTTTGTACGCACGCGTTAAAAACACTTGCCCTCAGTCTCCAGACTAATCGAGGGTTGTGTGTTTATGTAACACACGTGCATATATAAGCTGGCTTCGTAAGATTCAGGCTTGTGTTGATGTACGCTGTCATGGCTGGATGCATGACGAGTTGCTTTCTAATCGGTTCTTTCGAGAATGGGAGGGGGGGAAGCACTGGGCACGGCTAACACGAAAGAACATATTTGGAAAGCAATTCTGAGATTCAGGTTTGCGTTCAAAAACAGCTGCCCTATTGCCATCCATGTGCAGCTGGAATAGCAGTCCGTGCGCATACGCATGCAGCCAGATTGTCAACACATGACAAAGGACCGCACGAAGGCGTTTTTACGTTATGGTTGCTGTGCTGTGCTTTATGGAGAGAAACACAAGGTATATCTCAATTAAACATTGTGAAAACACGCGTTTTAGACTGGGTGTAGTTTAATCATGTAGGCTTTCACAGCTTGATGTATGAGAATTGCTCTTAACAGCTCTTAGGATGAGTCTGCTTGGAGTGTTGCATGCATTCAGATATGATAAGGTACATTTAGTTTCCCCTGCTCAAAGGATGATGGCAGTGGTGGGAATTACATGTTCATAGTCGGGATTACTCACACTATAAACAACTCACTGTTGACGTGCATTGGTGGTGCGTTCCCCAGGTCTCCCTTGTGAATGTGCTGCGACTCCCATGTAATGAACACTGGTTTACTGTGACAGTCATAACGAACGGCAATTATGCTCAAAAGTTTATTATGCCAAGCCATGGTCACTTACAAGTCATGGTGTTCACACTTTTTACTCTGCAGCCGTGGATCAGAAATACCAGACGTTGTTAACATGTAACCGAGCTCAATTGGGAATACAGCCAAAAAACATAACCCAACCTAAGGCAAGACATGGAGATGCAGTAGCCCTGACCACTGCTTCGCCAGACCACTGTTAACATGTGCTCCACCTGAGAACTGAGGGGCCGTTATCAACCGATGGGTCACGAGCTGTCGGTGGTCTGTGGAGACCAGACCCCACGTGGGCCTTGAGGTGCAAACGCTTGAGAAACCCCTACACTGGGGGGGGTATAATTGTCTTCTCTGCCACGCTGACTGGACATTTTTATTGTGCAAGTAACCGGTGCGTAACCGCCACCCTACCCCTGCTCTGCGGATCGTACGATGGTGCGCAAGTTGAGTGTCAGGCGCCGCACCGGGAGATAAAGCGGGCGACTGGCACGCTCGCCGTTACACCGCGGCAGGACCCCTACCCGAGCACCAACGCGATGCCCTACATGCCTACATGTCCCTGTGCCCGTCTGTCGCATAGTTCCAATACAAATACAACGAACGTATTATTCTGGGTGTGCCGTCGGTGCAGCGCTGGAATACTTTGCTCTTGGGCTACACCATATCACAGTAACCACAGCATCAATCAACAGAGGTCAACTTTACAATCAACATATTATGCATGATCACACAAAGCCCTACCCCAAATTCACCCTACATGGATTTTTATACAGGGCCATCAAAGTTTTGACAGGTAGTATATTTTCGAACACAGGTAAATAAGGCACAATCTCCCCATCACAGTTTAAGGAAAAGGTAAAAAAAAGTTAAGTGTAATCTGCTTGGTTAAGATGATGCACAGGAACATAATTGCTAAAGGAAAGATGAACCTATTGTGGAAATGTTAACGAAAATTCATACACGTGGAACTTACAAACATATTTACAAAGTAGAGAATTTTCTCTGGGAACAGACAAGAATTGTAGTTCCAAACATATTTACAAAGTAGAGAATTTTCTCTGGGAACAGACAAGAATTGTTTTGCCATTCTTTACATATTTTCAAGCCAACAATTATATCTATTAATTTGGCCGATATTCACATTCCATAAAGAAGCCTCAATTACGGTCTTGTGATCAATGCACAAAAGCCATGAATTAATTAAGTGAAATATGTATTGCCTAGAGAGCCAGTGAATAAGCGATAAACCACCCTAACAACCAATGTTATTACTGGTGTAGGTCTTTCACTGCTCGATATGAGCATTGTTCTTCGTTGCTATTTTTGCAAAAGGAACGTGGCTATTCTGAAAAAAAAACAGCTATGTGGAGCAATTTGCAACACTTTTTAAACAGCTGGTCATCTTAGCAAATCGGCGTTTTCAGAGTTGCCATATTATGGCCAGAAAAACAGTCATCATCTTGGTCGCCTACAAAAGAATGACTCCCCATCACTTAACTTACCAGCTTTACCGGTCAAAAGCACTGGTTTTAATGTTTTGGTCTTTAACTATAATGTCTTTTGCTTAAATTGAGTACATCCGATTGAGTTGGTTCTGGATTCTCTTCTATAAAATTAAGGGAGGTGAATTTGAGGTTCTGCAATGATGTGAGGGGCAGGTCACGAACAGGTTACGACGCAAAAGGGGCCTGCGTGGTCCCCATGTCCTTCAGACTCCGAGCCAACGCCTCCCTCAGCTCAGCTTCCTCCTTGGCATCTGCACTCACAAGCCACGCACGCGCACAAGTGTACGCACGCGACGCGCGCATGTCATGACACTCGCACACAGGTACACAAGACACCGTACGCACGAACCCAGACCAGATCTCTTAACGTAGTGGCAGCACTGGAAGCAGTAAAACTCTGCCCCAATTTTATGTTGTCGCCAGTCTCAGTGAATTACGTAAAAACTCTGGAATGCTGGGTTACCAGACCATTCACTGATATGAGCCACGTAAATAAATCTCTTATCACTAAAGCTTTCTACCTTTAGGTGTTAATGGTTTTTTTGTTCAATTCATGGACTATGTCTCCCGGACGGTGCAGACTCACCTGTGCAGACTGCACATCGGTGTGAAGAGGCACGGTGCAAGCAAGGTCAGGATGCCATCATGGCCTCCGTCACTGATGCGACCATCACCGGCATTGGCCGTGAATGGGCATCGAACTCAGGCCGCCGCGTTGGTAACGCAGTGCGCTAACCGCTGCGCCACCGCTCGCGACGCCCGTGCACAAACACGCGAGCAAAGACCGTACCACTGCACGCATCCGCGATGCTGTTGATGAGGGTGCACAGCAGGTTCGCGTCCGTGTGGTGCGGGTCGAGGACGTGCGACTGGCGGCCCGTGCGGGCAAACTGCTGCTTCAGCTCCACGAAGCCCTTGTCTCCCGACAGCACGCTCAGGGGGATGTGCTTGGGAAGCTGCGCGTCCATGCGCCCGGCCTGCACGGGGATACACGTGGCAACGACGCGCAGGGCAAGGTCCTGCGTGTGAGCGCTCTCGACTTACTGGGGGCAAGCGCCGTTAAGCGAGTAACGCCTGCGAGCGCCGCCATGGGCACATGAGGGGGTGGGTGGCCAGCAACACGCCTGGACGCATTTGTCTCCGATGCTTACCGCGCAAGGTACTCATTTCAGGTCGAATCTGCCTAGAGGAGGCGTAGAACTAATTCATAAAATCGTTACTGTGAATGGGGAATCGAACCCAGCGTCACCAGTGGTAACGCCATGTAAAGATCAGCCCCCTGGAATTAGGAATCTTAAATAGTAATGACTTATACTAGTGTAGAGGTTTGCGTGGTCAATTGATTTCCAAGAGCAATGCCACCTGCAGTCGAGCACTCCTGCTAGTGTCTCCCTTTGTGAACAGGTCTGGGGTCGAGCACTCCCGCTAGGGTCTCCTTATGTGAACAGATCTGGAGTCTAGTGATAATATTTGTATTTCCAGAGCGCTTTTCACCCGAGGGTCACAAAGCGCTGCACAGAGCTGTGGAGACAACGGCACGTCAACATCATCAGAGTAGATCAATTGCAGTAAAATAATGATCAGAAATCAATGAAGGACGTATAGTAAAAAATAAAATCATTGTTAAACAAAGGAAGACGTGTTCCTGAGCAAGCGCAGGTCAACATCACGCCATCATCCAAGCACAGTGAGTAGCATCAACAGTCCTAGTGAGTACTCCTACTTGGGCCCCTCCAAAGAGAACACGTCTAAGGTCAAGCATCCATGCGGAGGTCCACATTGGTGTATAGGCCTGGAGTCTAGCGCTCCTGCTAGGGTTTCCCTCGATGACTGAGTGAGACAGCAGGCCGTGTGTCCGAGTCGATGACTGAGAGAGACAACAGGCCGCGTGTCCGTGTCGATCGAGTGCAGAGTCGCGCGTGGGTATTCTCACGTGCAGGCAGATGGCGAAGTCGGTGGCGTCCTTGCGCTGGCTGCACTGCGGGTGCAGGAAGAAGCAGCCCTGCTGCCGTAGTTGACGGAACACCGCGCAGTCTTCCGGCGGCCGCCACGCATCTTGTCCACCTGGTTTGGGCAACGCCGCCCGGGGACGATTACAATCACCACGTCAAGGCGCAGACCCTGCAACGCCCGTGGTCACACCACTGCCGGCGGACAGGCTTCCGCTCGGGCTTTCAAGCTGCCCAAATGTATTGGAGGTGGTGGGAGTACCCACATTTTAACTCACCAACGCACGCGACCTCCCGGTCGACTCACTGCAGTGTTTTGATCTAAGTTTTCATCGCTCCATGCATGAGAAATGCTTTTAACCGCAGCTCTTTTGGGATAGCTGTCAAACGTGTTTCTTTTCTCCTTCGCTTGACATGGCTATCCTGAACTGAAGGAGCAGCTCTCAGGAGCGAATAAATCTGTGGCACTCATTTATAGTGGTGGGTGGACAAAGGCTTAGGGATTTCGGCAACAACTTCTAGAGGGAGAGAGGAAGCGATCGAGGCGGCGGTCCCGAGAGAGCAGCTTTTTGAAGCAATTATCGTGCATCGAGCCGTGAAAACCGACATTGATACAACCTCTAGGGCAGTTGGTTGTACCACCAACATGCCAACAGTCCAGTGGGCTACCCGTTACACCACACCGGTATCTCAATAGATTCAAGGTTAACGTGGCGTTAAATGCAACCAAATGCGCTAAAAATTCAATGGGACAGGGTACAAGGCAGAAAATGAACAGCATTAGAGGGTAAGAACAACTGACAGCA
Source organism: Mordacia mordax (assembly GCA_036362905.1). Classification (NCBI taxonomy): domain Eukaryota; kingdom Metazoa; phylum Chordata; class Hyperoartia; order Petromyzontiformes; family Petromyzontidae; genus Mordacia; species Mordacia mordax. The sequence continues at coordinate 20,636,366 of JAZEWT010000013.1, forward strand.
ATTCACACTGAAGACTGATGTCTCATCTGCTATCTAGCAGCAAAATGAGATGAAATATTTGGTCCCATACCAGAATTAACGCCTCATTCCCAATGGAATGTTTACTTTACTCAAGTAGCTATTTTACTGGTTACACAATACAGTTAGGCTCCCTTTACTTGTTAAATCAAGCTTACACAATGGTGGTACGATGACGCAGTGAGTAGCTGTCACCTCACAACAAGAAGGGTCCGGGTTCAATTCCTGCCTCGGGTGCCTGTCTGCATGGGGGTTTACATGTTCTCTCCATACCCACCTGGGATTCTGTTGGGAACTCCAGTTTCCTCCCCCTGTCCAAAGACATGTTGCTGCCTACGTTTTTTGGCCTGACCAAACTGCCCCCGGTTTCATGTGGCCTGGCATCCCGTAATAGGCATACCCCTGTCTTTGCGCCTTGTGTCTGCCAGGTTAGGCTTCGGCCCTCCGCGGACCCTGTACAGGACTGAGTGGGAAGTTATAATAACCGTGAAGAGCTCATAAAAGTAAATAAAGACAGTCCCAACCAAAACGTTCCATCACTAAAAAGAGCCAGCGCTCACGAAGAAATATCTTGTTAGTGTTTCTGTGCAGGTTGAAGAGAAGGGATGACAAAAAACCCCCCAAAAAACGTTATTGTTGCTGATTTTGTTCTTATGTCGTTGTTGTTAATGTCGTGCTCTCCACAGCGTTGCGCAGCACATTATGACCCTCGGGTGAGAAGCGCAACGACTGTTATGATTCGCTGTGGCTATGCTCACTCCCTGACGACTCCCTCACCTTTAAAGCCCCATATGAAGGTGCCAGTCTGCACGTGCGCGGGCAGCTTCTGAAAGAGGCTGGGCCAGTTGTCCAGGTCAACGAGGAGGACGTGCGACATGGTGCTCAGGTATTCGGCAGTCGGGAGCTCCAGGCTGTCCGATTCGGTACCTGGTGATCAAACAGCGCCGCAGCAGCAGCCGCCGCCGCCGCCCCACACCCCGGCAGGTAGGTAAAGCGCAAAGCGCATGCGCCGCGCGGTGTCTTGTTCGGTCAATTCAAGTCAGCTTCATGTTGCTTGACTAAGGGGGGAACCCAAGAGACTGGGGATGGTCACATTTTAAATATTGGCCTTAAAAAAAACAACTAACAAAAACAATTGTGTTTTATCAGTGGTTTCCAACCTCCACTCTGCAGACTCGTGGCCCATAAGGATATTGTAGGTGGCCTGTGAAAAGTAAGTTACAATTTTATAATATTTAAAAAAAAAAATTAATAATTAGAAATAGCTGGGTTTTAATCCCGGTCAGCCATAGGTGTATGTAAAAACAAGTTAAACGGCGTATGCACGTTGTGATCTGCAACAAGCTTTTGAAGACTAGTTGGACTGAACAAAACAAAAATAAACGGTTAGGAACGACTGGTTTATAAAAGTTAATCAAGTAAATGTGCAGCAATGTGCCTGTCCACTGCCAGAGACAGGTCCCACGCGGTGTGACCACAACGGCTGTTTAACCGTGCCCTGATTTAAGGATGGCATCAGACAAGCTGTGCTAAGTGCTGCGCCACCGCTTGACCTTCCGAATCAGGAGTACAAATACGCTGGCAATTGTTCTCAAGGGCTGCTCTATTGTCGACCTCCTCTTTCCTTCGCCATGCTCTGCCTCTCACGTTAGAGCAGCTTTTCAGAGCAATTCTCATACGTCGAGCAGTGAGAAGCAACATCGCTAATGTTCACGCCGTGTGTCAAGTGACACTCGGTGACAATCAACAGAAAATCACAAAGCGCACCACAAAAATGTAATCAATATCCCAACACTCACTGCTTGTCGCAGACGAAGACCCCGTGAATATAAACGGCATGGGCTTAGGCTCTGAGTCGAACTGAACCTTCACGTTGTCTATCGAGAAGGCGTGACCAACTCCACCACCAGTCCCAACCCCGCCGTTACCGCCGCTCCCACTGCCACCACCGCCGGCCCTGGCCACGCAGCGCTGACACGTGCTTTTGCCCGGCGGTAGCTGCAAGCGGCACTCCGAACACACCACCAAGTAGTACGGGCCCTCTTTGGGCAGGTGCGGGTGCAAGGGGCTATTCAGGTGGTCAATAAGACTCTGCAGATGATAGCTCGCCTTCTTGCAGAAGCAGCACTTGTAAATCAGCTTGTCACCAACAACCTTGCGCTTCTTCCTCAGCTGTTTCACAGTCTTTTTCTGCTCCGGCGCCGTGGAATCATGGCTCGTGCCGTCCGCTTTGGAGTTCCGTGTGCCACCGGAGACGGATCCCACGGGCTCCATCTCGGGCTCCTTCGCAGGACCTTCCGCCGCAGCAGCAGCTGCCGCGGTTGCTTCTGTCTCCGCCGCCGCCGCCGAAATCTTGTTGCCGCTGCGCCGCTCGGAGTAGAAGGAGTGGCCCGGGTGGTAGCTCAACAGGTGGCCCGTGATGCCGTCGCGGCCGTCAGGCACGCTGGTCTTGCACGAGCAGCACCAGCGCTCGTAGTCCGAGAGGTGCGCGCCGCCGTGCGTGCGGCTCATGTGCAGCTTCGCGATGCTCTCCGCCGTGAAGAGCGTGCGGCACACGAGGCAGCGGAAGCGCACGCCGTTCATCAAGACGAGGTGCTCGAAGGCCTCCTTCTCGGTGGTGAGGACGCTGCCGCACTCACACACCCACTGCAGCCCCTCCGACGCCGCGCCACTGCTCCGAGATTCTCCGCTGCTCCGGACGTTTGCGTCGCTGCTGCTGCTGCCGCCGTTGTAACTGTTGTAAGCCGCTTGCAGAAATGCGTCTGCTGACCACACAATGTACGCCAAGCGAAGGTTAAAATCCCGAGCACATTACACAGCATTTAATGGTACACACACTGAAATGATGGTAGTTTTAAAAAAAACCCTAACGGTCACAATATATGGTTGTATATTTCGTACTGACAATTTGAAAGTAAAACCAGTCAAGATCAGTAAATATGTACTTGTTTTTAATGCAAGACGACTCCTACTGGGCTTCTACACTATTTCTGAATGGTTCCGCTTAGGAAATCTTGCCAATCTCTTTACGCATTCTACTGTAACTGACAACTACAGTGAATCCAAGCACGGTGTACACTTACATCTGAATACACAGGGCAACTATTTACTGCAACCTACTGACACCGCTCAGTCACTGCATGGGTGGCTATCTTGTATGCGGCGATATCGATGGGCTGCATTAACCCCCTCCAAACCGGCTTCTGCTCTAAAGTCATCCGTTAGCGGAGCGTGCACAGCCGATCGCTTCAACACCGTTACTATTGATCACACGCGGGCCCCCGCACGCCCCGCAAACCGCCGTCGTTACTTCACCAAACCGGTCGAGCGCGACACGCACGGCACGAGCTGCGCAAGCACACCCCTACATTGCAGGGCTACGGGCAAAGACAGCGCCCATCGCAGCGCTACAGGCACCACCTGCGACACTTGCAGACGCCACCTCTCCTCGGCAAGCCGACCTCTCGCACTGCGTCACTTGCCGGCATCGGTGGATGACACGCCAGGCTGTGGGCGGTGCGACGCGGCCGCGTTCCTGCCGTCGCTGCCGCCGCCGCCGCCGCCGTTGTCCACGCCCGGGCGGAAGTGGCAGAAGGCGACGAGGGAGACCTGCATGTTGGGGATGCGCCACACCATGTGGCCCGACGTGGCCTCGTGCTCGGCGCAGTCGTCCCCCGTGCGCAGTGAGCGGCCCCCGCACTGCAGGCAGCGCCCGGCCGACCAGAACGCCTCGGCCACATCGCTCACCGAGCGCTTGGACAGCGCCAGCGGCCACCCGCCCTGGCACCGCGACCTGGCACAAGACCACCGTCGTCACCGCCGCCGCCACCACCACCACCACGTGCAGCCAAACCACACGCACCTTTAGGACAGGCCACCCTGGCTAATGCGGGTAAATGGACTACTGTCAAGAGCTGCTCTCTCCGCGAGCTGTGTCAAGCATTCCTCCTCTCGACATCGCTATCTCGAAACGGTGGTTCCGAAGAGCTGCTTGTTCAGGATGGCGACGCCAGCCGTCCCCTCCTCTCTCCTTCGCCGCGTTTCGCCTCCCATGACGAAGGCGTCGTCACGCTTAATGAACGTTTGCCGAGGAGGAAGCGTGCTCGACACGGCTATCCCAACAGAGCCACCCTTGAGAGCAATTCTCATTTGGCACGGTCGATTTAAAAAAAAAACGACACCGACGCCCTGCCGCTCTGCATTTCCGCGCGACAAAGCGGTGCCCGCGGTCCCGAGCGGCGACGCGATCTCGGCGCGCGCTTGCGCGCGTCACTGACGGAGGGAACGTGCGGGCGCCGCGCCCGCCGGCTCGGACACCTGAAGTGTTCCGTGACGTGGTTGTTGTTGCGCAGGCCGTGCCCGCAGGAGCCGCAGGTGACCGTGAACTCCACCTCCCGGCACAGCGACACCAGCATGTTCTTGGCGTAGTCCGGGACCAGGATGGGGCACGGATGTTTATGCGTCTCTGCTCGTCGCAGACGGAGGGTGAGAGGAGGTGGGAGTGCATAAGGGAGGAGGGCACTGATGAGAGCAGTTCGACTACAGCAGGTCAGTGTCCATAATAATAATATCACAACTTATAATGTGCATCGTGTTACTTGGTACCCACTTGTGCACAGTGCCGTTGTTAATAGAGGCTCGCTAACAGAGATTGCGATAACAGTCTATACAGTTATAGAGAGGGGAACCTTAAATCTTTGTTGATAGTTATTGTTACAATTTCTAACGCCTAGCACGGTATTTATTCAATGTCAAAGGTATTTGTTCAGAGAGAATGACTCCGAGAAACCGTACAGAGGTGGGGGGAACGCAACTGTGCCGTTACGCAGCGCTGACATTTGCCAGATGCTGCGTCCTCTAGATTACGATGTCACCCAGCCAATACACGAGCGTGTTTTATTTACGGGAGAGAACTGGGGAACCCGGAGGAACGCCACGCTGAACAGAGGTAGAACACACAAACTCCGCAGAAAAAAGGTGCCAGAGGTAGGACTGCAACTGGCTCTGGCAGGACCTCCTCTCTGGGGAGGGCGCGGATGTTGCCACCGCACCAGCCTGCGCCGCCGTGTCCGCGGACGACCCAGTGAGACGTGCGGACGTCGGCCTCGCGTGCGGGGCGTGTGCGGATTGCGCACCGATGGGGAAGGTGCTCCGGAAGTGGCTCTGCTGCTGCATGTGCTGCAGGCACCCGTCGTACAGCGTGAAGAGCAGGAAGCAGGCAGGGCAGGCGAAGTGGCGGCTTAACAGTGGCGGCGCCCCGGGCTTGTGGGGGCGCCAAGTGCTTAGACTTGAGTCCTCTTTCAACTGAGAAGGCAAACACGCTCCGGTCATCCTATTGGTGTTGAGCACAGTGACGGAAAACAGGCAGTGGCCAATATTTAGTGATAGCTATGTCTGTGTGTGGTTAATTAAAGTGAATTATTTGATAACACTGCCATTAAATAAGGTTATTGCAGTATTTATCTTATTGCCATTTAGACATATCACAAGCTGCAATGGCCCATCTACACCACCGCTGGCCTATAGACTCGTCCTCCAAGCCACTTGTAAACGTGGGACATGCCCTTCGAAGCACTGTGTTCAGCTATATATCAGACCCAGCCCCACCATTCTCTCTGAGCCTGGGGAGATAGGAACGCCTTTGTAAGCCGGGCATGGTCGTGCACCCCAGACATCCAGCACTCAGGTTACAAGGTTTGGTGGCTCACACAGGCTTTTTGAAATGGCCAAATCAGTAGGGTTGTTGGGTGCCCAGACGATGGCAATAGTGCTTATGAGCCCGTCTGTTTGGATCTGCACTGTGGGGAGCGGCGGCCCAGCGGTTAGCGCAGCGCTGGGCTACAAACCCGGCGACCCGAGTTCGAATCCCGCTCACGGCCAACACCAGTGACGATTTTCTGAACCGGTCCTGGGCCTCCCCGAGGTCGACTCAGCCTCAAATGAGTACCCAGTAAAGTGTGAAAAAAAATTGCCACTAGGGAGGCAAAGGTGGCCGAGCGTGGTGCAGGTCACCCACCCTAGTGTGCTGTGTCGACCTTCATAGGTGCTTGCTAACAGCACTTGACCCTATAGTCTGTTAAGGCTATATATGGGGGATCTTTGTGTTTGTCATGGATCCGTATTACACCCTTAAAAAAAGGAACTGCCAAAAAGCCTCAATTTAAAACCCTCCTCAAAGAGACTTGAGATCCAGATAGGCTTTCTTAAATAAGATTATTATAAAACGCCACTACGTGGTAGCCAAACCCTAATATGTGGTATAGATTGTGCAGCACCTCCCAGAGAGGCAATACTTTGCATCTGGCAATGCTTTGCAACTCACTTTCCCCCTCCACTAAGTTGACAGAATAGATATCGGAATTGCTCTCAAGAACTGCTTCTTCAGGATAGTTACGTCGAGGGTTCCCCCGGAGCAATGCTTTACACGGCTGTCCCCCCAGCACTTGAGAGTAATTCTCACACGCTGAGCCGTGAAAACCTACACAGATGCAAGGTGGCTGGTGGGAGGGTGACACAACGCTGAAAAACGGATCACCATGAAAATGTTAGGACGAAGGGCCCAGACTGAATCCCAATCAATAGCCAATGCAGCCGCGATGCTCCGGCATATGGACTTGCTGTTGGCGGCTGCCCATTGCCTTTGGAACAAGACTGCTACGAGCTTGGAGCTACAGTCACTACTATAATTTAGCTACCTTAGATCCCTATTCGTATAAATGTTAAGGTTCAGGTGCGTTTGTATAAATTAATTGGTCTTATTGATGGGCTGCAGGTATTCCTTCCTTTTGTTGTGATGCTTGCCCTGTTGCTCTTTGTCTACTGATAATTTATTACACTGTGCAACCTTGAGTCCTACCGTTTACTTTTATGATTACGGTTACAGTTTCATTTATGCACAAATTGTTGTTGTTTATTCGACCTTTGCTTTTACGCGTCGCTACGTTGGTCAGTTCGGTCGTCGGTCGTCTCGCAGGAATCCCGCGCGCGCGGCTTGAAAGCTCCCCTGGGCACGTTCTGCCGCGATAATAAACGTCGACGACGACGACCGGCGCAACAAGGCCCGTGTCCGACTTGGGGCGCGCGCGACGCCGACGCAACTCACCTTCTCAAGCAGGTGCACCTCGTAATCGACCTGCGTGCGGAACACCCGCTGGCACGGGCCACACACGTACTGCACGCTCGGCACGCCCTTCAGCATCACGCACGGATCGCAGGGCGAGTGATCGAACCTGCGGGGCGGGGGGAAACGGGCGATGCGGCTCAGCTCGAGGCCGTGGGTCAGCGGTTTCACAATCGACTGCCGTCAACTTCATCGTATTTCTCACCAATGCTCATTTTTGCAGAGTTTTTCGGGAAAGATTTGTCACAATTTGCATTTTTAAATGGCAATGCTACAAACCAGTGCAACTAGTAGTGCACATGCATGGTTGTGAATGTACACACAAGGGCTTTATGTGCATCTACGTGTGCAATTGTTTACAGGCACACGCGTGCAATTTTTTATAGTCAATCCCGCTATCAAAATTTAGACTTCTGTAAATAGACTGCCTTAGCAGTTTGCAATTTCCCATTCAAATAAAGTGGCGAAGAATCCCATTCCAGTGGAGAGTTTCACACTGTAATTGCAAGTCATAATGCGATCCCTACATGGAACACCCACGACAGAATTTTGGGATTCGAATAGAATTCCTCCAATAATAACTCGCGTTCATTGACGCGCCAAGTACCGTAGAGAGTTGCTCCTTACCGACCCGCCGGCACACTCACCTTTTCAGGTGTCCCAGCAGCAGAGCTTGGTTGTCGAAGTCACGTAGACAGTTTCTGACAGGGCAGTTTAGGGGCCGGGTGCAGGACTGGGAAGCTGGCAAGCCTGACGGCTGATGGCGTCTGTGCACGTGCAGGCTGCGAGGCCGCAGAGCTGGCGAGGTCACACACAGCGGCGGTGAGACGCGTGATGGCACAACTCGTGACGTGCGCAAATTCCACGCCAGCTTATGGACGAGACGCACGCACACAGCGGTGCGAGGAAACCTCAGTGAGGGAAGGAGTCAGCCAGGCGGTCAGCCGTTGCCAACCCGCCAGACGCTGCTTCTTATGTATTACGATGGTATCCGCCAAATCATTAATGCGGATTTGCACGAGCAGGTGGGTCTCCTCAAGCACACGCGCAGCTAAATCGGTCTCGCGAAACTGCCGAGTGTCACAATTCCCGTTACTAAGGACGTTCATCAACACGCCAACTAGGCGTGAAATGCGAACACAATTTTAACACTGGCTTCTAATAAAATGCTACTACACCATGCCATAACGCTAGCACGATACAGCGAGGAATACTACAAAATCCCATGGATTATGCAGGCCATCCGGCCAGTTAAACGAGCTGTATAACCACTGACCGGGCTTTTTGGCATAGTACTCGACACACATCTTGGCCGCCCTCATGTCAGGGCTCTGCGTGGACAGTCCGAGCACGAATGTGCCATGCGCCTGCAGGGAGTCCCTCTGCACCTGCAAAGGCAAACAAAGATCCCCCATGTAGTCTCAACTGCGTGTAGGGTCAAGTGCTGTTAGCGAGCACCTATGAAGGTCGACACGGCACACGAGCAGGTGGATGAGCAGCACCACTCTCGGCTGCCATTGTGACCCTAGTGGCAATGTTTAAACACCGCACTGGGCACTCAATTAAGGTTGAGTTGAAATAGGGAAGGCCCAGGATCGATTCGAACTCGGGTCGCCGGGTTTGTAGCCGAGCGCGCGAACCGCGCAGGATGGCACCCGGGCAAGGAATTGAACCCGGGGCCTTTTCGTTGTAAGGCAATAGCACGACTCACTGTGTGGCCATGACGCTGAAACAACCACATAATAATTAAAAGTACGATTCTCAAATATTAGCATCGCCTTTCCCTTTTCCACAATAGCCTGAGGGCACCGCATGTTCACCAGAATCGTCCCCCCCCCCCTCCGGACGCGGCCGCAGTGACGGGACACCTACGCGTGACAGCTCGTTGTGTGCGCGCCGACTCTCCCGGTCATCCTCCACGTCGCGCGCGAGACGGTCCAGCGTGCTCTGCACGTGAGCCTTGACGGCGTCCACACGGTCCTGGACGGGCTCCTTGCTCTGTGAACACATTGCAAATGTAAAAGCTCTGGAAACGCGCTCCCCGTCTCCAGTCTCACACGGGTTGACACCCCCCACCGCCTCTTCAATGCCGAACGAGAGCAAGCCTGGTTCATGCTTCATACGGCGCGGGGGCTACACGGTGATAAAGCGATGGCAGAGATGACGGTCCCGTGTGTTGCTTCTCCTGTGCACTGGATCTGTTTGGATACTCTGGTTTTCTAGCACATGCAAAACATTGCTTATAAAGGTCGCGACCAACCATCCCAATGAAGGACACTTGTGAAAAAAATCTTAAGAGTCAGAAAGGATTTCCAGGATAGCTATTGTTTGCCACACGCACGCCTTTGCTATTCACATTCTGCTGATGGCTAAGAACAGCAGGCAAGCCTTGGTGCGCATGATCAATACCAGTGACACTTGCAATCTGCTCACACGAGTAGATTTAAATGAAATCTGAAGAGGCTAAAATTACTTGCTGCGAGTGTGGACATCATGAAAACCAGTGACTGCAAAGCACTGCGACGCTTGCCTCCTTGTTGTGGTCATTCACGTTGCTCTCTTCGTCCGAAAGATCAATGAAGGCAAGCACAGGCCTCTGCGGTCCCTCCTGCAAGGAGCACAGCAGCTTGCCGTGAGTTTGTGAACAATATTACTTTTGTAATGATGTAGGTTTTCACGGCTCGATGTATGATGATTGCTTCGAAAAGCTGCTCTCTCGGGACAGCCGCATCCCGAGAGAGCAGCTTTTCGAGGCAATCATCAATATTACTTTTTCTGTTGAATGCAGTATTAATATTATACAGAGTGCTCTTCCCAAAAACATCTGGTAAGCCAGCAGAATCTATTTGTAATAGGGGTTTTATGTATGCCAGCACTGAGGGCACCAGGTTCGAATCCATCTTTAGCGCATATTTTATATACTCATGCTTGTCTTATTGCAGCTTTGCTTAACGATTACTCTTCTGAAATGTCAGTGAGTCGCAATATTCCCAAAAAAGACATCAGGAAGAAATCCAGGACAAAGCAATCGGCAGAAATGTCACCAATAAGAGACGTCAGCAGAACACGTTAGGTACTTGGAATAAGATTGCATGCAGGGCGGGTACTCAGTTTCTTTTAATCAGCCTGACTGCTGACAAGACCCCAAGTCAGGACTGCTCCAGAGCTTATTTACTTGCTAAAACAAACATTCTTTGTTAATTTTGGTCTCGAGAGTGAACGCGACGATGGGTGAGACAAATATTTAAGTACATATGGAGCCACAGAACGCAGTATATATCCAGTTTCCTGTGCGACCCGAAAACGC
>JAZEWT010000013.1:20646912-20666089 GCA_036362905.1 Mordacia mordax
CCTACAGACACAAAGACCACCTCGTCCGAATCGTCTGCGTTGTTGTCCTCCGTTGTGTGCTCCATGTCCAAGGGCCTCTGTCGCTCCATGCCTGTGTTCGGTGCAGCACAGCGCAGTTTCAAGGTTCAGTTGACTGCACGGCACAGCTCTCGGGAGGTCTGTACGAGAATCGTTTGCGAGAGCGACCGCGATCACCGAAACGACACAAAGGCAATAAACGCGCGTATGTCCATAAAACGAATAGAGATCGGTTCAACGACAACCTTGTATAAGACATTGAAAATGGTGCGCGCACACACCAACAAAGAATGCGCATATCGAACAACAAAAGATGGGTTCAAATAAATTACCTTTAGAAGCTATTTATATTGCAACACTTACTGAAATAAAACCCACATTTGAGTTGTTATTACACCACGTTAACGGATACCAATGCATGCCACGTTGTAAAACTACAATTGCAGATCGAGTCATCAGAGAGCGCACTGACTCTCACAATAAACCCTGCCCAAGAAGCGGAGACCAGGGAATCCAACCAATGCAAAATCTGAATATACAATGCACAGTCTGGGTTGATGGATCACGTTAAGACTTTAATATACAGGCGTGCTTCTGGCCACCCAGCCAGCCCGTGTTCCAGCGCGCTCGAACGCGTACAGGTTACGCCGAACAGCACTCTCCGACAACAGTCCGCTACGGCTATGCGAGGTCTATATTCGTGACATTGTGACAGCGTGCGTCCGTAATGTCTGCACCGAGCGTGGTCCCGACGGCTCCACTCGACCTCGCGTTGTTTATTTTACTCCGCCGTCCCAGTGAAAGGACATTTTGGCCGAGTTTGAACAACTGCGTTGAGCCGTTCGTTGGTTCTGTTCAACCGAGAACGGCTTTCGATTTGCGAGTCCCCTTCGCTGCTGCTTTAAACGAGAGGCTTAAATCGCACCGAACCGCTGGCAGGATCGTGAACATTCACCGTGGCACGATGTAAGTAAACACGATGGTCCGCCACGCCACCATTATAGACCCCCACCACACACACACAGCATGCGTAAGAGCCAAGTCGTTCCTGTGATTTTAACATTGAAAGATTTTAGTTTGTGTGGGCGGCACGGTGGCGTAGGCGGCAGCGTTTGCCGCCTACGCAGCAATAACACCCAGGTTCGCAGCAATAACACCCAGGTTCGCAGCAATAACACCCAGGTTCGATTCCCGTCTCGCATTGAATCGCTAAGGTGGTCTCGGTCCCCACCGTCCAAACGCGCTCCGCTGCCGCCGCCGCCGCCCAGGTTAGACTGGCCTTGCTGACTTAATCTGCCATAGACTGGCTTCCCATCCTCTGCATAACCCTTGCCTGGCGCTGTTTGCCAGGACAGACTTCGGTCTCTCCACTCGCCCCGCCGGGCCCGTACAGTATTAATCGGGCACTGATAACGACCGTAGCACAACACAACGATTCCAACGGCTGCGAGGGCAGCAACTCGTAACCCCCCCCTCCCCAAGCACAGCAACTCGTAACCCCCCCCTCCCCAAGCACAGCACTCGTAACTCCCCCCCTCCCCGAGCACAGCACTCGTTATTTAAGACAACGCTCGTTCAAAGCGAGCGCTTTTTAAAAAAGCGCGCAACGCAGCAGCACCGTGGTCGTGCAGTCGAACGCGAGGCACGCCTGGCGTCACGACGACACCCGTCGTTTCCTGTAGGAGTGAAGACGACGGGGGGGGAGGGGAAAGGCAGGAAGAGGAGGAGGAAGAGGAGGAGGAGGTCCGGGAATCGTTGCGGGAACGCGGGGAGCGACAGCCGGGAGCGAGGAGGAACGGCGGCCACGTGGGGGGGGGGGACAACGCGCGACTACGGTGGCCGCGCGGCGGCATTAACCAAACGCGGACGTGCTCTCACTTGGAAGCTGGGTGACTGTTTTTATTGACGTAGCGCCTGCATATTATGAGCGATGATTTAACGCTTCTGCTCACTCTGTGTGCGCGATTTATTTTTAAACGTTCGTCGTTGTTTATGTGTGCAAATAGACTATTTAAAAAAAAACGAATCGCGGAGCTGCAGCGCGCTCGCGGTGACGCCAGACGACCCGTAGCACGTGTCCGCCCCCCCATTCATTCATTCAGGTGCACGCGTAGAGTTACGTGGTGAGCTTGCAAGCTGTGGATGCGGGACCCCTGCGACTCAACACGCGTCCGAACCGCGAGAGTTCATCCACGATTGCTTCCCAAAAGAGCCACTCGACATCGCAGCACGCAGGGACGCGTGCTGTGATGTTGGCGCCGGCTGACTGCGTAGCTGCCTCCCCCCGCCTTCTTCTCTGCGTCTCGCCCGCGACCAGGCGTGGAATTCGGGCATCGCGTAAAAAATTAATGCCGTAGCGGGGGGAGGGGGGTGGTTTGACAAGGTGATGCAGTCAGCAGCACTGACGTTTGTTTCACCGCTAGGACACACGTGTTTTGTTTGAGCAGAACGGAACCGGCTGGGTTTGCCAGGTGGGAGATGCGCGGGGTTCTTGTGATATCACAAACGTTCGGGTGAAAACGTAATCGTGAGCAGTAGCACAAAAGCTTCATCTCACTATCAGAAACCGTTTAGTCCTGTACAGGGTCGCGGTGAGCCAGAGCCTATCCCGGGCAGGCACAAGGCGCAAGGCAGGGATATACCAACGATGAGACGACAGTCCATCACCGGGCACTGCGGGCAATTTAGTCTGCAAGTCAATTAACCTATGCAGCAGCGTGTTTTTTGGACTGTGGGAGCAAACCGGAGTGCCCGGTGAAAACCCACGCGGACACGGGGAGAGAACTCGCAAACTCCACACAGAAAGGCACCCGAGCCGAGATTCGAACCTGGGACCTTCTTGCTGTGAGGAGGCGACAGCGCTACCCACTGGGCCACCGTGCCGCCCAGCACATAAACTTGCACAGCACAATACTAATAATTCCAATAAATGAATGGGACTGTAACAATATGAGAGTGTCATGGGAATAAATTGCAGAATTATTTTGCTTAACAAAAGGTAAGTGGATACGCAACCCTTAAAAAAATTCAATATTTTTTTGCAAGCGTAGCTGGACAGAAATGTTAATTCTAATAGGGATCTAAGGAAGCTCTACGATGGTAATAACTAGCTTCAAGCTCGTGGCAACATTGTTCCAGAAGCGAGGGACAGCCGCCACATATGCCTTTTCCCAAATTTGAATGTGCATCTGGGAACATTTAGCAGACAATAGGCTGAGCTTCAAATATTAAGTTTGTTCATCTCTGGACAATAAATCCAAACACGTTGCCTTAGTTAAATCGCTCCCGGTGCTCTGCAACCAACTGGCATTCTATCATAGGCATAGCCCTGTCTGTTGCCCTGTGTACTGGGAAAGCAATCGTCCTGAACCAAGATGTTACTAAGGGTTCACATGAGGTTCGCTGTTCACCGCCCAGTGTTGTGATGTCGGTGCTGCTTGCTGAGCTGAGCGGTGGTGACATCAAGGTGGTCCTTGTAAGTGGGTCGCGCTGTCGTCTCAAAGCAAGAATGTTCCGGGTTCGAATTTCGGTTCAGGTGTTTTCTCAGTGGCCGCGTGGGTTTTCGCCAGGTACTCCGGTTTCCTCCCACCGTTTAAAGACACGCTCCTGCCTAGGTTAATTTGCCTGTGGAGTAAATTGTCCGTAAAAGTGTGCCCTGCTATATACTGGCGCCACATCCCGGGCATTCCCCCGCTTTGCGCCCTCTGTCGGCTGCGATACACAGTGTCTGGCACACGTTGGCACCGGCTGAATGCATAGCTGCCTTCCCCTCGCCTCTCTGTAGTTTCCTCAGACCTCTATAATGATGTAAGTCAGCCTGGATAAGGATGTCTGCTAAATAATAATTATTAACAATAGCAAAATACAACATCGACGGCAACCACAATACGTATTTAAAACACAACCAAGTGTTTATTTCAGCTTTGTACATATCAAAATGAAGAAAAAAACCCGCTGATCATTAGAAAAAATAAGCAATCTCTTTTAAATCTGAAGTTTTACTGTTATTGCATTGTGTATGAAGTGTTTTGGTTAATGCAATCAATCTGATCCGTGCATGTGAACTGGTAATATTGACAACAGAGTGCTAGCGATAGCGATATCTCTTCAAGTGGCTCCAAGTGCATTTATTCATGCTTAGGGAAAATAAAAACGAAACAGTTTTTTTTTTACCGATATAAGGGAATGATGATGATTTCAAATGCAGAATGTGGGACTACTTTTGTCAATGTTTGGTAATTTCTGTAACAGACATTTATACACAGCACCACATTTACAATCTTAAATATAGCCTCGGAGAGAATGGCATGCGTTTTGGTGTCCTCGTCCTCATGTTATTGGTTTTGCTGTCATGCTTTTTACTTTATTGTGAGTTGTAGCTTTGTTTTTCTGCATCCGTTGTTGAGTAATGTTTGTTGGAAATGTTGCCGCTCACCTTTTAGATGTTTTTGTCTGATTTTGTCACGTCTTGCATGGGTTCGTGGCGATGGACGCTGAGACCGTTTCAATCAAGTGACGATGTCATCTGCCTGACTTGTTGAATTACATCGTGTGGCATGTGTAATTGCTTACAGTTAATTAATTCCCAGCGATGTTCATGCATGGCGAATCGAAGGGCAGTAATCGGGTGATACATTCGCCAAATTGAGTCGAATCAGAAGATTTGTGTTTCACAGCACGAAAGAGCTACATGTTTTATGCTGTCCAAGAGCATTGTACATTTTTAATGCTTCATATTTATGGTTAGCGTGAGCCCGCTGTTGTGAATTATGGAGACGAGTGGGTTACAGTTTAACATTACGTTCAGTATGCTCATGCCCGCGACGCGACATGGATAATTCAGGAGAGTTATATAGGCATGCTTGTGTCATTGTTCTGTTGTTAAGAGGACTATGAGTGAGCAATTTGGTGCGTAAGTATATTAACGCTCGAGAGTTTGCTAAGTCCGGCGATGGACTGGCGTCCCGTCGTCGGGTGTATTCCTGCCTTACGCCCTGTGTTTCCGGGATAGGCTCCGGCTCACCGTGACCCTATATAGGATTAAGCGGTTTCAGATAATGAGATGAGATGAGTTTGCTAAGTCACGACGATACCTTCAAAGGTGCTGACGCAGTTAAAATACCGTGATTCCTCCATGTAAGCATGTGTTATGGCATGTGCTATGGAATTACGTCCGATGTTATCATTGTGCTAATTGTTTTTACCATACAACTGAATTGTAATTGCAATACTCCGATTCATGCTCCTTTATGAAACGAGTTGGAATTGAATGTTTAATCCTGGCGCTCACCGTGACCCTATATAGGATTAAGCGGTTTCAGATAATGAGATGAGATCCTGGCGCTGCGTTTGTTTGTGAGCGAGTGCTGATCCATGCTCTTCATGGCTTCACGACGCACTGCTCAGCGAGAAAGAACAGATATTTGTTTGGAGCGGTGGCCTGGGGGTGTACAGTACCACTCGTGTCTGTATTGGGTAATGGTGTGACTCGGTGTGTAAACACCTGTCCTTCAGCCAAAACTGAGAAGAATCGCGGACAAACAGACCGCATCCAAACTGATGGGCAGATCTGTTGGGTCGAGTGAGATTTGTTTTATTCACTTAATGAAGTGCCTTGAGTTCGTGATGTATGCATGTGCACGCCATACCTTTGAAGTTGTTGGGTTATATATTTGGCACGTTTGTAGCTTGGTGACTAAATTATACTTACTTTTGGGCAGTACATGGTCCGCTCTTCGTGAATATTTGGTCGCCCAACCAGCCTGGGAATTCTGCTGTCTCTTGGGTTTAGCTTTTGCCGTGTGTGTCTCTTCATTGCTAATGTTTTGCTCGATGATTGACTTTGGTGTCGCTTTACATTTTCTTGTTTGAGCCTCTCCTGATTCTATCATGAACTGAGGTGTTGCTGCCCTCCTGGTGAATTTGAAACTTGTAACGACACGCGTTGACGATGACTGTGGGTTTTCCCTTTGCTTGCAGTATGATTATGTCTTCATCCTGGTTGTGGCTCGGATTAGCCCATGATTTTGCACACATTTTTTAGGATTTCCGCAGCATTCGCCTCGGATAGCTCGCTGTTAAAGATTGCACACTCTCGTCCCCTGATTAATTCTTCTACGGGTTTAACCTCATCCCCGCCCCCCGCGGGTGTCAGAGCAAAGTTGAAGCCTCTTGCCACAATAGACTGTGTTGCTCGTGTTAGTGTTTTTGTTGAATTGACAACCATGCATTGAGGTGACAAGCGCTGTCCTGTCTCCTGCGTGTCTTTTGTGTGTGTTTTGTATATTTCTTGTGCTGTCTTTGTCCATTTACGTACTTGCTCCGGCAGTACCGACACTCAAATTGGAACGAGAATATTAGCATGGCACCCTGCGCAAGGATGGCACGCACATTGGTGAAACGTTCTGTGTGAATTCAGTCTGTTGTCATTCTGCTCTTCAATATGTTATGTCATCTACTTTGTTGAACTCGTTTTTGGTGAGTGTCTTTACTCTGCTTAGGTGTGGGGTACAGTTTCTTACCGTGAAAACCGACATCAATGCACTCCGTCATCCACCATGCTAAT
Source organism: Mordacia mordax (assembly GCA_036362905.1). Lineage (NCBI taxonomy): Eukaryota > Metazoa > Chordata > Hyperoartia > Petromyzontiformes > Petromyzontidae > Mordacia > Mordacia mordax. Next base: position 20,653,496 of record JAZEWT010000013.1, read on the forward strand.
GGAAGACAGTCATAGGCTCACGCTGTACGGCGTGGCCCAGATGTCTTGTGTTACCCCCATTTAATTGATCCCTAAAATATTTATCCTTCACACGTTGGGCGGTAGGGTGGCGCAGTGGTAACATCTGCGCCTCACATCGACTCCTGCCCTTGACAGTTCGATTCCCACCTTGGGCACATTTCTGTTTGGAGTGAGTGTGTGTGTGCGTGCACTCTTCCCCTGTTCTGCGTGCGGTTTTCTCCGGGTTCTTCAGTTTCCTCCCACAACTAAAAAAAAACTCATGAATTATTCGGTCGATAACATAATATATCGGAAGCAATGTCTGGCGAGTTGGCGCCGGATGACTGCCCGGCTGACTCCCCGAACCCCCCCCCCCATCTGTATTTTCACCGCGTATTCATGTCTTATCCATGACCAAGTGTGGAATTTAAGCAGCACGTTATAAAATATATTATTTTGTTTTATTTTTTTATTAATTTCTGTTTTAAATAACCCTCATAAATGCGTCTCATCTATAATCAGGCGTTGGATTTTCGCGCGCTCTTAATTGTACTGTTGTTTTTAGTTTTGATTTTTTGTAGAAGAATGGAGTGGATATATAGATGTTTATTTTTGCAGCAGAAAATACTCAGAGCGCTTGCAAGCTCCAGATGGGGGATTCCTGCCACACAACAAATGTTCGAAATGACCAACATGACAAAACATAATAACAAAGGGAAAATCAACTTATAGCAATGATATGGGCATAAATGAAACTAACCCTAGTCATACAAATTATCAGTAAGATGGAAAATTGCACAATTAAACAAAACGACCACACCAACTTATCCGAAGACATCCCCAAATAATCATGCATGAAACACTAGCCACTCAACATTGCACAGCGCAATACGTTAATAACAAACAAATTACAGGGTGGCACGGTGGCCCAGTAGGTAGCGCTGTCGCCTCACAGCAAGAAGGCCCTGGGTTCGAATATTCGCCCGGGTGCCTTTCTGTGTGGAGTTTGCGTGTTCTCCCAGTGTCCGCATGGGTTTTCGCTGGGCACTCCGGTTTCCTCCCACAGTCCAAAAAAATGCTGCTACGTAGGTTAATTGGCTTGCAGACTAAATTGCCCGCAGTGCCCGGTGATGGACTGGCGTCCGATGGTGCTCTCATGAGCTGCTCTATCGGGATCGCCGTATCGAGCCTTCCTCTCAAAATGTCTCGCGCGGGACGCCACTGAAAAACGTCCTTAATAATTAACGACAACGACTGCACTTGTCGAGCGCTTTTCACCCGATGGTCACAAAGCGCTGCAACGAGACAATGTGAAACCTTGACTGGATGACTGATGATGGGTTGTGGTGCCGCACTCCCCTAGGCGCACAGCTGGGGGCGCTGTTGTCTCCGCGTGTGATTGCTCGAGAGGGCTCCAGCGGCGCGTCTCATTGCATTGTCAAGCCACGCTCGGCCACATCCGACAGGAAACCGTGCATCACGGGCTGTGTTGATGGGGCTTATCTATCTCGGACGGCTTCGCCGAGTAAATGTTTTGTTTTGTTTTTTCACGGAGGGCCGTGTATCGCTGCCTATTCTCAATCGATTGGTCGTGACACCAGTGGGCCACGAGCGTCACTCAGCGTTCCATGGAGACCAAACCCAAGTGGGCCTTGAGGTGGACAATTTTGAGAACCCTCAGCGTAGTGGGATGTTTGGTAATGTCCGTGCATGAGTGTGGATTGACGTTAACATGAGAATTCCCTTGGCTGTGAGAGCATAACAACTAACGTGTCACACTGATTGAGTCACTCGGCGAGTGAATTGTCTTGTGGGCCGGAAAAAATGAATGTTCTTCCGACTACTAATGCCTCGCATTGTTCCCAGCAGTAACAGAGACAATGTTACAATAAGGTCAATGGGCATCTACAAGCCTCCTATTCCCAAGTATTGTAGTCTCTGCAGGTACCCCGTTTCATGTTCCATGACATGTCAATTAAGGGCCACGCCAGTCAATGCGAATGAAAGCAAAAGTGCAATCGAAGCGAAAATCAAAATCTCGCATGCATTAACAGTTATTATTGAGTTGCCAAAATTCAAACGCGTGCGGCCCTGTGTAATCGTGTTGATTTATCCCGGCTGTATGTCTGAGAATTGGCGCTCAAGAGATGCCCTATCGCGAGAGCCGTGTCGAGCGATCCTTCTCTGTCGTTGGCGACGTTTCGCCTCCCACGTTGGAGGCATCGTCATGCCGAATGAGAGAGTGGCAACGCTCGACACGGATAACCAGAAAGAGCAGCTCTTGAGAGCGAGTCTCGTTCCTCTCACGCTTGTTCACCCGAACAAAAAAGTCTCACTGAGTCTCAAGACTCCCTTTGGCCCCTTGTCAATCAGACCGTCTCACGCGCGTGCATTTCACGCGGTTGTTTAACCATACTTCACCGCGCTGGTTAGTGCGGGTTGGTGAAGCGCAGTGCCTGACGCCGGTGCACATTCCCATACCCACCGATTTTCGCCACGACTGGGAATCGAATTGAACAAGGCCAGGATTACAGTGCAAGGTATGATGATGGACGAGAGTACAGAGTGGTCCAGATGTCTTGTGACTCCCATTTACTCGACCAGTAACTTTTTCTCCCTTTGCTCATTCATCTCTTTGTTTTTTTAAACGACGTTAGTTTATTTAAGAGGACTCATACGAGTTGCTGTACGATTCATTTTGCTTACATTACAGTACGCATCCCTTGGTGTATACAGAGTTTTACGTTTCAGAGAGAGGGCGGCACGGTGGTGCAGTGAGAAGCGCCATCGCCTCACAGCAACAATGCCAGGGTTCCATTCCAGGCTCGGGTGCCTTTCCGTGACGATTGCGTGTTCTCCCCGTATCCCCGTGGATGTTCGCCCGGTGCTCCAGTTTCCTCCCACTGTCCAAAGACACGCTGCTGCCTAGGTTCATCGGCTTGCTGAATAGGTTGCCCCCAAAAAGTCCCCTGCGATGTACTGGCGTCGCATCTTGGGTATATCCCCCGCCTTGGTTCCTGTGTCTGCCGGTATAGCTTCTCGATGATGACGACGATGATGACATTTCAGAGAATTAAATCAGAGGCACAAGACATGCGGCATTGTCATCATCTGCGACGCTAATTATGCAGAACGATGCAGAGATGACGACATCTCTTCCACGCAGCCTTAAGCGTAGACGCTGTTTAGTCAGGAGCGGTTTGTGGTTCAGGCGCCCCCGCCTCGCTTTCATTTCAGATCCCGGTCTCATTTTGTTCAAAACGTCCGTCCTCCGCTACAGTGGTGGGTGCAGCGAGCGAGCGCCGCCGATTTACATGAATAAGGACCCCGGTTCGATTCCCGGCCCCGGTGCTATTTCTGTGTGGAGTTAGCATGTTCTCCTCGTGTCCGTGCAGGTGTTCTCCGGGAAGTCCGGCTTCTCTACCCCCAGCGCAAAGACACGCTGGCTAGGGGGTTCTCAAACTTTTGCACCTCAACGCTCGCTTGGCGCACTTGAATCTGACCTCGACGGACCACGAGGTGGTTCTCGCCGCGCGCTGATAGATCGCGACCCATTGGTTGAGAATTGCGGACTTACGTTAATTGACCTGCGTCCTGTCTTGGGCATAACCATGCCTTGCGCCTTGTGTCTGCCAGGATAGGTTCTACTCCGCCCGTCACTGCACCCCTCCAATGACATACATTAGTGTGCTTCGTGTGAGCTGTGAACTACATCTGACTTTTTTCGTTAATCATACATCCTTGTGTTGTCAAACTAGTTTCTCTGTATCGGTGTTTACGATTGTTTAGATTTCTGAACGCATCTTTATGAAATGCCACTAAAAAACGTTTTTCCTGTTGATTTGCCCTTCATATGTCGTTGTTGTTGCTGACATGCCGTTCTCTCCACAGCTCTGTGCAGAGCTTTGTGACCCTGCGGTGAAGAGCGCTCTAGAAGTGCAATTATTATTATTTCACCGTGACACTGTACAGGATGAAGCGAGTACTGAAACTGAGTGAATGAACATTGTCCCACGTGTGCCTGTGTACAACCTCTGGATTTATCCCAGGACTTACTTGCAGTTGAGACCTATTTTTACACACGTTTATTTAACGTGAGCTGGGATGTATTTAATTCGTTGTATATTTGTATTTTTTGAACCTCTTACATCGCCGGTGACAGACAAGATATAGAACTGAAATGTCACGGGTTGAAATTTTCATGAAGTACGAATGTAAATACTAAATGTTGGGATCCATGTAGCTTCTGAATCAGGATAATCCAGATCCGAGGGTCAGTTCAGCACGTTTTCCACAACCAAACGCTGTAGAGCATTGAAACTGGCTGTTTGCACATAAAAGTGCGTTTATTTAAAACTGTTTTTTTGCTGCTCACTGCTGTGTGCTTGGATGAAGTCACTCTGTGACCTGTGCATCCTCAGTATCGCTTCTTCCTCTATTTGTTTTAACAATGATTTTATTGTATGTCCTTCATTGATTTACAGTCTTTATTTTACTTAATTAATCCATTCTGATGTTGTTGTTGACGTGCCGTTTTCACCATAGCTCCGTGCTGCGCGTTGTGACCCTCGGGTGAACGGCGCTTTAGAAATGCCAACAATATTTCCAGGATGACACTGCAGCGGCACGCTTTGCGGAAGAGTCTCGTTTTCGTCGTCTTTCCCTGTCGCGGACTTACACCCGAACCGGTTCGCGGATCGCCTTATCTCGCTCAGGTTCCAAACCTGTTGTTGGATTTTTTCTCTCAGAACCGCCTCACCGCCTGCAGGACAGGCAGAATAAATCTCCATACTGCCACCTGCTGATGTCGCTACTTTGATGCTTCATGTTGGAACACTCGTTTGAAACATCGTCTCATCTCACTGTCAGAAACCGCTTAATCCTGGACAGGGTCACGGTGAGCCGGAGCCTATCCCGGCAGACACAGGGCGCAAGGCAGGGATATACCCACGATGGGACGCCAGCCCATCACCGGGCACCGCGGGCAATTTAGTCTGCAAACCAATTAACCTATGCAGCAGCATGCTTTTTTTGGACTGTGGGAGGAAACCGGAGTGCCTGGCGAAAACCCACGCGGACACGGGGAGAGAACATGCAAACTCCACACAGAAAGGCACCCGAGCCGAGATTCGAATCCGGGACCTTCTTGCTGTGAGGAGGCGACAGCGCTACCCACTGGGCCACCGCGCCGCCCTCGTTTGAAGCCGTTGGGTCAATTTGACCGGTATTCGTATCGATGAATGATGACGGGGTGTTTTCACGTTCCTCCTGTCACTCTCTGTTTGGAGCTCGCTGAATCCCACGCATGTTTAATGATGGGCTGGGGCTTTGCACCCACTGTGTCGGTGACCTGCACAACCACTCCTGCACCGCCACCACAAAGCCCCCATTCAGATGAGGAATTGTTCAGAATTTTCGACACGTACGGTGCCGTACAATAATAAGCTTAACGTGAAGGGTTGGGTCACGTCGCCAGACACTGAGCGTACTGCGAGTTCGATTCTCTGCCACGGCTCACCTGAGTAACAAGTAGGATTGATACGCTGCTGCAACTGTGAAATCAATAATAACTGGTTTGAAAATCAAAGCCCTCCCAAGAGGCAGGGCGGCGCATACCTGCGGGGCGGAATCATTTATAATTCATGTTTGCACCGGGGTTTAAAGCAGTGAAATGTCACCGCTGGGAATCGCACGGCACTACGTACCCAGCGGTCTGGGTTCGAGTCCCGCTTAGGACCAATGCCAGTGGCGTATTTATGAACCGTTCCTGGGTCTCTCCTGGGTCGACTCCAGTCTCATCCGGGCAGTCTGTTAGAGCCACACGAGGGGGGGTGAATCTTTGTCTTTGTGCCCATGCCTCTTAATGGGCAGTGGAGCGGCGTGCGCGGTTGAGCACTGGAAGGAGGAGAGAGGAGGAGAGAGGAGGAGCGGGGGGGGAAGGCGACTGCATGTGCGCTCCGACAGGGAGGCGGTCTGTGTGCACCTCTCGTGCGGCGGATGTCACTGACGCTTCCGTCGGGCTCATTGAGAAGCTCGCCCCTTGTGCGTGCGGGCGCTGCTCGCTCGCCTCCACCACCTCCGCTATGGTCGTCCGCGCTCAGCAACGGACCGCGCACTGAAGCAGCTGTGTGTGTGTGTGGAGAGGGGGGGGGCTGTTGCCTAGCGGGGTCATGTTTGGTGCGACACGCTTGCTGCCTGTCGGGCAGCGTCATTGATACTATCATCGTCAGCATCATCACCATCATCACCGGGACGACTGTCATTTGTGCGAGCGTCATAATCATCAAGATGATCGTCTCTGCATCTGCATCGTCGTGATCGCATTACGATCACAATCATCTCCTCATCGCGAGCGTTGTTAGTGCGATCAGTCTAATGCCTATGTCGGCATCATCATCCTCGCTCTATAAATGCAACTATTATTATTATTATTCAGCTGCCCGTGATCGCCACGTGTTCTGAGCCAAAGTTAAGCACACGGCTTCGTAGCGCAGCCCGCACGCAGTAAACTCCCCTAGATGGGAGAGAGATAATCGCTTCGCCAGTGTTGCGACGCTGTGGACACAACGCGTAATCACTCTTGAGAGCCTCACTGAGACAATAAACACACACTCACTCGCACAGACACACGCACTGGCGCACACGCCAACAGCGGCCGCTCTCGCGTCACACGGCCCGCGGTTGTTTGCGACCTCCTATTGCAATGGCTCGTCTCCGCGGGTCTGAGCGCATATCACTGGGGTCCGGCATCCGCAGCCGTTCATACGATGCGCGGTGCTTCGCGAAGCGAGCCGCCGCCGCCACCGCCACCGCCGCCGCCACCGCAGCCGCCACCGCCACCACCGCCACGCCGAGCCAGGACTGCCTGGCGCACGGGTCGATGACACGACCATGGTGCTGATGATAACGACGACGACCACGAACGCTACCGCGGCCACGGGCAACACGGCCACCGCGGCCATGAAGCGCCCTTCGGCGGAGCGCAAACCGGCTCGGGACGGGGGGCTGCCCCTGGTGGTGCCCGGCCGGACGGAGGCGCAGGGACCCCGGCTGAGTCTGCTGGGGAAGCCGCGGGCCCTGGGACGATTCGCCCGCAGGAACGCGCGCTACCGCCGCCTGCAGAACGTCCTCTACAACGTCCTGGAACGGCCGCGTGGATGCGCGTTTGTCTACCACGTCTTTGTGTGAGTAACGCAGTCGCTCGCAACACCGGCAGCTGCTGCTGCTGGCGGCACCGGCAACGGGACGGACACCGGCTGCTGCAGCAGTAAGAGCAGCGTTGGCAGGAGGAGTCCCGGCAGCAGTCAGCTGCGGCAGGGAATAGCAAGGGCAGCAGGAGCAGGGTCACAAAGCAGCAGCAGTGTTAGTTGCAGCAGTTTTAACAGCAGAACCAGTATCAGCAGCAGTATCAGCAGCAGTATCAGCAGTAGTATCAGTAGCAGTGTCAGCAGCAGTATCAGCAGTAGTAGCAGTAGTATCAGTAGCAGTATCAGCGGCAGTATCAGCAGTAGTATCAGCAGCAGCAGTATCAGCAGCAGTGTCAGCAGTAGTATCAGTAGCAGTATCAGCAGCAGTGTCAGCAGCAGTATCAGCAGCAGTGTCAGCAGCAGTGTCAGCAGCAGTATCAGCAGCAGTAGCAGTAGTATCAGTAGCAGTATCAGCAGCAGTGTCAGCAGCAGTGTCAGCAGCAGTATCAGCAGTAGTAGCAGTAGTGTCAGCAGCAGTAGCAGTAGTATCAGTAGCAGTATCAGCAGCAGTATCAGCAGCAGTGTCAGCAGCAGTATCAGCAGTAGTAGCAGTAGTATCAGTAGCAGTATCAGCAGCAGTATCAGCAGCAGTATCCGCAGCAGCAGTATCAGCAGCAGTATCAGTGGCAGTATCAGTGGCAGTATCCGCAGCAGTATCCGCAGCAGCAGTATCAGCGGCAGTATCAGTGGCAGTATCAGCGGCAGTATCAGTGGCAGTATCAGCAGCAGTGTCAGCAGCAGTATCAGCAGTAGTAGCAGTAGTATCAGTAGCAGTATCAGTGGCAGTATCAGCAGCAGTATCAGTGGCAGTATCAGCAGCAGTATCAGCAGCAGTATCCGCAGCAGCAGTATCAGCAGCAGTAGCGTCACAATTAGCAGGACGAGGAGTCGAGGCAGCTTCGTTACACAAAGTGCCCCCGGCTGGTTAATTTGTTATCGTTGTCAACTTCTCCAAACTCCGCGTCTCGTTACCTCTCACCCCGGACCGGTTCCCGGTGCTGCCCGCACCACCGACGTTGCTGTTCCGTGCTGAGAGCGGCGCACATCTCCCTCGCAAGCTAGCAGCTCGTTGACCGGTTGCACGCGACTTTCCCAGACACAGAGAGTTGATTGATTGACCGATCGTGCAGCAGGAGCAGCGTCTGCAGCTGCGATCATTACCGTCATCGGCACCACCGTGGGTACCATCATCGGTACCATCGTTGCTGTGCTCGGTTCTGTGTTTACGCGATTGCTTGGTGCCATCATCGTATCGCTTCTTCTTGATGCGCCGCCTGCGCTGATGGCACCGTTAACATCACCATCTTCAAGTCGCTGCAATGTGCGCTACCGATGTTGCTTGATCCTGCAGCCCAGCGATGAATGTGGGCCTTCGCGCCACGTATGTTTGCAAGCCCAAATATATGTTTTTTTTTTCCATTTGATGACAAGATGCTGAATTGGATGGGTGTCATCGGTTTTTTTGTAACACCCACAAAGCTTCATCAGTCTACAGATAGGCAAAAGAATATATTTGCTAAAGATGACGCTAATTGGAGAATCGTTCACCAGAGGGCAGCACAAACATTTTAAACAGACGAAGCCCCATTGTTTTAAGGATAAACTTCGCCGTTTAAACGGCACTGCCTTGAACCTCCACATGACGATTCCAACTTTCTGGACAGGGGTATAGGGTCTTCCCGACCACATTACGCAACCTACGTTGATTCGAGGTTACACCATAATTGTGAATCATCAATCGTAATTCGCGCGGCACAGTGGCCCAGTGGGTAGCGATGTCGCCTCACAGCAAGAAGGGCCCGGGTTCGAATCTCGGCTCGGGTGCCTTTCTGTGTGGAGTTTGCGAGTTCTCTCCCTGTGTCAGCGTGGGTTTTCGCCAGGCACTCCGGTTTCCTCCCACAGTCCAAAAAACATGCTACCGCATAGGTAAATTGGCTCGCAGACTAGATTGCCCGCAGTGCCCAGTGATGGAGTGGCGTCCAATCGTGGGCATATCCCTGCCTTGCACCCTGTGCCTGCCGGGATAGGCTCCGGCTCACCGCTACCCCGTATAGGACTAAGCGGTTTCTGACAATGAGATGACGAGATCAATCATAATTATGTTTCGATTACCAACATTGGCCGTGGTATCCCTCCTGAACCCGGCTCACAATACTCATTCAGAGTGTCCCCAATAGCGAGGAGTCTGATTCAGGCGTGTTATGATAACGAAAGCCGCGGGATTCTAGTATCAATGGTTGGTAATAAGAGTCGAACCTTAGATTTTGGGGCGACGGTATTGGGGACTGGCACGTTCTCGAAACACAATATTATACACCCACGCTGTATATCCATTCGGAGTGTGTAATGCATCTGAATTGCGCTTAAGAGCATTTCCCATATACTGAGCGTTGAAAACTCCCATCCATGCAATGCATCCGTGACTTGATTAGTAATCGTAACTTTGCAGCTTCATGACTCGTGGTGCAGACCCAGGTTTGAGTCCCCACCCGGGTGCTGCATTACTGTGTAGAGTTTGCTTGTTCTTCCCGTTTCTGCGTGGGTCCTTTCCAGGTACTCCGGTCTCCTGCCATAGTCCAAAGACACGATATGCGCCTTGCGCCCTGTGCCTGCCTGGATAGGCTTTGCACCTCTCTCTACGCGAGTAAGCGAGTATTGATAAGGAATGAAAAAAACAAGCGATCGGCAGGTCGTATATGGTGGGGTTAAATGTGGGTAATCCCATATCTTCCAAGTCGTCTCCATGGATTAAGCGTGTGTCAGCAAATCCGCACTTGAGGCTCTCAGTCCAGAGCTTTCCGGAGTCGAGATCTTTGAATCAGCAGTGGCGCGAGTAAGAGATTGCAGGGCTGCACTTTTGTCTCAAAGTAGCCCATTCCAGTCACGAGAGGCCGCTACATTCACCGCGATATAGAGACTGGGTGCGGCATAAGTCGCTTTACAGACAGCAATGAAATCACGCGAGGAATAACATTTATTCGATGTCACAGCAATTGTTCAGCTTCTCCTCCATCCTGCTCAATGCACGCCTTGCATCTTGTACCATCACTGAACCACACACAGTGCGGTGGCGGCACAACAATTCTCAATTATTAATGAACGTCTCAAATTCTTGGCGAATCAAATAATTCCTCTCGGTAAAGCGACTTATGCCGCACCCTGTATGTTACTGAATATAAATGCAAACATTATTTATTAATAGTTTTCACCACGGCAAATTGAGTGCAAATGCAAATATTGTACACTGTGTATGTATGTACAATCGTGTGCAATGCTGGTCATAATAGGTGCTCGCTGACAGCACGTGATGCTATAGTATGCTCAGGGATCTCTTTTTTTGAGTGCCATCAGCCTGAGGAGCGGTGGTGCAGCGGTTAGCGCGGTGCGCTGAGAAACACGGCAGAGCCGCGGATGGCCACCACTAATGACAATTTTCAGATAACGGTCCAGGACCTCCCCTAGATCGACTTAGCCTCAAATGACTACCTGGAAAGGAAAATGCGGTCGGGCGTAGCGCAGGGCTAACCACCGTCTCGTGTAGCGGCCTTCATAGATGCTCTCTAACAGCACTTTCACCAGACACATGTTGGTCGGTGACCAGATTGCTTGGCCGAATTCACCATTGCACCGTGAGATTCACTCCGTGTGTTGAGCCAAACGTTTGGCGACTGGGAACGACTGCACGATTACGGGTTGCGTCTGCGCGCGTATTCTGTTGCGTCCTGCACAACGGCGTTTATTATTTTGTGTTAAAAGTCGAAGAGAGTTTCCTCCGAGTCCTCCGCTCTCACCCCACACATTAAAATTACTTTAACCAGCCGATACCATCGAAATGCATCGAGGGGCAGTGTCTAGCAAATGTTGGCGCCGGCTGACCGCGCAGCTGCCGGAGCGAATATACGCGGCGCGCTGTGCATTGTACTCATATTTGCGGGTTCACCAGCATTGCTTCGAGCAAAGCGGACTCTGCTGACGATACACCGTGTGTTGAAACCGGTCCAGTGTTGCTGTGTTGAAGCAACGCTGTTCAACATCATGGGCTCCCCTCAAAGCCGCGTGGCTGAAAGGCTTTGTGAGACAAACATTCACGTGCAGGCAGGGAAGGGCCATTCAGGATAATGGCTTTCACTTGTTACATTGACGTGTTTTGCAGTGAAACCTTGACTATTGCGGGATTTACTCATTGCGAAAATGTAATTGCTGTGTGTCTATCCGGGGGGGTGGGATGAGTATGTGGGGGTCCGTGCAGCGTGTGCATGGACCGCGATACGTGCGTTGTGTGTGTGATGGTGTGAGTCTGCGTCGAGTGATGGGTGGCTCAGCGGTTAGCGCGTTGGGTGACAAACCTCGCGACCCGAGTTCGAATCTCGCTCACGGCCAACACCAGTCACGACTACTGAATCGGTCCCGGGCCTCCCCTAAGTCGACTCAGCCTCAAATGAATACCGAGTGCAGTCTCTACATTCTAGAGAGACAAAGGCGGCGGTGCACGGCGCTGATCAGCCACCACCTCGTGTGCTGTGTCGACCTTCGTAGGCGCTCGCTAACGGCACTTGACCCTACAGCCTGTTGAGCCTCTGCGCGGGGGGATCTTTATCTTTGTGCGCATGGCGGTGTGCGCGTGTGATTGATGGCGGCGAGAACTGAATGAACCCGCGCACGTCTCTGTGTTCGAGACGGCGTTGGCCGAATGGGGGAATGAGGGCGTGGGGTCGCCAGGGGGCCATTGCACCTGTGGGAGGGTAAAGCGACAGGTGCGGGAGGGGCCACGGGTTTCACGAGAGCGCATCTTGTGATTAAGAATGAAGAGAGTTCGCGTCCTCATCAATCCTGATCATTGGCAGGATTCTCTGCGCTATTGATGACGTGGTTGTCGGCTCTGTTTCGAATCACTGGGCAGAGCCACGCGGATGTGTTCTCAGAACACAAAGCTCGCGTCCCCCTCTCGTGCGGCAACACAGCGCCTGAGCCTCTCAACGTTTTCACGAGAGCCACCTCGCCTCGTAATCGCGCCAGCGCCGCCGCCGCCGCAGTTCCTCGAAGGTGGCCTCCCGTTCCGCCGCGTGCTGTCGGGCGCGACGCCCGACGTTTCGGGCCACGTGCCTACCGAAACGGAACGGCGGCCGGCGCGAGAGGCAGCCGGCGACGCTCTCGTCGCTCTCGAGGCGATGGGTCCGCGATTAAACCGAGGATGGGATTCCAACTCGTCCCTGCAGCTGCGAAGGACGTTCAAATTGCGGTCGCGACAGCGTTCACGCGGACGGCGCGGTGGCCCAGTGGTTAGCGCTGACGCCTCACAGCAAGAAGGTCCCGGGTTCGAATCTCTCGGCTCGGGTGCCTTTCTGTG
>JAZEWT010000013.1:20698739-20712224 GCA_036362905.1 Mordacia mordax
CCCCTTCCCTCCCCCCCCCACTCCCCTGCGCATAAAACCCGGCCTCGATTGCAACATCCTTGGGAATGATGGCCCATCTCCAGTTTACCATTCTTTCCGACGGTCCATGAGCATGCAGTAGCCATTCAGCTCTGGAAACACGTCTTCAATAATGACCTCGATCCCTTCTAATCTGGATTCAGATCCAGTCATAGTATTGAAAATGCTCTGGTCAAAGTAGTTAATGACCGACTTGCCAATGCTGATGAAGGTTTGTTAGGTATTCTTCTCCTCCTGGACCTGAGCACAGCCTCTGATATCACTGACCAACCTACCTTACTGAAGTGATTGGAGGGCATAGGGGTCTCTGGCAGTTCCCTGTGCTGGCAACAAAACAGAAGTATTGCTTGTCAGAATACCGCACCGATTGTCCAAGGCTGATCCGTCCATTTGATTCTTGACCAGGCCATCGAATTTGCTAAGGAGTCCGGAGTATAGGAGTGATTCTTGATTTACCACTCACCTTCGAGACACACATCAATAAGGTGACAACGGCAGCCTATTTGCTTCTCAGAAGTATAGCCAGACTGTGTAACATCCTGTCACCCTCCGACGCTGAGAAGCTAATCCACACCTTCATATTTTCACGAATCGACTGTTAAAATGCACCACTTCCTGGCATCCCTACCTGCCTTATCGATTGTCTCCAACACATGCAGAATGCAGCTGCTAGAGTCCTCACCCGCACTCGCATCCACGATCACATATCCCCAGTACTGGCATCTCTCCACTGGCTGCCTGTTTAATACAGGATTGACTTCAAGACCCTCCTTCTCACCTGAAAGACTCTCACCGGCACTGCTCCAACACACATCCGTGACCCACTTCAGGCACCCTCCTCAACGCGATAACTTCGATCCTCCAATGCGGGCTTGCCGCATGTGCCCAGACCACATCTCTGTTCGATGAGCGACAGAGCCCTCTCGCTCTGCGCTGCTCCCAGACTCTGGAAATCCGATGGGAAATTCAGTCAACTGCGTCTCTGGCCATCTTCAGATCTCGTCTGAACACTCACTTCTTCCGTAAGGCCTTGGAAATTGTCTGCCTAGGATTGTTGATGCTGCTCACTGCTGTGTGCTTGGGTGACGGCACGCTGTTGACCTTTGTCTTGCTCAGAAACGCTTATTCCTTCCTTCGTTTTAACAATAATTGTATTTGTTATTTGATGTCCTTCATTGATTTATAGTCATTATTTTACTTAAGTGATATAGTCCGATGTTTTGTTGACAAGCCCTTCTCACCCACAGCTCTGTGCAGCGCTTTGTGTGTTTTTATTTTGCTTTGTGACCTTTGGATGCAAGGCGCTTTATAAATGCAAATACGCTTATTGTCAACTGGTGGCGGACCGCTGTGGCGTCGTGCGTCAACGGAGTGAAATTAATTGGTCCGTCGCCATTGACTGCGAGCGCACACTCATTGAGTGTTTATCGCCGGATTGGAGCAAACGTTCGGAACGCGACCTCCGCTTGATCGGAGCGAGGCATCTGCCTTTCGGTCGCGTTTTCCATTGACGAATGCAAACCGAATCTCCATTCAGCGCGCAGCACGAAAGGTGTGCGCGTTACGCTGCCATTCGTCGCGCATCTGTCGAGCGCTGATTGCAACTCATCCCGAGCTCTCATTTCAATATGAATCGCGCACGTGCGCTTGTTGATTGACGCTGCGAAGTCACTCCCCATTCATTCGTTCTTGAGTCTCCCTTGTGCGTGCACCCGAGCCCCCACCACCACCACCCACCCCCCTCCCCACCTCCATCCCTCGGTCGCCTTTGTATCCCCCAGGCAGGACTAACGGGGTGGATGTTCGCGCTGCGCGGCCGCCCTGCCACCCCGTTATTACTTCGATGCCCACGGGAAGGGGGCAGGTTCACCAGCACGTGTTCAATGCACCGAACCCTTGCCTTTACGGCGGCAGGCGATCACAGCCGCAGGCGATCACAGCCACAGCCGCCCGTGTCGACTCCGGTACGCGCAGCAGCGGTGTGACGTGGTAGCGGTGTGACGCGATGGCGGTATGACGCGGCAGCGGTATGACGCGGCGGCGAACTCCTTCTCCCCCGTCGCAGCGTCTCCACGCCTGGGGCCGTGACCGCGGGTCGATCTATCCCGACCGCGGGGATTTTCTCCCGGGAAAATGCCAGTGTTGGTTATGAATATAGATGTATGTTCGTATTTATATCCGTGCGTATACTAACATTGCTCGTACATCATCCTGCAACGCACATTCATAATGCATACGTCCTATTTGCTCATCCATCACAAACATACACACACACACACGTGTTGTACACACATATGTACAGTGAGACGTACAGTAAAAATAATTATAATAAGTCGTAGTTATTTGTCAATCTGATGAAGGTCATCTCAGGCCCTTTCAGCTATGGGCGTTGTTTAGACCAAACTGCACCACACCTGTCAGTTGGATTGATGGGGGGGGATACACCTCGGATCGGTTCAGACACAACTGGACACTGATGTTACTGATGGCCAGAGAATCAAACTCTGGGTCACTCGGTTCACAGTGGCCTAACCGCTGTGCCACCGCACGCCGTATCATCATTGCCTTGTTTAGTCAGAGCACTTTTGCTTGGGGGGTAGAGTGTGGGTGCTTGCCGTTGCTGCGAACGTGTCTGGCAAGTATGGAAGAGTAGGCCAAAATACGCTCGAGATCTTGTGGTAGCGGACGCCCTTCCATCAGCAAGTCGAAACATCCGCGCCTCACAGAGACTCCTGGCTAAAGACGTTCTACTCGCTCCTCAGTCGCCTTTCTGTGCGAACGTGTTGTGTTTACATCCTCTTCTCCGTTTGCTTCCTCTGGGTTCTCCAATTTCTTTCAGATCTGAAGAAAAAGCTCATTAATTGGCCGATAACTTCATAAAATATAGGCTGCTGTCGCTGGCAAAATGTTGACGCCGGCTTACTGCGTGGCTGCCCTCTCCCACCTCTGCGGTTTCCTCACACCTCCGAGCTAGCGAATACTGCGCGCATTAGAAGTTGTAAATGTAACGAATTTAATTTTTATATGTTTCATTCAAGCAGGTGTTTCCCTTCTACGTATCTGCTGTACAGTGATATATCAAGTGTCACCGTGGAGCTGTTAGATTTGTATTATTGCAGTAGCATCGACACAACTCTTTAGATCGAGAATGCTTACGACAACAAGTCCACAAAATAATAACGACATAATTCCGTTCAGCTCCAAACATATGCAATTGCGTATAAAGTACATGTGTCTGCAACCGCATTGCACAGTAGTCAGTATTGTGTTGACCAAAGTCTAAGGTCGAACGAGGGCTTTAGTCCGAGACATTCCGCCAAAGTCATACGATCACTGCACGTGTGATTCGCGTTACACAAGCGTAGATTGCTGTTGCAAGCACATGTGGGGCGCGGAGTTGTGTTGCGACTGGCGAAACTTGTGTCGCGTGTTATGTTACGTATGCCTGGTGTCTGCACCGCTCTGATAACGCGATGTTCAAAAGACAAGTTCACTCTGTGCGTGTGTGAGATACTCTTTGGACAGCTCTAGTGGGAAGGAAAAAACGGTTCGGCTGATCGTTCTGAAAAAAAAAAACTCATCTTATTGGTCAGAAACCGCTTAGCCCTATACCAGGTCGCGGTGAGCCGGAGCCTATCCCGGCATACACAGGGCGCAAGGCAGGGATGTACCCACGATGGAACGCCAGTCTATCAGCGGGCACCGCGGGCAATTTAGTCTGCGAGCCAATTAACCAAAGCAGCAGCATGTTTTTTGGACTGCGGGAGGAAACCGGCGAACCCGGCGAAAACCCACGGGGAGAGCTTGGAAACTCCACACAGAAAGGCACCTTTCTTGCTGTACTCGCCTTGCTTTGCAGAAGGACAAAAAATAAGCGATAAAAGTATATAATTCGGCTACAAACATCGATGGAACAAATCTATATATATCCCAATGTACATACGCGTTAGTGATCTATTTGCTGTAGACATCCTGCACACCTGATCGTTAAAATTAACCCGACGCTCCGTGCAATGCAGAACACGGGGCCTGTGACGGTTCCGTTGACATTCAGGGTCGCGATTCCGTTCCATCAACACGCATCGTGTCGGCGTCTTGCAGCGGAAACGTCTGCATCGTCACGGGAACGAAGGTCCTGCTGCCCGAGGCGGTTCGACCGCCCGGCTGAACACGTGGTGGTTCCTCGCCGTCGTTGCCTAACGAAGCCTTGATGTCCAGGATCCTGATTCCGTTCGAGAACTCAATCGAATTTTAACATTGTTGTAAATTTCGCGGCCTCCAGCGGCTGGTAGGGCCCTTAAACCCACGTAGAAATAAGGAAATATCGATTGTTGACCACGCAATTCGCTGCGTGTTTTGCGCCCTTAATCATCGCCAGTGACGTCGATGAATTTGTGGCTTTACTGTAAAAAGGCGCTTTAAACACGTAAATTATCATTATTACGATCCATCCCGCAAATAACATCACAGCAATGCCTGCTTCTCGAGAAATTACTCATCTGTTGGACTTAGCTCACATCGTATAAACACAGTGGGTCCTGCTTTCCTTTAAATCTTTTAAATGCCATAAATTATAAAGCTGGCCCCGTTTCATTTATATCGCGTACCATTTCCCCCCTTTTCGCCTCCTCGCCAAGTAAAACACAACGTGCGGGGTGGGATGAAATAAAAAACCCAACCACGAAACGCTAATGGAGAGACACTTGTGCAGTTTAAAGTTTCGTGATTTGCGAGTCCGCAAACTTAAAATCTGCGCAAAGTGTGCGCCAGCGCTTGTCGCTTCTTTTGAAATGTTGCCCCGTGCCCAAGATCAAGTGCTCTGAGCTACCAGTGGAAGTCTGAGCATGCTTTTCATCACATCTGACGCGAGGCAAAAAATAAAAATGGGATTAAAATGAATATATATATTTAAAAAAAAACGACCGCTAATATTTCTCCCGCTTGTCCAAAGGGCTCGTACGGCATTATCAATCTCACTGCATTGAGGGCATGAATATAATTTGTTATGTTAGGGAGGATTTGTTTAAGCCCAACATTAGATTCTCTTACCATTTGAAGAGAATACGCAGGTCCCGTTGTCTGTAGAACAGCTAGTCAGCTAGTCATATGGATTGTAACCTTATCGTGGTGGAGGGGGTTTGTGTGTTCCAGTGAAAGCCAGGGCTATGTCACCTGGCGTCTAGCACTTCTGCTGAGCTTTTCCTTGGTGAACAGGTCTGGGGGGAGGTTCCAGACAAATAACGATCTGAAGTCCCTCCGACTAAAGAAAGTTAGTGTCAGAAAGGACATCCGGCCATAACATTCTGCTCCAATAGCACTACCATTGAGGGGCAACTGGCCAAGCTGAGTCAACCTCGACAACGGCCGTGTAAACCGGCAACAACGTTTACACGCGCAGTCATGGCATACAGGGCGGCTCGGTGGCCCAGTGGGTAGCACTGTCACCTCCTCACAGCAAGAAGGTCCCGGGTTCGAATCTCGGCTCGGGTGCCTTTCTGTGTGGAGTTTGCGAGTTCTCTCTCTTTTCCACCGGCACTCCGGTTTCCTCCCACAGTCCAAAAAACCTGGTGCCGCATAGGCTAATTGGCTTGCAGACTACATTTCCCGCAGTGTCCGGTGATGGACTGGCGTCTCACCGTGGGTATACCCCTGCCTTGCGCCCTGTGTCTGCCGGATTAGCGTTCGGCTCACCGCAACCCTGTACACGACTATGACAATGAGATGAGATGAGACTCGTAGCACACAGGGCGGCACGGTAGTGCGCTTGGCACGCGAGCCATTGCGCAAACGACTACCGCCGCACGCTCGCCGCCGTTTCGTGCGCGTCCCCACGACCTCTGTTCCTTTCGCAGCCGTGTTCCTTTCGTCGTAAGCCATCGTCTGGGTCATTCCCACCCGTGGGGACCCAGCGCAGTTGTGTCGCCTGCACGTCCGCCAGCAGTGGCCACTGGCAACAGTTCGTTCGTTCATTGTCAGCGGCCGCTTCGTCTCGTACGGGGTCGCCGAGGCAAGGTTCACGTTCGAGTGAACGTCGCCTTGCGTCTGATGTTTGGCAAAATAACTTCCCGCTCACATTGCCCCATCGTCTGCCGGCAGCGACACAAATTGCCAAGGTGGCTTCGCTCGTTTCGGTCGCCGCCGCGACGCTGGCCTTGTCGCGCGGCGCGTGGAAATCAAACCGCGTAAAAAATAAAAACGTGAAAACGTGTGCGGTTAATGGGGTGTGCGGTTAATGAGGTGTGCGGTTAATGAGGTGTACCGGGTGGGTCAGGGGTGCGAGCACAGAGCCGGTACCAGCTGAGGTCAGAGGTTGAAATTCTGGCGGCTACCGCCGTGATTAAGCTGGGTTCTTCGAGTGTGGAGTTTCCTGAGCTCAGCACGGGTCTCTCCTGGCTACACGAGAGATGAATGGCTGAGTTTTTCTTCTTCTACTTCTGCTCGTTGGAGTCTCGGAGCAAAGAGCAGTGTTTGATTGATTGCCGTGTCTGGCGTATCGCTCGAGCAGTCCGTGCGAAAGGGCAGGGCCTACGACTGAATAAGAGCTGACTGAAGGGACCTCACAAGTAGTAGTTCTGTGGTGTCGCCTCGCCGATTAAATTGTCTAACACACGCCAGTGCAGCCCTCTTTTCCGCAAACCTTACAAATAAATTGTCGTCATTCCACGAAATGTGGCCAATGACACGGAACATCTCTGAGAGAATGGAGAACAAAATGTGTTTCCGATCATTCCTAACGATTTGCAACTCGATGTCAATGCGCTGCTGGATGAAGGACGTTCCTGTGCCCCTTGTGGTCATGTGGGCTGTTCGACCATACTTCACTACCCCGGTCTCTGCCAGGTTGGTGAAGCGGGAAGGACACTCAGCACTGGTGCGGATGTCACTCGCCCACCGACGTAAACCCTGGACTCGAGTCTCAGCCACCTGCTGTCACCACCCTACCATTTGGTTTTCCCATTAGTGCATTTCTATTCGACTTGTAATTTCATTGTGCTTTTTTTTACTCTTTTCAATGATTACACATTCCCTGCGGCATCCTTCAGCAACGCAAAGTGCTCCGACATCCACGCAATTCGCTCGGGTGCATTTATTTTCTCTGCGCACGAAAACTTTTTTTTTTGTTTGCGCCGATGCGAGCACTTGCGCTGGATAAACAACTGCGTCCAAACAAAATTCACGGAGAGGGAGGACATCAAACGACTGCATGCGCGGGCCGGTCATCACTTACCGAGTGGCTGGAAGCCAACGCGCGTCAAACTCCGGTGGCTTTGATTCACTCGGAGCAAGACATAACACCGGCTGAAATTATCCGTAGGGGCTCTCAAATTCTTGCAAATTAACTTCTTTCGCTTTGAGCTCTCGGAAAATGCGTTCTGGAGCCAAGATTGTAAATTCCCGCGGCTGTGGTCTCTGTAACGGTTCTCTAACGCAGAGCTCTTGGAGCCGAGGCTTCGTGACTGTACCAACTCGGATCCAGTTCAGGGCGTCACGTGGCACTGATATTATTTGCTGGGGATTGTGGTTTGGATTCCGAGGCTCGTAGTGAGACACGAACATCATTGGATAACCAGTGAGTGTCATTGCCCGCTTGAGCTTGTATGGGGTCATATCCTGGCATGGGGGCATATCCTGGCAAACACAGGGCGAGGCTATACCCAGGATGTGACGCCAGTACATCACAGAGCACTTTTTTTTTTGCGGGGGGGATTTACTCAGCCGGCCAATTAACCTAGGCAGCAGCGTGTCTTTGGACGGTGGGAGGAAATCGGTGTACCCGGCGAAAACCCACGCGTACACGGGGATAGAGAACACGCACACGACGTGTAACTTTATGCAGTCTTGCCGTGCACGTTTCGTGTGAAACCTCATCCCATCTCATTGTCAGATACCGCTTAGTCCTGTGCAGGGTCGTGGTGAGCCGGAGCCTATTCCGGCAGATACGGGGCGCAAGGCAGGGATATACCCACGATGGGATTCCAGTCAATCACCGGGCACTGAGGGCAATTTAGTCTGCAAGTCAATTAACCTATGTGGCAGCATGTTTTTTGGACTGTGGGAGGAGATCGGAGTGCCCGGCGAAAACCCACGCGGACACGGGGATAACATGCAAACTCCACACAGAAAGGCACCCGAGCCGAGATTCGAACCCGGGCGCTTCCTGCTGTGAGGCAGCAGCCACTACTCACTGCTCAGCCCCACCACGTGGATAACCACTGCACGCTTTATAGAGATCCCGCACGTAAACTTTAACAGACAACTGGAGCAAAGTGTTATTAGCGAGCACTTGATGGGGGCCGGAACGGCACGAGGTGGGGTTGGTGGCCAACACCACGCTCAGTCTCCGCGCACGCCACGCCAGGCACCGAAGTTACGCCGAGCGAATCTCGGCCCAGGACAGGGGTTCACGCATTCGCTGTCACTGTCATTGGCCCGTGAGCGGTAATCGAATCGCCCGGCTTCATCGGACGCAGCGCGCTTTGCTGTCGCACCGCTGCTCCCAGTGCGCGAGCGCTCGAGCGCACGCGGGCGCGTTTAGCAGGAGGGCAGCATCCGGCTCCTCATTGTGCGCGGTGGCTGCCGCCCGGTGCCGCGGATTAATTAATAATAATAATAATAATTGCGGGCGGCACGGTGGTGGCCCCAGTGGGTAACGCTGTCGCCTCCTCACAGCAAGAAGATCCCGGGTTCGAATCTCTCGGCTCGGGTGCCTTTCTGTGTGGAGTTTGTATGTTCTCCCCGTGTCCGCGTGGGTTTTCGCCGGCCACTCCGGTTTCCTCCCACAGTCCAAAAAACATGCTGCTGCATGGGTTAATTGGCTTGCAGACTAAATTGCCCGCAGTGCCCGGTGATGGACTGGTCTCGAACGTGGGAAGTGAAAAGTCACAAAGGAGAGAGGAGGGCCGCTCGACACGGCTGTCGTGAAGAGCCGCTATGGGGTCTTCACTGTGCCGTAGAAGATAATGGGCAGCACTGCTGTATGAGTGGGCCATTCCTCAGCAGTACGAGAGCTAACGTGGAATTATGTTCAAATATAATTGGTTAAATTATTTGGCGAGAACAGCCTCATTGAGTCGTGATATATTTTTAGATAAGGAATCTTCATTCAAATGTTTGGCCAGTTCTTGAATAATTGGCTTGGGTTTGGGAGGAAACTAAACTACCCTTAGAAACCCTGCAGATATCGTAGTAGTAATAATAATAATAATGCTATTTATTTACCCAGAAGAGGGGGGGGGGGGGCGGGGGTGTCCCGCATCGTGATGTGCGGCCAACTCTTCTAATGAGCGCTTCGCACGCAGGGTTCAATAAAAGGGACCCCGGATAACTCCAGAGCTTGCGGAGGAGAGATGACGACACTTTGAAACCACGGCCGAACCTGCTTGTGGTGCTGCCACAGACCAACACTTGTCGCAATAAGCATTGTTGAAACGATTCCTAGCTCCTCTCATCATCATCTCAGTGTCAGGGGCGGCACGGTGGCCCAGTGGGTAGCGCTGTCGCCTCACAGCAAGAAGGTGCCGGGTTCGAATTTCGGCTCGGGTGCCTTTCTATGCGGAGTTTGCATGTTCTCCCCGTGTCCGCGTGGGTTTTTGCCGGGCACTCTGGTTTCCTCTCACAGTCCAAAAAACATGCTGCTGAATAGGTTAATTGGCTCGCAGACTAAATTGCCCGCAGTGCCCGGTGATGGACTGGCGTCCCATTGTGGGTATATCCCTGCCTTGCACCCTGTGTCTGCCGGGATAGGCTCTGGCTCACCGCAACTCTGTACAGGACTAAGCGTTTTCTAACAGTGAGATGAGATGAGATAAAAATCCCAACCAGGAAAGTCCGTACATTTTTAGGAGCAGGTGGGGGCGTTGAGGAGAGATTTCACGGAGCCGATCAACTCGGCGGAGCTGATTTCCCGTGGAACCGAGTTCCAAAGTGGGGGCGGAACAGGAGAAAGCCTGGTCACCCAGTGGTTCGATTGCTGGGTGAATCTGGACACAGCTGCAGTGGCTCCCTGTGGGTTCCAGTGCCACGGGTCAGGATCTGACTCGTGACGCATTCCCAGGTGTGGATGAGCCGCCAGGAAGGCACACGTGGGCAGGTTTGGTGGCAGAGAGAGTTGCGTGGCAGCAAAACTTGACGCACGCACTTGCAGTTCCGCTCCTTGTTTTGGCATCAATCCGTGAAAAATAAAATTCGCTGTCGGAGGAGCCCGGGTGGTTTAGAGCCACGATTCTCAAAGCAGAGGATCGCGATCCATCCGTGGGCCACGAGCACCAACCTCGTGGTCCATGGAGGCCAGACCCAAGCGGGGGGCCAAGTAGGCTGTGACGAACAAGAGGTTGAGAACGCCTGGCCTAGAGGATGGACTGCTGAGCTGGCAACGTCGCGATCCTGTGTTCGAATCCAGATCTCAGGCTGCGTGTGATCACACTGGGCTTCCAGGTCTAGTGAGTCCATTGTCTCATTCACGTCACATATTACAAATGAATTTAAAAAAAATTGTAGACAGATTTAATAAATTGTAGCTCTTGAGGATTAAACTGTCACTTGATAAACCTTGTACATTCCTGGTGCCAAGGGTTCACCTCCCAAATGGGCATGAGAGTCACTTAAAATGTTCGTTAAAACAATCCTGTCGTATCCACTTGTGTGGCACCGTTTTCTAACGCTCTTCCGTGGGATTGCCGAATGGCTTAAAGGTCTCATGGCTTGATGCCGATTCCACAATCCAGTATCCATTCAACGTCAAGGGAATTCTCTTGAAGAGAGAACGACTCGCAAGCATGAAAAAAAAACCCACGGGAGGGGAGGGGGGGTCAGCTGCCTGGTCAATCGGAGCCAATTCGCCAGACACTACGACGTATATATTATGATGTCATTGAACATCTAAGTAATGACTGATGTAGGTTTTAATGGCTAGATTCATAACGATTGCTTACAAAATGGGCTTTCAGTATAGCCGTATCTAGCGCCTCCTACTGTCTCCGTCGCTGCATTTCACCCGGAAATGCTGCCCGATGTGAGAGGCAAAACATCAAGGTGGGAATCGAACTGCCTCTGGCAGGACCCTATTTTTGTAAGGAACGGATGTTATCAATAGACTATAACGGATGTTAGCAGTAGGCCTCCCTGCCATTTGTACAAAAAAAAGGTATGCACTACGATTACCCAATAAACTTGCAGATGGATACTAGGAACGCTTTGAATCACTGTCCACAGACCAGTTGGCATGTGCTTGCTGAATACTGACATCTGTACATCGTGCGGAGAGGCGGCGTCTGCCCAACAGCATGCCTGTCTCAGTAACTATCTCCCAAAAACTGTAACGAATCACGTGTGGGGGTTGGCAGGGAACTGATGAGAGAGAGAGGGCTTGATGAGGGCCAACGAAGTCGGCGGGGCAAGGCATTGAACATAGAATACAATCATCGGGGGCATGACGGGTGCAGGAAATGCAGGTGAGGGTAGTGAACCACCATTGACTTCACAACACACTCACGTTTTTACTCAGTCCCAGCACACCTGAAAATGCCTCTCAACGGGGAGGGTTAAACGTGGCGATGGAGAGAGAGGAGTGGGCGCTTGACACAGCTCTACCGAATAAAACAGCTTTGGAAGGAAACCCATGTCAATACAATTTCGTGCTCAAATCATCGAGCGTTTAGATGTGGAAATGAGCTCATGTCGTGGGATGTGAACCCGCGTTGCGTTTTCCTGTTGTATGGCAGAGTTGGTGGCAATGCTGCTGCGGTTGTGCGCTTTAATCCTGAAAATTCATTTCCTGGAAATGTTGATGGCTTTAAACCGACCTGAACTGCAAAAGCATGGCTCTAGCACATACTGAACGACATCTATGCACGCACGGTTCTCAAACCAGACGATTAAACCGATAATTATAATTCTCACATGAAGCACCTCTTATTCACGAGCATTCAGATGAGACATGTATTCAGAATTAACACCTTTTCCGCGATCGTTTATCCTTTGGCATCCCGTGCTCTCAATAAACAAATGGTTTAATTAAAAAAAAGAATGCTTGAATCGGAAACGTGAGTCACGTTGCGTGCGGCGGTTAGCATCTTGATGTGCACGCTGTTAGCACAGCAGGCCTCGTGCCACTGCTGTCATCTCATCATCAACATGATCCGTTTAGCGCTGTACAAAAGGTCGGAGTGCCGGAGCCAATCCCAACAGATACAGGGTGCTAGGCAGAGCTATGCCCACGATGGGCTGCAAGTCCACCGCAGGGCACCGGGGGCAATTTGGTCAACAGGTGAATTAGCCAAGGCAGCGGTCGCAAGCTTTTGTTCGGTGGGAGAAAACCGGAGTACCCGGCGAAAACCCATGCAGACACGAGGAGATTTCACATGTAAAGGCACTTGACTTGGAAATCAAACCCACGATCTTCTTGCTCGTGAGACGGCAGCGCTATTTCCTCCACCGCCACGTAGCCCTTTATTGTCTCTCATCATCAATACCCGCTTAATCCTGTACAGGGTCACGAGGGGCCAGAGCCTATCTCGGCAGGCAGAGGGTGTACGGCGGGGCTATATCCAGAATGTGACGCCAGTACATCGCACGGCACTGGGGGGCCAATTTACTCAGCATTCCAATTTACCTCGGCTGTAGAGTGTCTTTGGACTGTGGGGGGAAAACCGGAGTACCCGGCGAAAACCCACGCAGACGTGGGGAGAGAGAACTCGCAAAGTCCACACAGAATGGCACCCGAGCCGGGAATCGAACCCGGGACCTTCTCGCTCTGAGACTTCGGCGCTGTGTCTCGTGTGAGCCGATCGCTGGGCCCCGAGGCCTCGATGATTGACAACGAGTTCCGTGGCGATCGCCTCGAGCGCGCGTCGTTTCTCTCCGATCAATTCGCCGGCTTTGTCGCGGCCGCCCCGGAGGGCGCCCGCGCCCGGCGGCGTGGACGAGGCGCTCTAATTGATGATTAAAACCAACAGTTCAGCTGATGTGGGCCCCCCGACACAATTACGCTCGAATAAGGCGGCTCTAATGAATGTGCTCTCTCTCTCTCGAGAGAGAGAGTTTTCGTGGTGGCCGTAGGCGTTTGCGATCCATCACGCTGTACTCCGTACGTCATCGGGACGCATGCCTCCGAGATTTGGTCGGAGAGCGCAAACGTCGGCGTCTGCTTTGGAGTAGCCGCTGGTGAGAATAAGCATGGCGGCGAGGCCGGGACGTCACGAGCGAGAGGACACGCGGTCTCGCCGGCGGGGGCCCCCAACGAGATGGGATCTCGATGGCCGGCCGCTTGGATGCGCAGCGTTTGGCAAACGGACAATGATTGGATAAAAGTTACACAATTAATTAGTCGTGTATACAAGAATGCTTATTTTAATGCTTGCCGCTCTGTTGAAATGAATCCGCTAAATCTAAGGTTAAATTGGAGTTCATTCTTGCGACATTCGTTGGAAGGATTCAGTGCAATTTCAT
>JAZEWT010000013.1:20753462-20763906 GCA_036362905.1 Mordacia mordax
TGGCGGAGTGACGTTTATATCAGTGCTTTATAACCATTGCGCGTGGGGGGGGGAGAGAGTCAGCATTGAATTTTACCCGGGACCCCAGAATCATTGAGACCGCCCCTGCTACGGAGGAAGAGAAACTCAGAAGTAGCGCCGTTGGCACAAGGCCCTTGCAGGGTGTTATCTTAAAATGGTTTGGTGTGAATGAAGAGAGCGTGAAAATGTTTTTTTCTCTCTCTCTCATTCCGTTGTCAGTCCCCTGCTTAATCCTGTAATCTCGATGTGAGCCTGAGCCTATCTTCATGTACTCGGGGAGAACATGCAAAGTCCACACAGAAAGGCACCTGAGACTGGAATCGAACCGGGGACTTTCCTGCTGTAAATGAGATCGTGTTATCTTGGATGGATGTGCCTGCTTCGAGGGCTCTTGCCGACACCTACAAGGGTCGGTTAAGAGTCGCTTTGACATCAGCAGCCCAATTGGCAACATTGGGGGAAGTCACAAAGGTATTTTTTACAAATTCCAATTGCATACTTTGGCTGCACCTGATGCACACCACTACAAATGCACGATATTGTTTCGCTACCGTAATTTTCCGCTTTTGTACGAAGCATATCCCAATTTTCGCATTAATTTTTCTCCGCGCAGGTGTAAAATATTCGTATCCGCGTGTTTTCCCATCTGCAAGCATTGCCCCTGTGGAAGACAATTCAAGTCGACGTTTTTCTCGCTGCCCAAACAAGCGGCCACTCGGAGGCTGAGTCCGCATCCGCCACGGTTGGTGGCACAATCTCTCGGCACCACGGACGCTGGCCTCGAAGGTCAATGGAATTGACCTCGAAGCGGGAACGAAGGTGGTGGGATTGGGATGAGCGGAGGCGCGTCAACGTTTTCGAGCTCGCGACTTGTATGATCGTGTGACCGATCGATTCACCGGAACAAGTCGTGTCGACCGAGTACGTTGCGGCAGCCACACTGCCAGGGAACTGTGTACATTCCGAGTGGTGCGCGACCACCGCTCAGCGACAGCGCTGCGCCCGCACAGCACACGTGCTGAGCGCCGATAATGCGCGTGGTTAACATGGCAAGCGCAAGGCGCGCGCCTCAATTAGAGGGAGTTTTCTCCCCATTAATATAAATCATCGTAGCCTTTGGCCTCCAGCCCATTTGAAAGTGGAGGCGTAAGTCACTTGTTTCCCATTAGCAACCCTCAAGACTTGTCAGTTTGAGCCTGGCTTGTTGAGCAGGCGGCGTGTGCGAGGAGCGATCCGTGCACTCGCCACGTGTGTGTACGTGCTGTATGTGTACGTGCGGTATGTGTACGTGCTGTATGTACGCGCTGTATGTGTACGTGTCGAAAGCCGTCAGCGTTGCAATCCCGGCGATCTGCCGGGATTTGCTCCCAGCCCACGGCACACGGGGATAAGCGCCCCCTCCATCCGGTGGAGAGTCTCGCTGAGGTGCACAATCACACGCATCCGCTGTGGTCAGTTTCAGCGCCAGCGAGACAAAGGCGGTTGTGTGTATGTGGTGTGTGGTCATGCCTAAGCCATATTCTCACGTGCTGAACAGGCACTTGCTAACAGCACTTTGCCAACTGATGCAAAATGTGCATTCTCTATAACAAGTGGCATGAGTATTGTGTCCACACAGGCAGTTAAACGGTGGTTCACGAGCAACATTTTGAACTTGGCGAGCTGGGTTAAATTCCCAGCCACAGTTGAGTCTCATTTTCAAGGCAGCATTTGTGCACCCATCGCCAACCCGCACACAACCAGAATGGTGAAGTATGAGCCATGGGTACTTTTGACAGGGTACATTTGTAAAGGTTAGAAATGGGTTTTTTTTTTATCATTTCTGGCAATTATACAGGTGTTAGAATCTGAAAAAAAAAAACTAAAATAGACACCTTTCACAAAGTGTCGAGTTGGCAAAAGCCACACATACTTGTAGCAAAATATGCAAACAAAAAGCTTAAATAATATATGCATTGTCCTTCAAACGTATTGGCCTACACCAGACATGGCTTTATTTTTAAAGCTGATTGTTAATGTTAGTCAGATGTTGTCAAAAGGAAGTCAGCTCAGGACAATGCAATATCAATGCTTTAGTAACTCCGGTCGAGCCGCTTAAGCTATAGCTACTTTGCCAGTGTACATATGTAAAGAATAGAAAGGTTTTTTTTACTATTTTGGTGTTTTAAGATCTAAACACCTGTATAATTGACATAAATGGTAAAAAAACGTTTCTATTCTTTACATGGTGAAGTATGGTCTAACAACATCAGCAGCCACCCATTTGCCACTAAGTGGCGGCGGGTGGTGACATTGCCAGGCCACGTGCACCTCAGTCGAATAACCCCTGCGACCACAACGCAGCCCCAGAAGCCCATCATCGAGCGGCGGTGGATGGACGAGCGAGCCGCGCTCGGAGGCAGCCACAACCCGCCCTCCCCACCCCGTGCCCTCCGTCTGGGAGGGGGGGCGGCTGTACAATTACAAAAGTCTAATTTTAGCAGATTTGTTTGGTCGCAGCTCTGGCCATGGGGGTCATTACTCAGCTGGGCGTGCGGAGCACTTCCCACGTTGTTGGTCATCCACCGCCCCCCCCCCGCCGTCCTCCTCCCCCCTCCCTGCTGCGCTCACAAATGATGGATATGGAACCGAGTGGGACGGACTGGAGCGGGCCGGGTATTGTAAAGAGTCGGCTCTGAACGGTCACAGCGAGTTAACCTTGACAAGTTTTTACCCGACTCTCGCAAACGGGGGCTACAAGTCGAAGGTTGCTCAGAGCTGCAGACACACGGTGTTTGTGCAGTGGTGCAGGCTGCACAGGTTAATTGGCTGGCAGACTAAATTGTCCGCAGTGCCCGGTGATGGACTGGCGTCCCATCGTGGGTATATCCCTGCCTTGCGCCCTATGTCTGCCGGGATAAGCTGCGGCTCAGCGCGACCCTGCACAGGACTAAGCGGTTTCTGACAATGAGATGAGATTATCATCAGTCTTAAGGCTCACCGTGCGTGCTTTACACGGAATGTGGCTGAATTAATGTTAGTCAATTTGTGCAACGTGTACAATTTGTACATTGTGACAGATTTATATTTACGTGGTCCGGCACGCTGTGTGGGATTGGTCGTTGTATGTACGGGATTCACACGACAAATGCAGGCATTAATGACCACTACATTCACTACAATGTAGAACATGTTACTTTAGTATATCATTGCCCTCAATCACAACAAATTCTTATCATCGATAGTGGGGGAGGTGAGGCTGATTGAGGAGATGGGGTGAATTCTTACACTGGAATATAAAATGGGCAACTGTAGACAGATTTAGATAGGCACACCATTTGTCAATTTATTAAGAAATATTCTTGATTTACCAATACAGAGAATCGCTCTCAAGAGCTACTCTTTTGGGATAGCTGCGTCGATCGTTCCGCCTCTCTCCTCCGCAGCTTTTTGCCTCCTGCGTCGTGGGCATCATCAAGGATCTAGAATGAGTGACCGACATCAGTACATTTACCTACACGTGCGCGCCAGGCCCTGTCATCCTGTGTTCAGCAGCAGCAACGGTGAAACTGATCCTGCGCAGTGCGTTGTAATCCGACAGAATCCACACGCGCATTAACACCCACGCACCTGAGATTGAGGATCGCCACGGAGATGGAACGCAGAGATCAGCTCATGTACAAAGGAGCCACACTTGATTGTTGCCTCGCGAGACTGAGAGATGGCAAGGGATTGAAGAGGCCTTCATCCAGCAGTTGATAGATCGTAGATGAGTGCGATGATTAACCGTGCTCGTCACATCGCACTGAATTTTAAACACGCATTCAGGAAGAAACATGAATTGTGTCCAAATGCGATGGTTATTTTCTTGTCCTCTATTTAATCAGCGGTCTAATTGTGTAATTCTGTTCACCTATTACGAGCGCTTCAGTGGACGCGCCGAGCGCGCGTGTGTGCGCGCGTGTGTGCACGCGTGTGTGCACGCGTGTTGCTCGTGGATTAGTACAATGGGCTCGCGACCCAGCGAGTTTGAACATCGCTCACTGCTAACATTAGCGACGAATTGCGTGAAGCCGGTTCCGAGCCTGGTGCAGTAAACATCAGCGGTGGCGTTGGCCACCCACCCCCTCCTGTGCTGTGCCAACCTGAAAAAGGATGCTCATCAGGCAGGGTGGCGCAGTGGCAACATTCGCGTCTCATAGGAAAAATGTCCTGTCCGAGGCGGTTAGACTCCAGCCTCGGGCGCTTTTTTGTGTGGAATTTGTGTGTTCTCCCCCAGTTCTGCGTGGGTTTCCTCCAGGTTCTCTAGTTTCCAACCACACCAAAAAAAAAATTGCCGACAATATCATAATATATTAAACGCCGTGTCTGGCAGGTGTTGGCGCTGGCTGACTGCATTGTTGCCTTAACATGGCAATGCGAGTTCGCTCATCACCTATATATGTCTACGTCTGGCGAGCGATCATGGGGAAAATGTAAAGAGAAAATATTTCAGCCTCGAGTTGAACAGAGGCAGCGTCAACGGCCTCGTGGGCTGGTTGGAAGAAACATCAATACCCGAAGAGAATTTGAATGCAGTTATTATTATAATTATTACAGAACCATCAGATCCAGTGTGCTTACCTTTGCGGTCCCGATAGTCTTCGTTTAAGATGATACAACATATAATTCATATACACGATACTGTATATAAGAATTTAAATTATGCCGTAAACACCTGAATATTTATTATTCAGTTTATGTGAAACGTCAGCTTTTGTTTTATTGATGCAGCTCACCACAGCGTAAACACACCGTTGATACGTGACTTGCTTTCAAGAGACGCGCTTTCGGGATAGCCGCATCGAGTGCTCCTCCTCTCCACTCCGCGACATCATTGCATATCGCACCACCCCGTGAACAAAAAGCACACCGTGCATCATTTCGACCACGTGGCTTCTGGCCACGCGGAGGCAAGCGATTGACCGGCATTTCCAGTCCTGCAGGTGGCTTCACAATCGGCTTTTGTGTGCTCGGTCTCGAACAGAAACGGATTGCTACGTCACTGTGACGTCATACCTAGAATGTGCCAATAAACCAATGAATGTAGGAGGAGGAAAAAAAATATATCCGGCCAGGTTTTTTTGCGAAGCTGCAAAGCAACGTCTGCGAATATTAATTGTGTAGTCACACGTGTTGCGATTAACGGAGTGAAGGACGTTCGTATTTGGTCATTGCGAGCAATTCAAATGATGCCAATCATTCACACGGGGCTGGGGGGAGGGGAGTTTAATTGTCAAGACCCTTTCTCGTTCGTTTTACAGTCGATGTTTTGGTTTCTTCACCGTGTGTTTGGCTTCACGTGGGAGGAAACTGGAGGATCGAGAGAATCTGGCAAAAATAAAAAAACCCCCATGCATATGAGGAGGTAACACTGGTCGTAAAGCTCATCTTTCACTGGGAAAATAAATAAAATAGAAGGCAGAAGGGGTGCAATGTTATTAATACTTAGCATACAATAAAATGATGTTCTGTGTGAAATATGGAGCGGTAATTATGCGGATACATAGGAACACTCCACCACCCACTCTGTCTCTCTTCAACTATGAAGTGTCATGCATTTTCTCAATTTGAAGTAATAATTCAAATCAAGAGTCAATTTTTTTGCCTCATTTGTAGTCATTTGTGTCGTCTGTCTCAGGTTTTTTTCGTTTTGTTCATCGTATAATCTTCGCGGTAGTGTCGTCATATGCGTACTTCACATATAGCACGATTTGATGTATGCATCGTGAGCATTAGTACTTATTCTAGTCAGGTGGCCAGATGGGTAAAAGGTCAGAGGCCCTCCCTGGATCAGCAGCACTCAGATCCTAGATTTAAATTCAACTCTCAATAGAGCTTTCAGTCACCTATGAGTCAATTGGACCAGGAGTTGAGTACTTTCATAGCCTCGGGCTGATCACCAGCAGCTGTACAGGAAAACCCCTCCATTGTGTAACTGAGTTCTGCCATGTGTCAGGCCAGTTCCAGCTCTGATGATTGCTCCCAAAGCTGCTCTTTCAGGATAGCCGAGGCGAGTGCTCCTCACGCCATTATGACGTTTCGCTTCCCACGTTCGAGGTGCCCTCAGGCGTGCGCTGTGCTTGCCGTGGCGAAAGAGAGAGGAGTGCCCGGCACGGCCGTCCTGAAAGAGCAGCTTTGGAAGCAAGCATGCACCGAGCCGTGAAAACGTACATAGTACAGTTCCAGCCCTTACAATTGTAGACTAGAACCTTGATTGGATCGTACACATACCATGATGGTGGGGTTTGTGTGTTCCATGGAACCCCAGAGCTATGTTACCTGGAGTCTAGCACTCCTGCTAGGGTCTCCCTTGGTGAACAGGTCTGTAGTCCAGCACTCCTGCTCGGGTCTCCCTTGGTAAACAGGTCTGGAGTCCAGCACTCCTGCTAGGGTCTCCCTTGGTGAACCGGTATGGGGTGAGATTCTAGACAAATAATAATCTCATAGACTCTCCAACTAATGGAGATTGGTGTCAGGAAGGGCATCCGGCTGTAAAATCCTGCTCCAATACTCCCTCCTTTGGGAGCCAACCGACCAACCTGGGTCACCCTGAATAGCGGCCGTTTGAACAGCAACACCCACGACTGCAATGGAACGAGCATTATGATTGCCTCGAAAAGCTGCTTTCTCGGGACAGCCGCGTCGTTCGCTTCCTCTCCTCTCCTCGCGCACACACTGCGCCTGAGGATGCCTCTAACGTGTGAGGAGGCGAAACGTCGCGAGGAGAGGAGAGGGGGAGCGATCGACGCGGCTGTCCCGAGAGAGCAGCTTTTCGAAGCAATCATCGTGCATCGAGCCGTGAAAACCTACATCATTACAAACGAGCATTACTCCATGCAGTGGTGCTGGTGGAAAAGTGCTGCCCCAAGTTTGTGAATTTTAATAATAAAAAAGGGATTTCAGGAAAAGTTCTGCAACACGGGTGTTGCACTGCCGTGATAGTTTCCCATCGATCGCTTCCTCATGACGCTGTCGGCTCAGATTGAATAAACAATTGGGGAAACACAAGTAATCGACCAATGGCAACATCCCCATGCCGGTGGCACGAGTCAAACCGTGGCTTCCTAGCTAACTAGCTCAGTGGCGGGCGTCGTGACCTCTTAGGCTACAAAAGCTGCCCACAAATTAAAGCGTGATTTAAGCCGACAGCGCATAAGTAATTTGAGTGATTATTCTCGCCGATGGGGTGATCGCTCGTGCTGAATGAGAGGTCAGTTTGGTGACCCCCGAGTGCTGAGTCATTCACAGCGTTCGGCAGAGCGGGCGCTTGCAGAGCCCTCCGCGATGCGAGTTGTATTGCGTGCGTTAGCATCCAGGTCAACTCAACCTCAAATTAGTACGCGGTGCGGTGTCTAAACATTCGTCATTAGCGAGACAGAGGCTGCCGGGGCTTGGCGCTGGCCACCCACCCCGTGGTGTGTCTTCAAATTCACGGTTGTGATGTCGCTGTGACACCCCATGTTGTGGGCAGTGTCGAGATTGACGGCGTGGTTTTGTGTCCCACTCTCATTGAACGCATGCTATCCACGGGCTTTTCGCTCTGCTGTTGGTCAGAGCTTATGTGGAGTTGTCAAACGCGTCACAAGAAAAGAGAGTTTAACGCGACGTTTACTTTACAAAGCACCTAAAATTATGCTCCGGTGCATTCTCGGTCAAATTGATCAGCGTTTTGCATTGCACCAATCCTTACCTTGTGAGCCGGAGGGCGCGGGGACGGATAGATCACCATACTTCACCACACTTGCCATTGTAAGTTGGTGACGGCGGGAGGAGAACGCAGAAGATTTTGTATCACTGGCCCTCTACTGCCAAGGAAGCACTGTAAGCACCTGTGTTTCATCACGCCTGGTCACCCATCCGGGCCCTCTTATCAACACTGCTCAGCTTTTGAGGTGTGACAGTTCCTGCAGAGTTCAGTTGATTGGCAGAGTAACACGACCACGTGACTCTGTGCCCAATGTCATCTAAACTTCTCGGAAGCTAAGCAGGGTTGAACCCGGTCATGCTTATCGCTCCTCCGCCCCCCCACCCCAAAAAAAAAATCGAAACAATACTAATATTGGAAAGAAAAAAACACAGCACGTAGGCTGATAAACACTACACACGATAATTACCCTTAACTAGTCATTGCATAAAGTCCCATACGGTTAGGGAGCAGGTGTGTCTCGAGGTGAGAAATTCCAGAGGCTGTGAGATTGGGCTGCAAGGAGATGTTGATTCTTGAATCTATCTGTGCAGAGGCGGCGCGCCGGTTGCGCAGTCAGTAGCGCTGTCACCTCCACAGCAAAAAGGATCCAGGTTCGGTTCCCCGGCTCGGGTGCCTTTCTGTGTGGAGTTTGCGCGTTCTCTCCCCGTGTCCGCGTGGGCTTTCGTCGAGTTCTCCGCTCTCCTCCCATGCCCCCAGACACACTGCTGCCGAGGTTATTTGGCCTGCTGAGTAAATCGCGCCCAAAAAGTGCCATGCGTTGTACTGGCGTCACATCATAGGTATAGCCCCGCCTTGCGCCCTTTCTCTCCTGGGATAGGCTCAGGCCTGCCGCAACCCTGTACAGAATTAAGCGGTTATTGATAGTGATGATGATCTCTCTGTGCAGCGCAATGAGTATTATCCTACCCCGTTTGCGTTGTCTCTGATATCTCAGGCGTACAATGATTGATTGACAAAGTTCCTATTTCGGGATAGCCGTGTCGAGCGCAACCTCCTCTCTCATTCCGATGTTTCGCTGCCCACGCTGGAGGCATCCTCAGGTCTCAGCAATCGTGGGGCAGTCACGGGGATCAGTCACGGGTATAGTGGGGCGTGAGAAGTGTTTGTCCACTGACGGGATCATTTCCTCAAGCTTAAAAGACAGGCTCTGTAGCCAAGCAAATGCAGCGCCCAAGTCAACCTTTTGAGATGTTACATCACGTCGTGTAGGCACAATTTTATAGTGTTTTCACTAATTCAAGGGTCGTTTTGAAAATCCTGCTGTTTCCCATCACGACAGCCAAAGCACTCACAATGCCCTGAGCTCTCGAACAATCAGTGGGTGCAGAGACCGCTGTTGGGGCGTTTGTTTGGCTCCACAAACCGGAATCAGTCTTTCATTCCACTTATTCCAGCGGAGATACAGCCGCCAAGGTCTTCGCAGAGTGGGCCCTGGGTTAATTTTATTGGTGCCCAGATTAAGGCAACAATTGACATCTCGATAACCTTGGGATGACATGGTGAATTTTGCAATTGGAGTGTGATTATATTCACAGTCTTTTGTCCCGTAAGATGGTTTTTGAAAGGCGCTGCATCAGAAATGGCATCGTATATTTGGGAACTTGAATCATCGAGTGCTTTTCAGATGCGTGCCACAACAAGGCTGTTATACGGTGGAAGATGTCTGCTGCCAGTTATTCTGGTGGTTAAATATACACAGTGGTCCAGATGTCATAACACTTACTTAGCACCCCTCGCTCCAAAATAAAAAAAACGTAGACCGATATTTTTCCAAATCCAAACTCACAACCTGGAACAGTCTTCCCCTGCACCTTCGACAGACCACCCGCTTACCCACCCACTCATTCACCAACCCACTCACCAACCCACTCACCAACCCACTCACCCATCCAGCCACCCATCCATCCACCCACTTACCAACCCTCTCACCAACCAACTCACTCACCAACCCACTCACTCACCAACCCACTCACTCACCCATCCACCCACCCACTCACCAACCCACTCACTAACCCACTCACTCACCCATCCACCCACCCACTCACTCACCCATCCACCCACCCACTCGCCAACGCACTCACCAACCCACTCACTAACCCACTCACTCACCCATCCATCCACCCACTCACCAACCCACTCACCCATCCACTCACCCACCCACTCACTCACCATCTCACCCACCATCTCACCCACCATCTCACCAATCCACTCACCCACCTCCCACCACAACCTCGACACTCAAAAAAACTACTTTTACACCACACTTACTCACCACGCTTCCTCACCACGCTTTCTCACGGTGAGCGCACCTCTGTATTGTCATCTCATCCCTGACCGGACATATAAGATATATTATATCTTGTGACCTCTATTTTATGGCGGCTTTTTTTCCTGGTGTGTGTGATATTTCATGAGCCTATACCTTCACTATGAGCTGTTCTTTAATATTACATGAACCCGTATCGACCGTCCGAAATACATCCGCGAGGGTTATTTAAACACAAATGAATGAGAAAAGGGAAGAAAAAATGTTAGGAGACAATTAAATGGGGGTCACAAGACATTCGGACCACCCTGTAAAGCCTGCGAACGGTCACGAGTGTTTGAGTAAATTATGTAGATTCTAATGATGTTGCAGAGTTCAAACATAGTGCGGATCTACGCGTTCAACTAAAATAACCCAAACCTTTTCTT
>JAZEWT010000013.1:20838748-20848832 GCA_036362905.1 Mordacia mordax
GGGGGGGGGCAATGTACTAAGCAGGCCAATTAACTTGGGCATCAGCTTCTCTTTGGACGGTGGGAGAAAACCCGTGAACCCGGTGACAGCTCACATGGGCATGAAGGAGACTCAACGCAGCAAAGCACCCGCTCCGGAAAATCGAACCCGGTTCCTTCTTGCTGTGAGATGACAGCAGCACTGCCCGCTGCACCACCGCGCCACCCCTCCCCCCGCGCGATATCATCCGCTGACGAGCCGGTGTCGCCGACGCTCTCGTCCGCCGCCAGGATCATGAAGTTCCACGTGGCCAAGAGAAAGTTCAAGGAGACGCTGCGACCGTACGACGTGAAGGACGTGATCGAGCAGTATTCGGCCGGTCACCTCGACATGCTGAGCCGCATCAAGAGCCTGCAGGCCCGGTGAGCGCCGCTAGCACGACGCGGGCGTGACGCGGGCGTGACGCCGGCGTGACGCGAGCGCGACGCTGGCGCGACGCTGGCGCGACGCTGGCGCGACGCGTGGCTGCGCTGTGTTCGCTCAGTGTCCCACGTTGTCCCAAGCGAGAGCGGTCCAGAAGCACCGGGAACCTGCAGAGG
Source organism: Mordacia mordax (assembly GCA_036362905.1). NCBI lineage: Eukaryota > Metazoa > Chordata > Hyperoartia > Petromyzontiformes > Petromyzontidae > Mordacia > Mordacia mordax. The sequence goes on from JAZEWT010000013.1 coordinate 20,839,327, forward strand.
GGCGGCGGGGGAAGGCGCCCGTGCGATGAGCCGGCGCCAGCTTTTGCCAGATGCTGCGCCTGTATGGTATGATGTTATCGGACAATTAATGTGTGTATTTTACTCATTTATACTGCGCCCACATGAGTGGCAAGCGTTTCGGACCACAGGTTTAATAATAATAATAATAACTTTACATTTATAACGCGCACATACTCATTTCTCTGCAATGATGTAGGTTTTCACGGCTCGATGCATGATGATTGCTTCGAAAAGCTGCTCTCTCGGAAGAGTAGCGCGAGGTGGAGAGAGGAAGTGATCGACGCGGCTGTCCCGAGAGAGCAGCTTTTCGAAGCAGTCATTATTCATTCACTGTCGAAGGTATTCATTCGACAGAGAATGACTCAGAGGCGCGAGGAGAGCACAGAGAGGCAGAGGAGGCAGCCAGGCAGTTTGCCGGCACCGTATTGCCACACACTGCTTCCTAAATATTAGGATGTTATCGGTCAATTAGCTAATGGGTATTTTTTTTAAGTTGTGGGAGGAAACAGGAGAGGCCAGAGGAAACCCACGCAGAACAGGGGGAGAATACACAGACTCCACACGGAAAGGTGCCCAATGCGGGGATCGAACCTGCTCGGGCAAGAACCGTTCTTGCTGCGAGGCGCAGATGTTACCACTGCGCCACCCTGCCGCCCAGGGTTTTGTTTTTGCAAAGGGGAACCCCGATTAAGTAACTTTGCGAGTATTTTTTTTATTGGCAAAATTGGATCTAGATTCGCTCAATCTTAAACTATTCGCAAGGGCAGCCACCCAACTCCTCATGTGCCGTGCCGGCCTTCGTAGATGCTACTTGCTAACAACACATTCCGTTAAAGTGTACACGGGGGGATCTTTGCCTGTGTGCGTGTGTGTGCGCGCGCGCGTGTGTGTGCGTGGGTGCGCCCAGGGTGGATCAGATCCTGGGCAAGGTGCAGCCATCGCTGAGCACAGAGAGGACCCGATCGCGAGAGATCCGTGGCATGTCCGACGTGCGTGAAGACCAGAGCATGATGGGACGGGTCGTGAAGATGGAGAAGCAGGTTTGAGGCTACGGAGGGATATGGCGGAGAGAGATCGTTTCAGTCTCACGGTGACCTCGTTGTCGATGTAACCGGAAGGCTGATGGAGGGCACGCGACTCGTCGATAAAGCCATAGCGAGAGATATTCTTGATGTTGTGTGCCGGGCGAGGAATTTGCCTGTGCAGGCTGAAATTAAGTATCAAACGTAAGCTGTGCTACTGAGATCCTGTGTTTAAGAACAAGAATTGGTGGCTTTTACGTGGGTGATTAACAGGTATGGAATTGAAAAAAAGCACTTTGGGAACACACCCAATCCCACGTCACTTTCCTTCGAAGTAAAGTAACCATCCAAATTTAAAACCATAGAAGGGTAAATGTTTCTACTGGGGTTTTCACTCTGGGAGTGGCGTTTCCATGTGCTGCTGCCCAATTCTACTCCTGGCAATGAATGATTCCAGCATTGGAACATCAAATCAGTATCCTTAAGCACCTGAACACATTTCCCAAAACTGGGCTTCTCTTAAAAGTCGATACTGCGAAAAGTCCTGCGTTGGAGCCCTTGCGGCTGAGTGGTTTTTTATTTTAGGATCAGTGATGTTGGGGATTCGGAGCCAGCAACCCAGTGATCTTGGATTAAATCCCTGGGAGCCAGATCTCTCCTCTTCCAGTGCTGTAATGCTGCCAGGAATGTGACTGGAACAGATAATGGAATAAATTGTGTAAACACCATCGGTAGCACCGCTGGCAAGACATTGCAAAATATAGAGAAATAGAAATGTACAAAAGATGTGATTTGTTATATTTCTGTGAGTTTGTCAGTCGATTTGTGAATGTGTTTTGCATAACCGAGCCGTGTCAGAGGCGCTGTCAGTTGACGCCGTGTCAAAACAATCCGCGCAGACGCTTTGACATTGGCAGTAGTAGTCTCTTGTGTGCCCAGGAAAGTCTCACGTGAGTCTCAGGACCGTTTTACAGGATGGTCCTGCTTGGCACCTTTACAAGGGTCTTCATCATTATCGTTAAAAGTCAAAGAGTCGACACTGACAATGACAAAGATCCCTCGTGTAGCCTTGACAGACTGTAGGGTGAAGCGTTGTTTGCGAGCACCTATGAAGGCTGGCACTGTGACCAAGGGAGTGGGTAATCAGCACCATGCGTGACCGTCTTTGTCTGTCTAGTAGCAATATTAACAAGACACATGGCAGAAGGCGATGCCCTTCCATCGCAGGGCACCAGGGGGTACATAGCCAGCCTTGGCAACAGCAACGTGTCTTTGGACTGCGGGAGGAGACTGGAATACTTGGCGAAAACCCATGCAGACACGGGCAGCGAACGTACAAACTCCACCGCAGAAAGGCACTCATAAAGTCATAGCACAAATCGAAGTAAATTATTCATTGGGAAATCTGTGGCAGGTAGCAGTCATTTGGAGAAAAGAAAAATGGAAAGCCATTCTAACCTTAAAATAAATTTAGTAGTTTACGTAGTGTAATGTAAGCTCGATGTGTGTGTGCATTTCTGGTCAACGACCCACTCGTGTGCCATACTGGCCTTCATAAGTGCTCAATCCAGCACTTGCCCAACAGTACGTTCAAGGCTCCGTGGGGGATGGATGGAAAGGCTCTATGGGGGACCTTTGCCTTTACATTGCCTCGAGGGGAGTGGTCGAGTCGTGGTGAGCGCTCTGTGGCATAACCCCGGTGAGCAGAGGTCAATTCCTGACCACGGTTAACGTCAGTGATTGGCACAGAGCTTGGGTCGATGTCGGGCTTTGTCTCGGTGGCCCCAACCTCAAATGAGTATCCAGTACAGTTCACAGTACATCAGCACTGGGGAGACACAGGTGGTCGGGCGTGGTGCTTGCCACCCACTCCCCTCTTGTGCTGTACTGGCCTTCATAGGTGTTTATCGCTAGCGGCACTTGACCCTGCAGTGTGTCAAGGCTGTGTGGGGGATTTTTGCCTTTTTGTGTGTGTGTGTGTTGATGCACGTGTGCGTACACGTGTGTGTACACGTGTGCCTTCTCAGTTTTTTTTTACATTACTTCCATTACCCTTTATCAGTCTAACCGTGGCTGTCACTCAGCAGCGCATTCCATAATGCCTCCTCCCCCCCCCCGCCCCCGGATTGCCATGCCTCAGGGACAGGTTTAATGAAACTTTATACGCTATTGCTTGGAAGCTTGCGCCAGTTGTGGCAGATATAGCGAGACTCTAATCTGCATTAATGTGAGTCCGCTCACAATGGGATCCATTATCCCAGTCTGCGGACCCTGGCCCGCGACTCTGCTGCAGAGGGCCCGTGTCTCATTCTGTCGGTGAACAGCCACCTGCTCCCCACTCACTCACTCACCAGCACACAGGACACATTGCGTAACCGTGATGAACAGTCTTGTGTGTGTGTGTGCATAATGGGGCACACAGTGGCTGCAGTGGATAGCGTACCGGATTACGAGCCGCGTGACCGCACTTGGATTATTGCTCATGGGACAATTATCAGAACCGGTTCTGGGTCTCCCGTAGGTCAGCTCGGTCTAAAATGAGTGCATGGTGAGATGTATACGCATCGCTGGTTAGGAGGTGTGATGCTGGCCACCCACCCCCTGTAGTGCCGTGCCGGCCTTCATAGGTGCTCGCTAACAGCAATTGCCCAAAAAGTCTGCGTATGGTGGAGGGGGTGTCTGTCTAGTGTGCGGGCCTTGCTTATACAACACCAGGATAGTGGGGTGCACTTGTGTTGGCAGGCGAGGCTTGCTCGATAGCGTTTGTCTATACGTCCTAAACCACGTGTCTATATTTAGAAACATTTTAAAATCAACTTGCAAAACTAAGCGGTTTAAATATCTTTGTGCTATCTTGGTAGAAGGGGATTACATCACATGATTCAATGGGTTCCGTTGTCTTGCTCACCTGGTTTGCATCTCATGAAAGACGTTCCCAAACACTTGGTGAGTCCCCTCTGATGACCGCATTTCAGAGCTCTATATCTATGCACTGCTGACTTCAATGTCTGGCCTCCAGGTTTGGCTGAGCGTTATTCTCATTTCTTGTTTGCGGTTCATAGTCTTCTCTGTCTTGTGACAGGATGGGGTTAATGTAATTCAGGGGGTGTGAGCAGGACAATGGAACCCTTTCAAGTGAACCCGGACAGTCGTCCATTGATCCTGGAGTGCAGCCACTCTGTGGAGAGGACTCAACACATACATAGTACCTACATATAAATAGGAGTCACACACACGACACACGCACACTGCGCCTGAGGATGCCTCCAACGTGTGAGGCGAAACGTCGCGAGGTGGAGAGAGGAAGCGATCGACGCGGCTGTCCCGAGAGAGCAGCTTTTCGACGCAACCATCATGCATTGAGCCGTGAAAACCGACATCATTACATATGTCTGTTCATATGCCAGTATGGGGTGATCTCATCTCATTGTCAGAAAACTGCTTAGTCCTGTACAGGGTCACGGTGAGCTGGAGCCTATCCCGGCAGACACAGGGCGCAAGGCAGGGATATATCCACGATCAGACGCCAGTCCATCACCGGGCACTGCGGGAAATTTAGTCTGCAAGCCAATCAACCCATGCAGCAGCATGTTTGTTGGACTGTGGGAGGAAACCGGAGTGCCCGGCAAAAACCCACGCGGACACGGGGAGAACATGCAAACTCCACACAGAAAAGCACCCGAGGCGAGATTCGAACCCGGGACCTTCTTGCTGTGAGGCGACCGCGCTACTCACTGGGCCACCGTGCCGCCCCCGTGCCGCCCCATGTCAAAACGTAATATAAGCTTAAACATTTACTAAACGGTAAAGGCGCAGCCCTGCAATTGCTTGTTCATGCCACTGCCGACAGACGGTCCTCGGCAAGAGGGAGGGAACTCTCGAGAGCCCTTTGGTAGAGTGTTGTGTCCTGCTATACCAAGCACCAGGGTGGTGCAGCGGTAACAATTACACCTCACGGAGAGAATGTCCTGTATGAGATGGCTCTCACCTCGGGCACCTGTCTGTGTGGAGTTGTGTCTTCCCTGCCTGTTCTACATGGGTTTTAATTGGGCGATAACGTGGGTTTAATTAATTGGCCGTTAACATAATATAAAGAAAGCAGTGTGTGGCAGATCGGCGCTGGCTTACTGCCTGTCTGACTCTTCCCCCCTCCCCCCGCGTCCCCCTCTCTGTAGTTTCCTCGCTACGTCTCCATATGCACGTGTCATTGAGGACCGGGTGTGGAATTTGCGCGGCGCGTTCGGAATTGTATTGTTATTGTGATGATTATTATTATTAGGTGTACAAAGCAACCGGCCCTGAGCCGGCCACACCCGTGCACACCTGCCGCCCTTCCCACAGGTGCAGTCTATCGAGAAGAAGCTGGACTTCCTCATTGAGTTCTACCGCCAGTCGCTGAGCCAGGGCGTCTCCGTGGCCACGCCGGACTCGCACAGTCCCATGGGGCCCCCGTTCGTGCGGACCACCATCTCGCGCTCCTCCAGCGTCGGCAGCCACGTGCTCGAGCACCAGCCGAGCGTGGAGGACTTCTCGTGCTCGCTGAGCCAGCTGGACGCCGCGTACCCGCCGGCGAGCCGCGCCGCCTCCGGCTCGCTCGCCACGCGCAGCGTGCGCTCGTCGCCCGCCTTCGGGAGCTCCCCGACCGCCGCCGCCGCGGGTCACGGCGGCCGCTGCCCGTCCGCCCAGCAGCAGCAGCTGCTGCTGCAGGCGGCGGCGCTGGCGGCGGCGGCGGCGGCAGCGGTCGGGTCGGGGCCCGAGATGCGCGGGGGTTCGCCCGGCGAGCCGGACACGGACGCCGGCACGCCGCAGCTCTCCTCCGCGCAGGGCCTTCCGTTCGCGAATCCCGAGCCGCCGGCGACCGCGACGCCGATGACTCTGAAGCCGGGCTTCGCGCTGGGCTTCACGGCGGCCGGCGACTTCGTGTCGTCGGACGGTCGGTCGCTGCTCGAGCCGCTGCTGGACCCGTGCTACGCCAAGCTGCTGGGCGGCTCCGACATGCCCCTGCTGCTGCACACGGTCAGCGAGCTGGACGAGAGCGCGGGCGCCGAGGAGGCCTACTCGGCGTGGAGGGACACGCGCCTCTTCGTGGGCGGGCAGAGCGGCGACGAAGGCGCTGGCGGGACGGATGAGGCGGCCGCCAGGACCAGGGGGGGAGGAGAGCAGGTGACCTTCACCATCGGCGACGATGACACGGCGGTGCGAGCGTGGAGCAGTCCCGGGAGGACCCACCTACGGACGGCCTCCGCCGAGGAGGCGCTGCATTCCTCGTTCCTATGACGGGGGACGGTACGATTGGAGGGAGGAGGGAGAGACAGCCTGTTGTCAAGTTCTGATCTTATATAAAAACAAACGGATGATAGTTTTGCTTTTCCGTATCGTGTATTTCACCATACTGCCAAAATACATCGTTGTGGGTTAACGAGAATGAGAGCAAGGGTATTGGGTGGGTTTGGGATCAGAGATTTAGCAAGGAAACGCTGCCAGCCGCAGCGCACACACTGGAGGCGTGCTTTGTCAATGTGCTGTTGTTTGTGAAAATATTGTGGGTTTATCATTGTGGAGAAGATGGAGCCATCACTAACCTCAACTCCAACAGAACCAGGATCCGCAGTCATCAAAGAACCATGGATATGTGGTGCCAGTGCATGAGTTATCAGAGCTCTGGGCTGGCTTGGGATTTTGTAGCCGAGTTCAAAGCCTTAAATGAACCCTGCGTGCAGGTGGCAGTGGGTGTATTTTCCTACAAGTTGAGTTCATGGGTCAAATCGTGGCCTTGACACAGAGCCATTCTTCTCCAAAGTTTGAACCTTCAGGAACCACACTCTGGGAATTCAACTTTTCAAGATCCCACTATCAGTGGTTGATGAAACAGCAGCCTCATTCCACGAAAATCAATGATATCCACCTTCACGATTTCGATTCGGGTCGTAATTCTCTTCGGCAAGAGCTTTCCTCATAAGCTCCACAGTTTCCAAACAACATATTTCGTTTTGTATGGAAGACCCACATTGTTCGCCAGATGTAAATTGACCAGACGAGTGTCGATAAATGTGCCAGGGTTAGGGTTACGGTCGCGCCAGAAATGAACCGGATTCTCCTGTCGGTGTCCCCTGTGAGAAACGCTCCCACGAGACCACGACGATTGCACCTGAACTTGAACGCGTCGAGAAGAGTCTCTTCGTGACTGAGTTCCGTTGCCGGAGAGCGGAGGCGGGCGCGAGGAAGAGGAGCGATGATGAAACCGGGGGAACCCCCGCACGCGCGTCGACGTTCCGCCAGACAGGCGTGGCGCAGCTCAGCTCCGCTCAGCGCCGCTCAGCGCCGCGCACAACAGCGCAGCGTCGCGCTGTGCGGCACCGCGCCGCGCTGTGCGGCACCGCGCGGCGCGCTGTGCGGCACCGCGCCGCGCTGTGCGGCACCGCGCCGCGCTGTGCGGCACCGCGCCGCGCCGCTCGGCGCCGTGTTCCAGCGGCGAACTGCCGATCGCGACAATCGTCGACCGATAGACAAACGCTGAGACGCGCGGTTTGCCGAGCAAGCGGGGGAAAAAAAAATCCACACCTGTGCTTTGTAACGAAAGCGCACATTTCTGGAAGAGAGAAGGGGCTCCGGTGGGGACTGCTGAATTTTTGGCCATGTAATTCACACGTTATCTACTAAGCGATACTTGATCTACAGAGATAGTAAGAGTACCTTATGTACAAAGAAGAACAACTCCTTTTTGTAATGCCGTGAGCGCGGTTTTGTTTTTAAACAATTGATTTAAATTTAAAGATTAGAGCAATGCTGCTCATGGTGTGAGATAATCCTTGAGTGTATCATCTGGGTTGGTAAAATTATAATTAAATTTCCAAGTTCTGGATTTTAATAATGATAATTGCACTTCTAGAATGCTTTTTACCCGAAGGTCACAAAGCGCTTTTAATCAATTGCGATCTCTGGAAATGTAAAATCAATTCTCCTTTTACCAACAATGTCAGGCTCGAAACATTCCCATTGCAAAGTAAATGGATCGGGCCCCCTTTAATTGGATGAGTCAGCGAAATGCCATTAGATATGGGACCAGTAATATCATGAGCAATGCTGCCGTGTTATAATGCTGAGTACACGGGAACCCAGAGGTCACCATTTCAATCTCTCCGCGTGGCAGTTTAAGCAACGGGACAGGCGTTTAAAACTCTCGCTCAATAGAATGACACCGCCGGCAGAGTTGATCGGCACGTCGCCTGTGGTGGGGTGAACTGTGGGTGCTCCAGGGGGTGACAGCCGCTACGGAGTACCAGTCAAAAAAGTAGCTGACGCTTTGAGTACCCACACGGATGGGAAGAGAGCGTTTGCGATGTGACCAAACCAGTAAGAAATGTTAGTTATGCTCACCCCTAGTTGGTGCTACCACGTCTAATAAGACATCTGACCAGCGTGGAAGAGTCGGCTAAAATATCATTTAAAGGGACGCTAGAACCACGGGATATCTCTCGATCTCATGTATTGGAGGCCGTCCTGCCAGCAGTGACATCAAACAAGACGTTCCAGGACTGGACCTTTAACCAGTTTCTTTTTATTCGCGTTAAACGTACCGTCGATTTGGAAATTCGACTTTCGCACAGCAGAGACCAGGGTAAAAACTCATTTCACACCGCATGCCCTCGTAGAGCCACGACCATGGTATTTACTTCGTCCGTTCTAGACGCGTTACTTCGGTCTCAAGTCGTGGAGTGCAAAATAAGAGAATTGAGAAACTGTTCAGTGTGGAAATTCTGAAATTCGAGGTCTTGCACTGCATTCTGAGCGTTTCTTCGTTCTTGTAATCACGTCAGTAATGATTTTGCAGAATGGACTGTGGCTTTGGTGAACTATAGTCTCCTCCAAAACATCCGGAAAGGATATTTTTTTACTGAATTTAAAATGCAGACATTCCAGGGAACTATTTAAATAAGTGTGATGTACGGCCCTTTACGAATCCACCGTTTCACGCTGAGTTAGTCATGGAGGATGTTTGGCCATACCTCACCGTGCTGGTCAAAGTAGGTTGCTAAAAAGGGAAGCCCACAGGACCAGTTGTGGCCATGTTATCCTTGGCCACAGACCAGACCTGCGTCAGTGATGCAGCTGGGAATCAGACTCAGGTGACCAGGTTATTAGAGCAGTGTACTGAGCACTGTACCACCACTCCACGCGTAACTGTAGGTGCTCAGACAAAATTAATCAGGGGCACCGCAGTAGCGCGGTGAGTAGCACTGCTGCCTCACAGCAAAAAGGTCGTGCGTGCGATTCCCTGCTCAGGCACCTTTCTGTGTGGAGTTTGCTCATTCTCTCCTAGTGCATGTGTGAGTTTTTTGCCAGGTCATCCGATTTCCTAGGTTGATTGTCCCCACTAAATTGCCTCCGGTGCCACGAGATGTAACTTACTTTACCCCTCTCGACTTGAAAACTTTCTCAAAATACAAAGTGACCGACCGACTG
>JAZEWT010000013.1:20858099-20878820 GCA_036362905.1 Mordacia mordax
GGGGGGGGTGTGATGGGTGCTGTGGGGATGGAGTCATGGCGTGAGGTTTATAGGAGTTGGGTAAGAAGTTTGCCGGGTGAGTGATGGTGGTGGCCGCTTGCGTTGGGGATGAGTGCCAAGGGCCTGAGGGGCTGATGGACCAGGCATCGCCACTCGCGACCACAAGGGGGCGCTGCTCGCTGACTGCTCACCCAGAGATGTGCGGATTTTAGTGACGGTTTTGTAAGGCTGAAAGTAACTTCCATTCCTTAGCGGTACGCCACAGCGGGCTGTACTAGCTTACTTTCACCTCTGGGTGTGAGTGAGGTTGTGGGGGGAGTGAGGAGCGCGGTGGTTTTTTTTTTAATTCTCTCGCCCACACCACGTGGTGGCTGTGGTTGTTATTGAGGAGTTGAGTGGAGGGAGAGCGGTAGGGGCGAGGGACGGGTGGATGTAGAGCGATTTAGATGGGGGGGGAAGGTGGTAGCAGAGGGAATCGTTTGCTTGGTGAGATAAGAGGTGAATGGATGGAATGCTCGGGCAATGAGCAATGGCGTGTTTGTGATGGGCGATGATGTTAAGGAGGATTTGTGGCTCTGATCAGAATTCAACGTAAGCCTGTCCGTTACGGTGATGAAGAGGCTGAATCACTCGGTGCAGTTCCGGTGGGAATGGGAGTTGCCATAGGACTGCAGCGGTGGGAAATGTCTGTTGTTTTTATTCCTGGCTCTGATGGGGGGGGTCTCTGCTTTGGAGAAAATCAAAACCTCACGGCAGCCATATTTAGGACCGGGCATGTTGGGATGCAGCGAGATCTACATTTGTTAGCGAGACGGGAAAGCTGGGTAAATTGAAACACGTTTCCATTAATTTAGCACGTTACACGGGATGATCTCGAGTGTAAGCATATTTAACCCAAAGACGGTCTTTTCTTGAGAAATGTGTGCTTGAAAATCTGTCGTTAGATCGTTTTACACCATAATCTGCTGTGCGTTTTCAGCGATAAATATATTTTTTCAGTAGTTTCAAAGTACTTACATTGTTCCCACTGCATTTTTCTTGTAAATATCGGTTTAATAAGCAGAATTTGCTGTAAAAACTGTTTTTTTGCGATATAGGGCCTTTTCAATGCATTCTGTACGCAAAATAGCGCCTCGTGGCACGATTATCATTCTAAGCACGTATTTACAGCGTTTGTGTGGCTTGGGAATAAGATTTAAACCTGCGTTTCCCAATAATGCAGGTTTACCAACAGATTTTCATCTAAACCGGTTTAACCCCCCATATCTCAGTGTTAAAAGTGGTTTAAATACTACAGCGCCCTCTAGTGGTGAGATTGGTAAATAAATCAGGCCCTATGGATGTGGGGCACATTTCCGAAAAAAAATAAATTTCTGTATTTTTTTTTGACGTCTTCCCCTTTCTCCCCCTCTCGTCTCTCCCTTACCTCCTCGCGGTCTGGATGTCTCCGTGTCCGACTTCCCCATCATCTGTCACTTACCTGCGAGACACCTGTTACTCAATCACCTGCGAGAGACGGGGGTCCACACACGTCATGTTACATTGGCATGCACATGTCTATTTTATACATCGACCCACACATGTTATTTACACAGAGACAGAGCCGCGTTCACTCACCTGTTTGGAGACTTTCTTTGCTCTCGTCGAGGGGCCTCGAACCCGGCACCTGGTGACTCGTAGCCCAAGCACTTTACCGCTGAGCCACGCAGCTGTAGACAAGGATGCATGTGGTTCTGTCAACTAAGTCCTCGCACTGTGCACTCATCGAGCATGTAAAGTGTGAGCCGTCACCATGCACACTGAAAATAAACACAAAAAGTTGACTCCGCGGGATTTGAACCCGGGTTTTATAGACTTACGAACCGAACCGCACGCATTGTCCTCGCTGCTACAAGCGGCTCGATGTGGAATTTGGAAACCCTGGAATATATAACTCTGACTTTAGCATTGTATTGCATCATGTGGCTAAGTAGCACCCCAGTCTCATTCAAAATACACCAAGACCCCTGTGCTTTCAGTCAAGCCTCTGGTGGCTGAGTGGGAAGTTGAGTGAGTGGGAGCTAGAGCGGATATGCAAGCTAATGAAGTTACGGTTCAAAGCCAGCTTAGGTACTTTGTTTTTACTGCCAAACATATAAAAATTGTTTAATCTTAAAAAGACGGTTGGATTCGAACGCACATTTTACAACTCACAACCCTACCAGTTTCCATTTAGCCACACGCAGCTCGGCTAAACGATCTTCGGCTTTGGTATCTATCAATGAGATGCAGACACCACTATGATGTTTCCTGAACCTGACTGCTTGAACCGAACGTATCTGCCTTGGTCGCTGGGCAGAACGGAAAAGATGGCTTGGTGTAGAATATACTTTGGTGGTGTCACGACCTGGACAGAACAAATGGGCGCATGTGCCACGCGATCGACAGGAAACCCCCAAATATTCAAACTCGCCAGAGAGCGTTTTCAAGCGGTTGCATTGGCGCATCGTTTATTAATAATAATAATTGCACATCGACGGCGCTTTTCACCCGAGGGTCACGAAGTGCTGCACAGAGCTGCGGAGAGAACGGCATGTATCACTGGTACACATTCATACCAAGCATTGTTTGTCGTCCTATATTAAGTAGAAACCTGACCACTGTAATATGAGTAGAACGGAATACGCAAGTAGCCAGCCTGAGCAGATTGGCTGAATATACCTGTCAGTGAAAACTGGGTCCTGCCAAAACTTAAGTCCACTCCGCTAATACCTACCTGCATGTGATCGAAAAAGCAGTTGACTAAGGCACAACACTTATTACGCCCCCATAGCGTCGACTCACAACAAGAGATCCTGATTTCAATGTCCGGCTTAGGTGCTGTTTTTCGCTATGGAGTTTGCGCGTTCTGCCCGCATCCAAGTGGACTCTCGCCTGATACTGCCAGCTGCTCCCACAGTCCAAAGACGTATTGCCGAAGTTTATCGGCCTGAATTGCTCCCGGCGCCCTAGCGTCCCATCCTGGATATAGCCCTGCCTTGCGCCTTGTGCCTGCTGCCGAGATGGGCTCTGGCACACCGGCACAAGGTGAAGCGGGTACGGACAATGACTGAACGACCGCGGCGCTTGTTGACGTCGAGCGGCGCGGTTCCACGTGGCAGGTGACGCGCTCACGGCTCCTCGGCCCTCGACCACCTCTCCTGCTCCCGCTGCTCCTCGTCCCGTGACCGCCCATCAGTCGGAGCAACGCGGCCGCGACCTCGCAACGAGTGCAGCCGCCGTGACGGGTGAGGGAGCTGGGAGCGTTCGTGACCGCACGCTGGGCGCTTTGGAGTCCCTTTGGGAGATGACTCCGCCTGTCAGTGACTGAGTAGATAACAGACGCCGTGTGTGGGGAATTGACTGTGTAATAGCCGTACTGACTGTGTTGTGTGCTGACTGTTTATCGTGGATAGGTCGTTGTGTGTTGACCGTATGATTTATGTGTGTGTGCGTGCGCGCCGTTTGTTTGAGTATATGCATGCGCGCTGACTGATGTGACAGCTACTGACCCAATCACCTAACTGAGCGGCTGTCGAGTCTACAAATGTTGCAGGTGCAGCTGCACGAGCGGGTGCTCGGGGGGCCACGAGGGTGGTGGTGGTGGGGGGCGGTAAATGAGCAGGGAGATCCATTCACTCCTTGCAGCAGGACCCACGCCACCGCTTGACATGCTCGCGACATATCACACTGCTGTTATATATTTTAAAGAAGTCATTGACGGTCGATATAATAACGTGTTTTATCCGGCAGCCGTGGATAACGTAATCAATACCCCGCGGTATGGACGTTTGGACACACTGTGGCTTGGTCCGCGAGCCCCTGGAGGCCCCTGGTGGCCGAAAGTGCGGACCCTGACAATACACATCCCTTAAGCAGGTGGCTTCATATTAATAATAATAAAATAATTGCATTTCTGTAGCGCCTTTCACGCGAGGGTCACAAAGCGCTGCACAGAGCTGCGGAGAGAACGGCATGTCAACAGCATATTCGTTTATAGTTTTCGTACAATTAAGCCTCTGTTGTTGTACTGCGCGTGCACACGTCTGATCAGTTCACCTATCTGTTGTATAACACAATCGCAGTCAGGAGGTTTGCAGGCGGTGTGGCGGCCCTCGCGCTGATGGTTTATCGGTGACAGTGGCCCCTAACCCCCGTGAACAGGGCACCGCTCTGAACGAACCCGTGCTGTTCTTCGCACAGGGGCAGCAGTCGCCCGGCACAGCAAGCCAAGCGCAAGCGCCATGTGGACTCGTGACCTGCAGCCCGGGCTGACAGCTATGGGTAGTGGATTTACTCATCGGCCCCCATCCGTGCGTCGTGAGCGCGTCACTCGCTCCAGTGGCCGCAAGTCGCTGAACTTGAGACAGGTCCAGGCTTTGCCTGCTCTCGCCGGAGCGACACGCGGCTCCACGGTCATAACCTGTAGCTCATTAGCTGCGGACGTGTGCGCAGTCGGTGCCGTGGGCGCCCGTGCCCAAATGTAAAGCTCCGTTAACGCAGGACATATTTAAAGCCAGGGCAAGTCGCGTGTCGTTATGGGACTCGAGTGATGTCACTGCCCTTCATTCACAGCGGACAATGCTAATGCAACACTGATGGCGCACCGAGTCACATCCTATCGGTTCCACAGTACTTGCCTTCGGATCGTTTAAGACCAACAAGAGCGCAAACACTTGTCAGGACCTTCCTAGAAGTGAGCCGTGACACTCGGCGGGCCTTCCCTGGCCACGAGAGTGCTATTGCGTCCGACCGACCCTGCGTACGCATCGCCGATTGTGTGCGTGTGTGCGTCAGCGTGCCGCCCGGTGTGGCCTGGGGGTCGCGTGACGCCGGGTTGGATCCCGGGCGAGGGCGGCCCGGGCTGCGTGCTGCACGCATCGTGCGGCCGGGACACGCGGGGTCGCTGCGTGTCCTGCCGCTCCGTCGGGCGACTTCCGCGGGACCAGGGCCTCACTGCCGCCCCGGCCACGTGGGTTCACTTTTCATTTTAACCAGTGGCGCTTTTTTTAACTGTTGTCCATGTACATCTTGGGGCACCACGAGAAATGTATTCGGGACCATTAACCTAGGCAGTACGTCTTTGGGCAGTGGGAGAAAACCGGAGTACCCAGACGAAAAAAGAAACTCACGCTGATAACCCACGGGGTGAACGTGAAAATTCCACACAGAAAGGTACCCGAGCCAGGAATCGAACCCAGCGGCAGCGCTTCTCAGCACGCCACCGTGTCACCCCTTTCAATGGCTTGTTCCGTAAACACTTTTAGACTTCCCAGGACAGCTGCTGCCTGGACAAGAGTTGGATCCTGAGAGAGAGAAATAAAAACCCCAGGAGAGGTGGCGACAGCGCTCACTGTGCCGTCCGCTCTCTGCAGATGCTGCTGGGCTCAAGGTTGCAGCCTGGGCAGCAGAAGCCAAGAGCGCGTCCACTGCGTGGTTGGGCACAGTGAGTCGCTCGCACATGGCGCCACTACCAAGAACTCCGGATGTGCAATGAAGATATAATATGAAGAGTAGAGAATGGTGTTTTTTACCATTTCTTACAATTTAACAGGTGTTAAGATCTTAAAACATCAAAATAGACACCTTTCACCAAGTGTCTAGTTTGCAAAAGCCACACATACCTGTGGCAAAATACGCAAACTAAAAGCTTTGATAACGTGTGCAGTGGGCCTCTTGCAGTGGCCGAGGTGCGTGTGATAATGTGTGACTGCCCAAGCGTATTTTAAAGTCCGATTCGGCTCTTTGAGGAGAAGGTTCCGTTCCCCTGGCCGAGAGGTTAGTTGTGAGAGGCTGAGATGTCGAGAGGCTAGTTCGTTAGTGTTTGGTTACAAATGACCGGTCGGCTGGGAATGTTGGGCTCTAGTGTCATAAGTGCTTGTGTCTGGTTGCCTTGCATGGTTAGGGAATGTCCTTGATAAACAAACAGCTTTACATATTATTACGTGAAGTCATGTCCAGATTAAATAGTTTGGTTTTCGAAGTCGCACCTTGAACTTGATGTTGTGCTCACTGGGCGCAGGGTTGGAGCGATATCAGTGCGACAAGAGGAGGCATCTCTGCTGGAGGAAGGCCCGGCCCTGGCCTGGGACTCCATAGGCTTCCCCTTTAGCCGAGTACAGGCTGCCTACACTCACAAGGACTACCCATAGCATAGCTTTGGAGGGGGCCCAATGTTTGTTATGAATATATACTTCAAACGCCCGTTTGTATCCGGTTATGCGACCGACATGACGCCCCGAGACACAGAAACTTCCCTGTGGAACTCTCCACAGTGAATGGCCTTGAATAGAGACATCACAACTGCTCGTCTCCATTACTTGTCTCACCCAGCAGTAGAAAATAAGGTTTCTTATTATGTGAAAGTAATGTATTGATGTAGGTTTTTCTTATGGCTCACTGCATGTTGATTGCTTACCAAGGCTGTTCTTTCGAGCACTCGACACGGCTATCCTGAAAAAAAACACAGCTTTGGTTAGGTGTCATCGTGTGGAAACAATGTTGAGTTGCATCAATAATCAGACTGCGACGAATAGTTTTACTTTTAAACGAAGGAACAACGTACGTGACAAGTTGCTACTTGTGCAGGGCTGGCAGTGACCACGTGTAGAGAGCATCGGTTACCTCGAGTCTGGCAGAAACACAAGGAGGCTCGTCTCATCTCATTGTCAGAAACCGCTTAATCCTGTACAGGGTCACGGTGAGCCGGAGCGAGGCGACAGCGCTACCCACTGGGCCACCGTACTGCCCCACAAGGAGGCTGAAACCTGCATTTGAATGCAAAATCTCGGCAGCGTTGGCTCCGTGCCATCACCAAGGCCATTGACCCCCCCCTCCCCTGAGCTACTCACACATGTAAAGGGCAAAACATTCGTTGGACTCTGACTACGTGATTCGTCAGTGGGCAGTGAGAGTGAAACACACTTGGAGAGTGAAAATTCACAAAAAAACAAAGTGAGCATTCCTCCTCTCCTGCATGATGTTTCGCCTTCAACGTTGGAGCCTGGAGGCTGCCCTGAAACTGCAGCTCGTAAGAGCAATTGTTATTGATAAATTCGTAGACATACATCAACACGACGAAGCAAGTGTCTGGCCGCATATCGATAAAATCTCCACTTTATTGCACAGAAACAAATCACGTGAATGTAAAGCTTAAGAGTACATTAATGAATTATGTCAATAAATAAATGAAAACATGCCAAGCTTTATAAACTGGAAGTGAAGCCCGACAGTGCAACGAACTGCCGTCCTGCATAGACTATCAACAAGACTGCTTCTTCGGACCACTGCACCACGGAAACGTTGGAAATGATAATCGTTTTTTTATTTGGTCCGTTAAATAAAGCCAACGCTAAACAAACTCAAGTCACGAGTCCCCGCTCGGGTCCAGCTTTCTAAGCCTACCAACTCCTGCACACCGATACAACATTTTCCACGGAGCTCGAGAGACTAGCATGTACATTGTACGATCCCATTCTCTTCTCAAGCAATGAACGAATTACCTCGAATGCACCGCCTTAAATGAATAACTCAATTTCAAGAGCATATATACATTTATATTATTTCAACCCATTCGTCAGGGAGTGGAAGGCACATTTTAAAAGCAAGTCCCGCACAATTTTTTATTACAAGTGCCACCCTTCTGCCACGTGTTGTGTCCACGTCCATATGATTCAATATTAAAGTTACCTTTCATATGCCATGGTGTATTTTACACGGGAGCATTTCACAAGCCACGAAGGTCACAGATCCAAATGGATCTTCCTTTCACTCTCATCTGGTTAAAGGTGCACTCCTGACGAATTAACACGGGCATTCTGTGCAGTCTATCGGTTGGCAGGCATGGCGAAACTGGACCTCAGTCGAGACTGGAAGCAGAATCCAGTAAAGTGACCACATTGGTGAACGTGCAAACGGTAACATTGCAAGGAGACACAGAAAAAAAAAAGCAAGGCGGTTATTGAGGCCTGTGGCATCTTAGTTGCAATTTGGCAAATCAATGTGAGATACTGCTAAGCAGGAACCACGTGTATGACAGCAGCCTTACTATGAGACACTGTCAAGAGAACGTAACGTTGGTTATCATTTTGCAAATTCGTTTCCACGTGTAACATCATTGTCAGAAACCGCTTAGTCCGGTACAGGATCGCGGTGAGCCGGAGCCTATCCCGGCAGACACAGGGCGCAAGGCAAGGATATACCCACAATGGGACGCCAGTCCATCACCGGGCACTGCGGGCAATTTAGTCCGTGAGCTAATTAACCTATGCAGCAGCACGTTTTTTGGACTGTGGAAGGAAACCGGAGTACCCGGCGAAAACCCACGCGGACAGGGGGAGAACATGCAAACGCCACACAGAAAGGCACCTGAGCCGAGATTCGAACCCAGGCCCTTCTTGCTGTGAGGTGACAGCGCTACCCACTGGGCCACCGTGTGCCGCCCATTAGTTTCCACGTAACAGTTGTTAATCTATAATAAACGAAATGGACGGCTGATTGTTTCAGGGTTACTGCTGCTACACCACGTAGCCAGAGCGGGTGTTTGATTAGGACACCACAAGCCACACACTCCTGAAGGCCAAAGAATGTTAAACTGAGTGCCCCCCCCAATTTGATTGTCACGGTTGCATATGATTTTGATCTCATTTCTATTCACCATCTAGCTTTACACAATAGCGTTCGCTCCGTTAGCCTTAACTGTAACATTTGTACGTAATTAACGCAAACGGTAGACAATTGCTGTGCTCAGAAATGGCGCAAATATCACTTTGAATCGATGCATGCCTAGTGTCCAACCATCATTACAATCAAATGTGACGGTCAACTTCTTACGTTTCAGCACTTAACGACTCGCACACAGCAACTGATTGTTCAATGACCTTCGTTGAACCAGGTGAGGCAGTCGAGATCCATAATCCAGGTTTTTCTCTACGATTTAGTTTCTGCGAAAGTTCACATTTGGAAACGGACCCCGGACACCTGCACACAGTGACCGCTTGTGAATAACTTCAAGCGGTCGTTAAGGTCAACTGGGTAGCGCACTGCGCAGTCTGCTAACAAGGCCCCCTAAGATCATGACATTTAGAATTGAATCAGGCAGCTCTTGATAAATGAGGATCAATTACTAATTAAAGGTGTATAACTTGTGAACTTTTAGGTGTATAACTTAATATACTAACCGAAAAGTAGCGTGACTGTGTTAATACACAATGACACATTAACGCGTAAGGCATGTGGTGCGTCCACTGAACAGTAGATCATGTCCAGTAACACTTTCTACAAACGCCTCGCCGGCTGAGCACGGCTCGCTGAACATTGCGCCTCGTGAGCCTTGCAACAACACTCGCTCGCTTACCCCCGACAATCGCCGGGCAGGCAGCTGGCAGCGTTTGAAGTTGCGGTCGATGCAAGCGTGCAGGCAAACGCCACCACCCAATCGAGCCGTTCGGCGGAGACTCAACGGAGAGCCAGAGTTCTAATGGCAGCGGAGGTTGCATCGGCCTCGTGAGATGTCAGGTGGTAGAGAGCTCAGCTGAGTCTGAGTCCACCTCGAGGAGGTGACCTCACTTCCAAGGGGTGGCCAAAACCGACCATCCTTACCATGCCCTTTGTCCTGCCTGACCCAATGACACGGAATGCAACGGGGCTCCCTCTGCACAGATTTTTTGTTAAAAGCCAGTTGTGTCTCGTGTTATCAAGAAGACAACTGCACTGCTGAGAGCGATTCTCGATTGACCATACCTCCACTGCCGTCTCCTTACCACCACCACTCGAACCCCACAGTTCTACAATCGTTACTCGTTCAGAATTACATAAGCGGAGCTCAAAACAACAATTACCATCGGCACAATGATTTAGCCAGAAACGTTTCATTATATTCCTTTATCCCAAAGCACATCGATCTTTAATGCCCGAAAAACAAATAAAAATTCAACAAGTACGTGTGTACCGAATCAATACGATTAAAATTCTGAAGGTCTCGCCTTAAAAATCGAATTGCCGCTGTTCTACTGACAGTGGATCAATCACCGTGGCCCTGGGACCATTAATAATTTACTCATAAGCAGCGGCGGTCGAGGCAACATCACAACACGCTGCCACCTGTCACCCGCCGGCACACTCGCAACTCAAGCAACCACGAGGCCGAAGACGGTGCATTGTGGGGCGACCCCCTCGCAAGGCTTATGGCCGTGTCTGCGTTCGCCAACCTCTCATTGCTTTTAGACTCTTAAGTGCATCCATACGTTTTGGTTTTATAATCGCTTAACGGGCTGACTGGTGGGCCGATTGCGTTCGGTTTAATTCTGGATAATTATTATAAGCGGTGGTTACTATAAAGATCGGGCGAACGAATGTCTAAGCAGGTGTTTCGTCGCAATTTGTCAAAACCCACATTCCCCACTCTAGTACTGGAGCCCCATTCTACAGAGTGCTGTGGGTCATTCTACAGAGTGCTGTGGGTCATTGCTGCTGGCGAGACCAACCCTCGTTGATTTCATCTACATTTGGATTGTGCTGGAATGTTGGGAGCCATCGCGAGCACCATCTGAGCGATGCCTGGCCAGACTGATGAACGCAAGGTTTACCAATTCAATGCAATGCAATGCAGCGCACGTGTTAAACTGATAAATCGGGCATTCGATGTAAAACATTACAGGAATCTCCATTTGTCGACGCAAAAAGCGACAAAAAATATGCGACGGTGAGCACGCACACACCTAAACCCAGTCGTGTGCGTTCAAACGATGCACACGAGATACCATCCTGTAGTATAGAGAGCAGTGCACCTCTCAAAAATATACAAACGCATGCTCGTACTTGCGTGGATCCATCTATTCATATTGCTCCATTACAATCTTCGTCAACTCAGTGTTATTAAAGTAGCTTCTGAGAACATTGAGTCTGATCTATTGGCTTTTAAAGTTACAACTATTGGTCTCATTCATTACAAATGTACACGATTCGATACGCCACAGTGAAACGGAGCCTCTGAAAGACAGGGATAGGTCGTTGGGGCAGCCCCAGAGAGAGTCCGGTGACTGCAGCCCAAGTATACAGGGCTGGTTTTTAAAATGCCAGTTTTAAGTGAGTATTCGTTTAGCTGAAAGAAAATACATTTATTTTGAACATTTTTTTTACCACTTCAAAATATACTCTGCAGCACCAACCACATACTCACTGGCTTTTAAAATGCTTTGATGTTTAGAAAGGCTGTGGATTTGCGTGTAAATGTGCGCATACGGTAACATTTGTACGCACACTCAATTTCACAAGACGCCAAAATACTGCCAACCATTGGCTCTGGGCGAGTGCGATTTTTTAAGAAAATTTACTGATTTCGTGACGTAGGTTTTCACGGCTCGATGCATGAAAATTGCTTCCCAAAGCTGTTCTTTCAGAATAGCCGTGGCGAGTGTCCCTCCTCCTACCACGCTGGAGGCATCCTGAGACTCAGTGGGGCCAAATGTCGTAAATGAGAGGGGGAGAGCACGACACAATTATAGTCGATTTATTTTACACAAAGTATTTCCCCATTTAATCTCGAAATATGTTTGCAATCACTTTCCCACTCGCCCAGCTCCAAAAATAATTCACTCAATAAGCCCTGTGTATAACTGGGAACTGAAGTCTAGCTCGCCGATGTGTGGTCAGGTTGTACCGCGGCTGTTCGGCACAACGTCCGACGATTCATTCCACGTGCTGGCAACCTTCTTCAGGAGCTCGACCGAAAACACATCGCGCTGACGCACAACCACAACATCCTACGTGCAGCGGAGGCAGCGTCGGCAACGCGCGCGATGCAGAATGGAGGTTGAAGGACTTGGCCGCGACGCGCGCGTCACGGCACCGGGAATTAACCACCCACCGCCCGCGCGCGCCGCACGCACCGCACGCGCCGCACGCGTCTCGGGTCCAATACAACCCAAGGACGAGCCTGCTGCTGCTGCTGCTGCTGCTGCAGGAGACTCTTGCACCGTCCCACGCGTGCGCCGTCCCCGCATGCGGCCATCGTCTTCAGTAGACGCAGAGGTCGGGGAAGGTCATCTCGTACACGGGCACGGAGCGGCAGGGAATCTGGCCCAGAGCTGCGGGCGCGGAGCCCGACGGGCTGGGCGGGGGCCTGTGACACGTACGAACCACCGCCGGTACTCAGGGGACGAGCAGGTGCGAGCGCCCGCACGCACGCACGCTTGTGTCCTGTGACGCCGCTGGCACACTGAGCTACGAATCCAGTGACCCGAGGTCAGTTGCTGCTTAAGGCCAGTACCAGTGACAAAGTTCTGGTCTGGGACCTCCCCGAGCTTTTACTCAGCCTCAAATGAGTGCCGTGTGTTTGTGTAAACATCACCACCAGGGAGATAAAGGTGGTCAGGCATTGTGCCAGCTACCCACCCTCTCGTGTGCAGTGTCACCCTTCATAGGTGCTCACGAAATGACTTGCCTCCACAGCCTGTGTTGGCAAAGAGCTGCTTCTATGAGCCATCACATGTGGTCAGATGACCTCTGAAAAATATCTCATAGCTCCGTGGGCTTTACGTGATTAATTAAAGAGGTTCGTTTAGTTCACATGAAAATCATCTTCCTAGGACTCCGACATTGAGCAGGGTGCACGCATTATTGAAGGTAACCCGAGAAGATGACACCAACACACTTCAATGGGTGCTGCCCGTTACTGATTAACGCCAAAAAAAATCACCCTCAGCGGAACCAGACGGAATAACATGAACGACAGACTTTCGCATTGCAGCTGTGCGCTGCGGTGGGCAAACAGTAGGCATTGCCCTGTGTGCATCCAGGCGTCACTTACCGGATATTGATCTCGAATATCTGGTCGTATTTGCTCTGCAGCATCGCCGCCTGCAATGAGATGCAAACACCTACATTACCAGCAAATACAACTTTCCACTATACAGCAGCAATGTCCGATCTCTGAATGATGCCAGAATCTCTCAAACCACACAGCAGCCACACGCACTGCACAGACTGCTGTGGGTGCTGATGCTCCCAGCGAGAAGCTCTTTGCTGTGCTCGAGTCAAAGTGGTGGAGAAAGGTTCATCATCCGGCATGTAAAATCACTCTGCCTCCGTAACAAATAACTTTTGGGTTGGGTCACGTCGAAGACTCCCTTGTTAATCAGGTCTGGAAGAGGTTCCAGATTAATTACGATCTGACGACCAGTCGACTAAACGAGAGTGGCTTCAGGAAGCGCACCGGCGATTCTGCGCCAATACCGCCGCCGCTGGGGTGTAACCAGCAAACCCGGAACTACCTGCACAGCGGCCGTTTAAACCAACAGCAACATCATCGGCCGTGAAATCCTGAATGCTGATTTCACTTTGCCACCAACCGCCAACGCAATCTTACCCGAGCCTCGCACTGCGCGGCGATTTCCTCAAACGGAGCTTTCTGAAACTTCTCCATCACCTTCCGCCTCTTCTCTTTCTCCTGCTCGTCCCGTGATGCGCTGTCGACTGAACACAAGACACGCATCCGC
This sequence comes from Mordacia mordax, assembly GCA_036362905.1. Classification (NCBI taxonomy): domain Eukaryota; kingdom Metazoa; phylum Chordata; class Hyperoartia; order Petromyzontiformes; family Petromyzontidae; genus Mordacia; species Mordacia mordax. Next base: position 20,871,614 of record JAZEWT010000013.1, read on the forward strand.
AGAACAAATGTGGCTGTGCGGCCTGCGCTGCTGTTAAAGGTGGTTGTGTGCCCGCGTTTCAGTCACGCGTGAATCCGGTTGGACAGCAGAGGGCAGTGCGGCAAACTCTTGCGCTCACAGTGCTTTAGGGCCTATGGGTGAAAGACGTTATATAAATAAATGTGGTCAAAAAAAGCTTAAATCGCTTAACATCGCCAAGGCTCCTCAGCAACTCCTGGCTGAAATTCGATTCAAGAATTCCCTGTCACCTAATTGTTACTGTCTCGTAAGTGTCGTTAATTATTTTCTTTCCATAGCAATCGTGCTCACATCCTTTCCCACCGTGTAAGAGTACTACAATATGTACTACTGATCACAATGCATGACATGCGAGTCTTACACGTGAAATCTGGGGCGCCAAGAGTCTTCAGAAGCAATAAGAATTGATGCGTGCGGGCAACGGGTAATTCAACACAGCGCACCGCACGTAACGACACGGAGTTTGACCCCAGCGTCCTGTCACCGTCCCCTCCCAATGCGTTTGTGTTTCCAGCCGCAACTCGTCACAGCGACGCATCCTAGAGGGCAGTGGACCCCCAGCATTGCAGTGCTCTCGTGCAAAGTGTTGACAAGTACAAAATGTCACACGCTACGTTAAACCGGACCGTCCGTATACATATCTAGCTGTAATGCGGCGAGTGTTTTTAGATATGGTATGTGTGTAGGAAAGGATAAGTGCTCCTGAGTAGGCACGTGTTAACAGCGTGCCTCGTGTCAGAGGAATGTGTTACATGCTTGGAACAAAAGCACCCTTTACTGAGCGGCGGAAAAAAAAAAGAACAAGGTCATCCGTAGTGCGGGTACTCTGCTAGTTATGAACAAGGGTACCGCAATCGTGTGAGTCGTTAGGCTCACCCATGGCGTTCTTCAGCATTTCAAACGTGATCTCTTCCACCTGCCAAAGCCAAGAAACGGGGCGTTAAAAACAACGTAACTCTCACACCAGCAATTTCAGAGTCAACACACGGAGACTGCGACTGCGATATCAGGCAGTGTGCCGCGGTTGCTGTAGATCTCGACTGCGTGCGGTAAACAGAAGGTGATATCGACTACGAGCAAACGTCCTCCAGCGGCGTGCAGCCAATGGCAGCACAAACATCCATCAACCCATCTCATCTCATCTCATTATCTGAAACCGCTTAATCCTATATAGAGTCACGGTGAGCCGGAGCCTATCCCGGAAACACAGGGCGTAAGGCAGGAATACACCCGACGACGGGACGCCAGTCCATCGCCGGGCATTGCGGGACAATTTTAGTCTGCGAGCCAATCAACCTATCCAGGAGCATGCTTTTGGACTGTGGGAGGAAACCGGAGTACCCGGCGAAAACCCACGCGGACACGGGGAGAGCATGCAAACTCCACACAGAAAGGCACCCGAGCCGAGAGATTCGAACCCGGGACCTTCTTGCTGTGAGGCGTCAGCGCTAACCACTGGGCCACCGCGCCGCCCTTGTGTAGCATTGTGTAATACGACATAACAAGGGCTGCACAAGGCATAGCATTACTTGGAATGGAATTGCTTCGTGTAGTTGGTGACTTGATGTGGTGTGAGGTGGAGTGGTGTGGTCAGACACACAGCACGTTGTTGTGTGACTTGGCGTCGCATAAAGCCTCAGGGCTGCAGAGGCCACAAGGCCTCGCCGGGACACGCTGGCAGTTTTCCTGGAGAATTTCATTACTGGAATCCAGCAGCCGCGTTCTGGTTAAACACTGCTGGAGTGTTAACCAGAACCAGAGTAACACTGCTGAAGTGTTAACCAAAGATCTGAACCGACCGTGTCTGCTGTATGGCCCATTGCGTGCGTGTTAAGGATAGCAGACATGGAACGGAGTGGCTCAGTGTGACCTGGCGTGGCATCGACCCCTCTCCGTGACCTTCCTCCGTGACCCACTGTGGTTCTCTGACCTGGCCCACGTCAGTGCCCTCGTTCCACTCGAGGTCCACCTGCATGGAGATGGTGTCCACGATGCTCTTCCTGTGCGAGCGCGCGTCCTCGTCTGCGCACGGAGCACACGAGGTCAAGCCCCAGTGACGGCAACTCACTCGACCGTACAGGACTGCCACAGCGAGGCCTAGCGTCTAGCCTGCAGGGAGACTGGAAATTAACTGAAACGCTTACGTTGCATGTCCGTGGCATTGATCAGTCATTCCTTGGATGCTAACGTAAGTTTGAAACGATACAAAGTGAGGGGATAACAATATAAATGGCTGTTTTAGCATTTATTTAGAATTTGAAATATATTTGCACAAACAGCGATTGTTGCCCATGTAATTAGAAACCAACTTGAACAGTAATGCTCTCCAATTTGTATTTTTTTTTAAAGCTAGTGGAAAAAAACTGATGTTTCCAAGTACACGGTGATCTGTGAGATGCAATGTGGTCGCGACGGTTGAAATTACACGCGTCTTGTTGCTGTCTGTTTAAACGACCGCTGTCCAGGCTGACCCGGGTAGGCCGGTGACCTCCCAATGGCGGGGGTATTGGAGCAGACTTTTACGGCCGCGTGTCATCCTGACGCCAACCTCCCTTTAGATGGGAGGATATTCCGCTTGCTATTGCTTTGGATCCGTTCACCGACGAAGACCCTAGCAGGAGTGCTAACCTCTGTGGGTTCATTGAAACACGCACGCCCCTCTCCAACACAGTCGGGTTGGGATCCATCGTAATGCGTACGGAATATCATCCTTAACCACCGACGCATGACGCTCGAAAAACAAACCTGACCGCATTTCTGCTCAGTTTTAAGGCACGGTTGAGAGCCAACTCGCCGACAACCACGTAAACCAACCGGTTATGTTCCGCAGAGTCAGCCAGCGACAAGCGGACCCCCCCAAACCCCTGTGACCCCCTCGCCCCCCCCCCCCCGTCGCTGTAGCAGCTCTACCCCACGAAATGGTTCAAGAGCGAGCACCGCGGGGCCAGTGTCGGAGGTCGGGACTCACCGTTGAGGAGCGGCACAAAGGGCACGGTCACCCGCTCGCCGTTGAGGCCTGCGCTCTGCAGAGCCTCGGCCATCACGCTCGGCAGGAAGAGCAGCGTCTTGTCCTCCTTGAGCGGCGCGCTGGGCAAGCTGCGCGCGCGGCCGGCAAGCGCAGCGGTCAGCCACGCACGCACGCGCGCGCGCGCGGCCGGCAAGCGCAGCGGTCAGCCACGCACGCACGCGCGCGCGCGCGGCCGGCAAGCGCAGCGGTCAGCCACGCACGCACGCGCGCGCGGCCGGCAAGCGCAGCGGTCAGCCACGCACGCACGCACGCGCGCACGCAAACGCTCTCCCCAACACCCACGCCGTCCGCCCGTCATAGCTCCCGAAAAAGACGCCGTATCGTCCGCTCTCAGCCTAAAAAAGGATTCATCCGAGACTTGCTCTCAAGAGCTGCTCTTTGGAGATAGCTGTGGTGAGCATTCCACCGTCCCTCCTAAACGACATTTCGGAGGTATGTTCAAGAACGCTCACCACACCTCCCAAGAGAGCAGCTCTTAACAGTAATTCTCATCGCTCCACCCGTGAACAACTACATCACTACATAACGATTCTGTTTGGGCTGCTAGAGCGTGCAGACAGATAATACTGGAGTCAATGCCAAGCATACCCAGCATCCTTTGTCTCGCCTCTGGCGATGAGTCGCAAATGACAGTGCCTGCTAACTAATTTTAGGCTGAGCTGACCTAAGAGAGACTCGTACCAGGCTTAAATCGCAATGGCCACCGGTGTTGTGCATGGTGAGGAATAGAACCTGGATTTCTGGGATGGCAGTCGTGTGCATGAATTATTGCAGTTCCGCTTAGCAGGAACACGTGTACACTTAGCAAATAAATATCACCCATAGAGCCTTTAACAAACTGTTGGTGCAAGCACTGTTAGAGAGCATCTATTAAGGTCACCGCAGCCCTTGATGAGGTGGTGTAGCCAGCACCATGCCCAGCCACCACGGGGCTTAGACAAAGCTGTTTGCGTTGGTTAAGGGCAGCTCGGAAACGGCGTTGTCGTCACTTGGCGATGATGTTAGCCATGGCCAGGAGTGGAACCCGGACCCGCATGTACGTAGGCCAGTGCGCGAGCCAATATGCCACCGCACTCCGTTGTGCACGCATCAACGCACACGCAATCGCGCACGCACAATCGCACACAGACGCACGTAATAATGCAGTCGTGCATAAATACAGCCGCGCACGCACGACATAAACTGATGGCGAGCGAGAGAGAACGCCGCGTAAATGAACGCGCGCTGACAGATGTGGAGACGCGAACGAATCGGGCGATTACCCTCGCACGAAAACACCCACACGCTTCGAACCAAAACAAACGCAACACCTGTTTGACATTGAACACTGTGTAAGGAATCCGTACTCACGCGATTAACTGTGTCACGTCCGCTCGACTGACAGTCGCCAATAAACAGCACTCCGAGAGCGTACGCGACACGCCAACAACCTCACGTTCCACCACGTTCCATCACATACAAGCCACCCACACCCCACAACCACCACCACCCCCACCCCCCTCAACCCTCCAATCCATTCACGGCAAAACGTGCGCCCACGCAAAGCAAATATTTTATGCATCCAATGGCAGGATTATTATTTCAAGGCAACGTGGGGGTTTTAACACAAAATAGGAATGAAAATTATGACCTCATTGCAGTCTCGACCGCGGCGAATACAGATCTGTTAACGCGCATTACCTGGGCCGTTCCACAGCCGGTGAGCGGCTATGTTTCAACAAGGACTCGAGCTGCATACAGATGCTGGCAGATGTAGATGTTGATTATTATTCTCATCTCATCTCATTGTCAGAAACAGGGTCGCGGCGAGCCGAGGCCTAACCCGGTAGACACAGGGCGCAAGGCAGGGATATACCCAAGATGGGACGCCAGTCCATCACTGGGCACTGAGGGAAATATAGTCTGCAAGCCAATTAACCTATGCAGCAGCATGTTTTTTGAACTGTGGGAGGAAACAGGAGTGCTCGGCGAAAACCCACGCGGACACGGGGAGAGAACATGCAAACTCAACGCAGAAAGGCACCCGAGCTGAGATTCGAACTCGGGACCATCTTGCTGTGAGGCGACAGCACTACCTACTGGGCCACCGTGCCACCTCCTTTCTGGCAATGACAGATGAATTATTTAGACTTGTAAATGCCGGACAGACAACTTTTACAAGGTACTCAGTCTGCAAGAACCAAATGCTTGTGGTGAAACATGCAAACAACATGCCTGGATAATGCGTGCACTGTCTTTGTAACAGATGAGCCCACACCAGAGACGGCTGTTTTACCACACACACACTTTTCCACAAGCGTGTGGTTACTGCAAACTTGATGCCTTAACGAGGCATATATTTGTAGTTTGAACAATTAACACCTGTATCAATTCCAGAAAGGGTAAACTGAATCTCAGCCAGTGAGCTACCACCTTTACACAAGTCCTCAAGGTCCATACCTGGCGTACCAGTGAAAAATATGCAGTGAGCTTGCAAGCTCGGAACGTGGGATTTCCGCGAAACAACAAACATTGAGCCAACCAACGCAAACACGAGCACTGTGGTCATGCCACCGCCGCTTAAACGGCAAACGCTTTCTCTTATTAGTTCATCACCTGTATACGGACGGTCGCCGTTAGCCACGCGCAAAACGTTCCAGAAACGCTGGACATATGGTGAAACGGCGTCTCGCGGGGGGACCCAGCGGTTCCGGGAAAAACAGGACCCAGCGGTTGTGTGCGCGCGCTTGCGAATGCACCCAGAGAGCTGCGATATTCACCGTGGGTTTTCCGACAGCACGACGTCGGGAAGGAGGTACGGAGCCACCTTCCTTCTTTGATCCACGACCTGAGACGCGCAAAGAGCAGAGAAAAAGGATCCCCCGTAGAGCCGCAACAGAGTCTCGCGTTCAATGCCGTTAGCGAACACTTAGAGTAATAATAATAATTGCACTTCTAGAGCGCTTTTCACCCGAGGGTCACAAAGCGCTGCACAGAACTGCCGAGAGAACGGCACGTCAGCAACAACAACGACATAAGAACAGCAAATTATCAACAATAACGATTATATTTATAAAGTCTTGCAAGGAACACAGGGGCTGGTTAAGCAGCACCATGTTTGGCCATCTTTGTCTCCCTAATAGCAGTGGTTACACATTGCACCGGGTACTCAATTGTGGCCGAGTTCACCTCGGGGAGGGCCCAGGACTGGTTCATAAAATCATCATTGGTGTCGGCCCTGAGCGGGATTTGAACTCAGGTGACCAGGTTTGCAGCCCACCACGCAAACAGCTGAGCCACCGCTCCCCATGTGCAAACAACAAAGATCCTCTGTATATCCTTTATAACAGATGTTTGGCGTAAGCCTGCTGGTGACCACTTTCTAAGACAGGCACGGCACACAAGAGGTTGTTGTGGTCAGGACTTCGCTTGGCTGCTTTTGTCTTCCCAGTGCTGGTATTTAATTACTGCGCCAGTTACTTATTTTAAGGCTTAAGTCGTCTTCGGGAAGACCAACAACAAGTTAAAATATGTTTGCAGTGGACAAGTATATAACGTGGGTGACCAGATTCATGAGAGAGTACAAATCACAACCACCTCCACCCACACACACACACACTGGCATAACATCGCAGCGCTCACTAAAGCAAAGTGGGCCGCGCACTCTCACTTTGACGTCTCTATTGACGTTCACGTGCGACTCTGCCGTGAGTCAATATCCCGACGATGCCGCTGTTGTGTGTGTGTGCCTGCGCTGCGAGTGTAACCACACACGTGTGTCTACTGTGCACGTTGTTTCCCGCACGCCTCCACTGCGTCGGCTGCCATGATCCGCGCAAGTGTCGCCTCTACATCTCCACTGATTCAACAGCTCTACTGCTGCACGCGCGTGCATCTCCGACAAAGCCGCGTTTCCCCCATATCCCTCATCTCGCCCCCAGTGACCCCCCCCCCGGTGCCCCCCCTGGTGGTGCCCCATCCCCACCCCGTCCCACGTGGCCCCGTCCGTCGCCGACCGCTGACTCACGGTCGTCACGTGCTGCAGCAGCGGCCTCAGGGAGGGACGCTGCGCCAGGAGGCTTAGGAAAGCGGCGATGACGCTGTGGGTGGCGCAGCGGGCGAACACGCCAGGGCACGCCTCCTCATCCAGCGCCGCCTCCTGCTCGCTCGCCCGCGCACGCG
>JAZEWT010000013.1:20890074-20909767 GCA_036362905.1 Mordacia mordax
GTGCAAGGCGAAACGTCGCGACGGGGGCAGAGGGAGCGATCGACGCGGCTGTCCCGAGAGAGCAGATTTTCGAAGAAATCATCTGTTGATGTTTTCTTGTCATTTAATGTGATTTGAGAAGTCAAACAAACTCTCCCACTGTGCCGAACAGGTTTCATATAATTTTATAGCCAACACAGGTATATTTTCAATACATGTATATAAACCTAAAATAAACACATAGTGTAGAAGTCCATAACAGCTGACATGAACAAGGCAATCAAGCTAATTAAATACAACCGTGTGAATGAAAGGAAACTGTACAAGACAGAGCGCAACCTGAACAGCACAAGCATGATCAAATAATTAGCGAGAATATTAACAAATCATTCAATTTCAGGCTGTGGAAATTACACCATGCCTATTAAACTGCATTCATCCCAACCATTCAATCATCATTGCCTTTAGCAGACTATATACAAGGTCTATTCATAGCTCCACCAAGGCCTCGGCAAGCCGCCGTCACCAGTGGTCCAAAACGCCACAATCTTCTCCCTCCTGCACGTAAGTGAAATCATTATTTCCCGTGGACGCAGCGCTCGAGCTCCCAGCATCTCGAGTTCAGTTCAAGCGGCGAGCGGTCACCTCTGAAAGAGATTTCCCACAAGGCGCTGCATCGCGCCCGCGCGCGCACAGGCGCGTACGCGTCCGTCGCACCGCCGCATAAATCTAACGCTGCATCGAAAACGGAGGCTGTCCCCCGCGAGGTTTTAATCTTCCGCTGGAATTCTACCGCGCGACGGGTGTAAGCAGGGGCGGCAATATCACCTCGGCACTCATACAAAACGGGGCGTTTGTGAGACGGCATAAACGTGGGGCAATCGATACGGAACAGAAACCACCGCTGAGCAGGGAACCACGCACGGTGTTTATTTTTATGCATGTGATGGCGCCGAGCAATTACAGAAGAGCCGGACAGGAATCGCTCGATTTATTACGAGAGCAAGCAAAACTCCAGGAAGCCAATTTGGCGATTAAGTGCTTTGCACGAGCGCGCAAGCCCACGCAAGGACACGCAACGCATACCCTCACAGACACGCACAGACACACACACACACATTCGCTTGCACGAGCACGCTGCTAAGAGTAGGCGGTAGGGCTATACACACTCAAGAGCACAGGAGTAAAACACATTTCTCGGATTATATTCACACACACTCACACGAGTAATCGTAGAGACAAAGCTTCCCCCGTATGGCCTTATGAGACTGTAGGGTCAAGTGCTGTTAGCAAGTGCCTATCAGGTCAGCACGGCACATGGGGGGGGGGTGTGTTTTCAGCACCACACGTGACCACTCGTCTCCTTAATAACGATGTTTGCACACTGCACCAGGTACACACTTGAGGCCGAATCGACCTCGGGGAGGCCCAAGACCATTCAGATATTAAACACTGGTGTTAGACATGAGAGAGAATTGAACTTGGATTGACAGGTTCAGAGCAGAGCGCACTCACCACTACACACAGACACACAGGGCACAAACACAAAGATCCCCCCCCCCGTATAGCGTTAACAGACAGTCGAGTCAGGTGCTATTGGAGAGCACCTTTAAAGGCCAGCACGGCACAGGAGGTGATGGGTGGCCAGCACAACACCCGGACACCTTTGTCTCCCTCGGGGCGATGTTTAACACTCATTTCAGGCTGAGTTGACTTAGCAGAGGACTGGGTCAAAAGATCATCTCTGGCATTATCCGCGAGCGAGAATTCAAGCCGGGCCTCTGGGTCTCTAGCGCACTGCGCTACCCGCTGCGCCAAGCATGCGAAGGTGTAGACGCACGCGTGCGTGCTCGCGAGTGTACACGTCCCGTCCGGAAGATCAGTCAGCGTGTCGCTAATAAAAGTTAATCAGCTGAGCTTGGGAGCCAAATTGTATGGGTAATTTAATTTTACAAAATGAATCACTGATTGGAAATCATGAATGTGAGAATGACCATAATGACCCTGACAGAGCAATGATCCAGAGTCCTAGCTCCGGGTTGCAGCTGAAATTATATGAGTTGCAGTGAATTTATTTAATAGACTTGGCTAGGTCACTTGGGGGGCATGGTGGCACAATCAGAAGCGCCGCTGCCTCACAGCAAGAAGGTCCATGGTTCGATTCCTCGGCTCGGGTGCCTGTGTGGAGTTTGCGTGTTCTCTCCCCGTGTCCTCGTGGGTTTTCGCCGGGTACTCCCGATTTCCTCCCAAAATTCCAATAGAATGCTGCCTAGGCTAAGTGTCCTGACTAAACTACCCCCAGTGCCCTGAGATGTTGTTGTAACTTGCTTACCCCTCTCAGTGGACAACTGTTAAAAACAGCTGCATGGCTCAACTTTTGCTTCCAGCTTAAATTAGTAGTGACCGACTCACGACTGCACAAACCGAAATTGTGAAGAACGCTGCACAAGTTTTTTTTTGCGGTTGTTCCGCACACATCTCCGACGCGCTCTCCGGTTGTAACGGGTGTTGTTCAGGAACCTCTCCCAACAGCTGCGGCTGAAACATGAAGTATCGTCCGCAGCTTGGAGCCTTACTGAGCAACGATAAAGATCCTCTCCATGGCCTTCACATATTGCAAGGTCCATTTCTGCAAGCAAGCACTTATAAAGGCAATCATGGCCTACGAAGGAGTGGGTGTCCAGCACAATGCCCAGCCGTCTTTGTCTCCCTACTGGCCAACCAGGTACTTTGAGAGTCGACCTAGGGGAGGCTAAGAACTGGTTGAAATAACCGTCACTAGTGTTGGCCTTGACCAGAAATAAAACTGGGATTTGCCAGGTTTGTAGTCCGGCACGCTAACCGCTACACTGCACACACAAGAGATCATACCATCGAGTGCACGGACCAAGTAAGACCCATGGGCTGACTGCGAACGGACACTGGAGGAAGGCAGGAATATTGCTACGTCTTTGTAATCCTTAGGAAGATGAGTGGCTTTGTTGTCAATAGGCAGGGATCAGAAATGGATTTTAAAAGGTCCGATATGTCTGTTCCCAAGTGCTGAAAGGATGATTGGGATTACAGGCGACATCAATACAAACGTTTCAAGTGATAAACGTCCCCTGCAGGGCGCTGTCCAAGGGATGAGGGAGAGTGGACAACAAAGTACCGGGTTGGAATGGGATCGCTTTTTAGACTCTTGAAATTCTGAAATATGCGCACGTGATGTTTTCTCGCCCGCTGGCAAAAATGCCACCAATTTCGGAATTTACGAAACTTGATGGCGACGAGCAGTGCAGCCACGCATTGCATACAGCAGTGCCTCGGTACGCATTATTTTTAGAACCTAATCGTTGCTGCTTTTCGCTTGCAGCATCTCGCTGTGTTAACGGAACTCGCTGCACAGCCCACTCATTATGCGGTGCCCTGTTCAGCAGTTCCCTGCTGTTCACACTGCCGAGCGTCCTTGTCTGTCACCCAATACGGACACAGCCCATCCGCTGTTCCAATTACGTCTCTGCTGAAAAAAACGCGGAAACAGACGAGCAAATGCGATTCTAACCTTTCAACAATTAATTGTTGGTCTTGTGATGGAGGAATTTAGTGAATTAACATGATCAAGATGGTTTGTGCTTACAAGAGTTTAACTTTTTTTCCAAAAATGGTATTTGAGCCCACTGGCAACATTGGTAAAATGTCACAATTTAGGAAATCACAGCTATGTGCATTTGACCACAATGACCCTGACAATGAGACCACGTTCATAGTTGACATGCCGTTTTCTCCACAGCTCGGATTTGTAAAAAATAAAAAAACCCGAAAAATATTATTGTTGCCGATTTTCCGTTCTTATGTCGTTGTTGTTGACATGCCGTTCTGTCCGCAGCTCTGTGAAGCGCCTTGTGACCCTCGGGTGACAGGCACTCTATAAATGCAATTATTATTATGGAGTCGTTGCTTTGGATTCAGACACAAGCGGGGCTTTCCCAGCACCAGCTGGCAGGGGACCAGTCGGAGGGAAGAGGGTGACAGCTGAGCCAAGGGCCGTCTGGTTGATGATAAACGCAGCGCGTCCATAACAAAGAGATCGGCAGCAGGCGCTGTGCGAATCACAACAGCACACGAGAGGTGGAGAGAGTTGATTGTGAAGAATCACTGGCGTGGCCACGACTCCCACAATTAAGATGATGATAACAACCTTATAAATAACGGCTTATTATTATTATACATGTTTACCCAGGGAAGCCTCAATGAGTAGAATATATTTTTTTTCCGGACGGACCTGCCAAGTTTTCCACAGAACAGGGTGATGGAGTGATAGTATTTTTTTTTAATGGCAATATGATGGTGGGTTTATGACCGTCACAATGATGAGTGATGGCGATGAAAATAGCTGTGACAATGCTCATGTCTTAGATATGAAGACTCGCATGTAGAAAAATTATTAGCCAAAACACAATGCGAACATGATCAGATTAAGTCAATTAGTCACCTGGTTGCTCCACCATATAATAGTGAACAGGCAGGATGCCACACCGTATAATTATGTAGTGTGGTGCCCTCTCTGGATCCTATGGCTCATGTCCACACGTCTACATACGAATGCATTATATAAGCAACTCATCTCATCTCATTGTCGAAACCGCTTAGTCCTGTACAGGGTCGCGGTGAGCCAGAGCCTATTCCGGCAGACAGAGAGCGTAAGGCAGGGACATACCCACGATGGGACGCAAGTCCATCACCGGGCACTGCGGGCAATTTAATCTGCGAGCCAATAAAACCGATGCAGCAGCGTGTTTTTGGACTGTGGGAGGAAACCGGAGTGCCCCGCGAAAACCCACGTGGACACGGGGAGAACATGCAAACTCCACACAGAAAGGCACCCGAGCCGAGATTCGAACCCGGGACTTTCTTGCTGTGAGGAGGCGACAGCGCTACCCACTGGGCCACCGTGCCGCCCTATTATATAATCATTTTAATTAAATCTGAGGTCTCAATTAAACCATTTAACATATAATACTCTGACTTGATCTTCTGTAGCATGAGCATTAAAACTGATTTCACAAATGTAGATAAATGACCACAGAGCTGATCCTCCAGCTAAAAAAAGACACCACTTACACATTTAACTAAATCATTTCATATTTAGTTAAGGGTTGCAACCAATTCACAAATAAAAAAGCTACACTATAGAAGAAACGAATAGATTATTGACCGTGGGACGGAAAATTAAATGTATTGGGAGATTTTTGTTTCCGCAAATTGAAAATCAGTGGTGTTTGTGTTCGCTTGTTAACCGCTATCCTTGCACTGCTGTTTGTGTGTCGTGAATCTAAACGGCACAAAGTGGTCGGGTGGCCCAGGAGTGAAAAGGCAGGGACGCTACATTAATATTCTAAATCCAGGCAGCATGCTGCACTTAATAATAACTCACGTTTTTTAAAGCAGGGTGGCACAGTGAGTAGCACTCTCGCCTTACAGCAAGAACGACACGAGTTGGATTCCTGGCGCGGGTAAATTTCACGTGTGAAGTCTGCGTGTTCTCTCCAAGGGTCCGCGTGGGTTTTTGCTGGGTACTCTGGTTTCCTAGCACCATCCAAAGGCACGCTGCTATCTAGGTTAATTGGCCTGCTGAGTAAATTGCTACCAGTGCCCTGTGATGTACTGGTGTTACATTCTGGATAGAGCCCCGCCTTGTGCCCTGTGTCTGCTGAGATAGGCTCTGGCCCCCCATGACCATGTAGAGGATTTAGCAGGTATTGATAATGATGATGATCATTTTTAAAGCACCTCTCACTCAAATTCGCTGAGCGAGCCTTTGCAATGTCGGTCCATCCTTTGCAATGTCGGTCCATCGTTTTGGAACTCAGTGTTTGCCCATCTGCAATAGCCTACGTAAAACCAACCTGTTTAAGATCTATCGTAACCTGTAAACATACTGTCACGCACCATTGTGAAACTTTGCTCGAAGGGTGCTTTATAAGTACTCTCATATGTTAGTATTATTATTAAAGGCTGCTGTAAGCTCTTGATGTCACTTAAAACATTGTCTGTCACTGCCATACAATGAGCACTGCTGGGAGGGAAGTTTCGATAATAGCTCACTTTTAAAGATTTTTGAAGGATTTCTGCGATTGCCCCTTCCACAGACCACACTATAGCACAGCGAGACGCCGTGCCGTTGGAGGTCTACATGTATTACGTTTCTGATGGCGTAATTGTGACAAGTATAATTGGATTACAAATTTTAAAAAGAGAGCAAAATTCACCAAATATACACAGACACTAATGCACGTAAACACAATGGGTTTGAATAACGCGTTGATGCAAAGGTCTGTTTCTGTACTGTAGCTTGAGGAACACGAGGTTGCAAAGGTTTTGTAAAAACAATGAAAACAATGGCCAAATTGTAAGTTGTAAATAATATGAAGCAGAATTCTTATTCCGTAAAAACACTTTTTACAATGGTTAAGACATATAAACAGGTTTATCGGCTTAAGAATACAAACTCGATCCATTTTAGCATTTTGTAGCAATATTGTCAAGTTGCACAGGCTCACATTGCGAGTACAGGTCTCATGGGCACATCGCTAAAAGTCAATGCCAATTTAAAAAAAAAAACCGATACATCACCAATTACATCCTAGTTATGCTACCAGAGTCATGCCAGACCACAATGCACCCTTCTGCATCCCCTAAAGCCAGCAGAGCCTCACGACACATGAATAAACAAACCTCTCCGCAGCATTAGACAATGCTTATGGTGTGTAAACAATGGTTCAACCTCACGTCAGCTGGCTGACCGACACCTGCCCATCTCACGCATCACAGAGCAGGCTTGGCACCTTACCGAGTTGGTTCCCAGGATCTGCAGCTGCGGCTCGTTTGACTCAAGAAGCTTCTGCACCATCTTAAGGAAGCTCTCCACAAAGTGGTTGATGCACTGCGAGTGGCAGGCCATGAGCAGCTTGTCCAGAGCCTCCATGGAGATGACGACGTACCTGGCAAAAACAGATGGGAGGCGAGCGTGGAGTGTGGGTGGAGGAGACTTTGGGGTCAGGGTGGAGGAGTGTGTGACGTTAGCGTGGCAGGGAGAGCAGGGTTTCACTGCCGCCCTGATGAACAATTATTTTGAATCGATGAATCAATGCATCAACGACACGCCTCCACGCTTAGCGCTCGCTGGGTCGCCAAAGACAGACGAGCCACTGGGAGGCCAATGTCACCCAACGACACGGAGAGGGCGGGCCCGCTGCTCCCGTGTGCCACAGCCCCCCCCCTCCACCATCCACCGCGACGGCCACCACATCCGCACGCCGCGCCCGCGGGCACTCACTCGTGCCGCCGGCGGGCCACGTCGCGACTCAGCCTGGCCGACAGGTACGAGCCGATGCGGTCCAGCTTCTCCGGCGCCGACACGGCGTAGAACGTCAGCCTCTCCATGCTGGGCTTCACCAGGCCATCCTGCACAGACGGCGCTCTCACGGTCATTCGGGTTTGTTCCGTGACCTCCCGTCAGCGAGTCTGTCACTTAACGTAGCTCTAAAGCACGCGAGCTAGGCATACGCGCCGCGGTGAAATCACCGTCACTTAGCGGCAAACGGCGGCGGCGGTTGTTGTTGCCGCCGCTGCCGATGGCGTCAATTCTGGCTTTCTCGAAACACACAGAGCATGGCCTCCGAAAGGCTGGGAATAGTGAATTGCTCGCTGTCCATCGATCAGAATTCACTCGTTCATCTTGTCCTCGTGGTCCAACACCTTATCATCATGCAGAATGCTGAGATGCACTAACATGCCAGTGCTATTTAATACCTGTGTTCTTAATTTTGCTACGTGACACGTCATTGAGAATTAATCAATACTAATAATGTATTACATTTATATACTGCCTATCACTCAGAGATCCCAAGGCACTGTAGGAAACCACAGAGATGCGGGGGGGGGGGTCGGGAGCCATGGCATGATCCAGCACCAATCCACCAAACAGTGTTCTGTAGATCTGGGATTCTCAATCTTGTGCACCTCAGAGGCCACTGGGCCCACTTAGGTCTGGTGTCCATGAACCACTAAATGGTGCTCGTGGCCAAGTGATGGGCTGCAGCACAGTGGTTGAGAATGGTGGCTTTGAATTTGTGATGGTATCAGCCAATGGAGGAAACCCATGGTGGAATAGGGGGAGAACACACAAACACCGCACAGAAAGGCACCAGAGGCGGGAATCGAACCGTCTCAGGCAGGATTTTCTGGGAGGCACAAATGTTACCGCAGCGCTTTGTGACCCTCGGGTGAAGGGCGCTATAAAAATGCAATTATTATTATTACCACTCCGCATCCCTTGCTGTCAGGAAAATTAACGCAAGCCAATGTGATTACGACCACGCAACTCAATCAATGGGTAATACAGTAAGCCACTGTAGACTTCAACGGAGCAGGAACTGCAACGATGCACATCGTGATTATCAGACCTCAACCGTGATGGTTGCTTCGAAAAGCTGCTCTCTCGGGTGCCTGAGAATGCCTCTAACGTGCGAGGCGAAACGTCGCGATGGGGGGAGAGGGAGCGATCGACACGGCTGTCCCGAAAGAGCAGCTTTTCGAAGCAATCATCATGCATCGAGCCGTGAAAACCTAGATTATTACAGACGTCAACCTTGACATTTATCTCATGAACAAATTGCTGCCATCACACACGAGACTAGAATAGGCAATGAAACCGCTTTAGCCTTTCAATTACTTCATAAAGGTTTGCGTGTATAACTGCAGCGGATTTTTATTATGATTCTGAAATCCTGGGTACATCTCCTATATGGCTAACCCACACAGACTAAATATATTTATTTCCAGGGTTTAACTCGTTCATTTGAACCAAAAATGAAATGTCTATAAATATATGTAAAAAACTCACGGACCATGTCTTTGCCATTCCAGGATTTGGCCCCTAACCAGCTTGTGGATTTGCCAAATAGGTGTTTCAGGCAAGTAATCCCTGCATTTGGCAAAGTCCCCCCTGTATATGTTTTGTGTGGGTTATGGAATTACAACAACGCCTACTGGAAATTTAATTCAGAAAATCCCTGCATTAAATCATAACAATATGTCCACGGTAAAGTTGAAATTCAAGGATGCCAAAAGATCCAAATAACGTGGGTACAGTTGTTATTATTTTAAACTTCATCCCAATGACACTGGGAATCCAGATACAAAGTCTCTGTTTAAGCCGTGTATGCAGATAAATCATGGCAATTGATGACCCTGTGTATTATTGATGACTAACGACTGATGGGGGCCTCTGTTGCCTGTGACTGATGATTGATGATTTATAGATGACGACGATCTCTCACCTGTGGGTTAATAGGGTAGATGCTGTCCACAAGTACCTTGTAGCGTGGGCGAAATGCCCCGAAACACCCACACACCCCTGCACACAAAAACAAAGATCACCCATGTTGCTTTGCTGTAGGTGAGCACCTATGAAGGCCTGTTTCAACAAACGAGGGAGGGGGGTGGCGGTGCGGGCAGCACAGCACCTGGCCACCCTTTGTCTTCTAAGTTGTCATGTTTATACACCACACCGTGACTTAACACTGAACGGATGCCATTTTCCATGGCTGGATGCATGAGAATTGCTCTTAAGAGATGCCCTTTTTGGGACAGTTGTGTCGTGCGGAGGGAAGAGGAACGCTGGACACATTTATCTTGAAAGAGGAGCCGCTCCTAGGGTAAGCCTAGGATCCGCCAATATATTCACCTGTCATGTCATCTCCCAATGAGAATCGCACAGGGCTCGCCACGTTTCACAACGCAATACGCTAACCACTACACTACCCATGCCCCTGCAACGCATCACGTAGGCCCAGGACGGCAGGCCAGGCTGAGGCTGTGTCCGACACCACCCATACCCAGGTCCGTGTGCCCATGTGTGCAGAACATACAAACAAGCCGTGGGGCGCGCGACACCGGGGGAGGCACTGACATTGAGAATGGTGCACAGCGGCAGCCAGGTCTCCGTTGGTGAACAGGTCTGGAGTGCAGCACTTTTGCTAGTCTCCCTTGGTGAACAGGCGTGGTATCAAGCGCTACTGGCTAGGGTCCCCGTTGGTGAACAGGTCTGGGGTGCAGCACTCCTGCTCGTCTCTCCCACGAACAGGTCTGGAGGTTAGGCACTACTGTTGGGGCCGCCCGTCAACAGATTTGTGGGGAGGTTTCAGACAAATAGCAATCCTAAACCCTCCGACTAAAGGAAGTTGGCATCAGGCTGTAAAATATCCACTGCGATACCCCCCGCCATTATAAGGCAACCGCTCAACCGTCTCAACCTGGACAAGGGCCGTTTAAAGAACTCGTGTGCGTGAGTGAACGCTCGTCCCTGGCAAGCAACATGCACGTGGTCACACGCTACTAATTGCCAAATAGGGGCGCTGGAGAGGGCTGTCCGCTTTTTCTGTCGAACAAACAAAAAACTTCGCTACGCTCGTCCCTGCAGGAGGTCAGCAAAAGAATGATTGGCCTCGTTTCCAATCAAAACAAATGACTCCATTCGACTGGGCTGCGAATGACCTCGCCCACTGGAAAATTAAGTCGATGTCAATTTGTCACCCATGCAAATGCGATCCATAAGCGGTTCCACGCCGTGCAGTATTTAATGGAATTAAAAATTCAGCTCGCCGATCGGAGGTCGGGGGAGAGATCTCGGGGTTGTTCGGGGGGGGGGGGGGGGGGGGGAGGTAATGTCTGGTGATGGCTCACTTGTGAGATGTCACACTGACAAACCCAGGGGAGTTTGGGGCAACAGACTGAATGGCTGCCATCAAAGGTCCCATCTCTCACACACAGAGATCTCCTACCACGCTGCAGAAACCATACCGGCAAATGTTAGTGGGTATTTCTTTATAGCCAGCATGACGCACAAGGAGGAGTGGGACGGCCTAAAAAAAACAAGCCGGGCTGCACTGGCCTGCAGTTATAAAGTTTACAGAGAAAGGTAACGAGCCAGCTCCCTCGAGATTCTGTGAAGCATTAGAATTCAGGATTGTGGTTTGATCTCGGAACGGATTATATTTCGCCAATGTGGTGAATCGGATTGAACGAACTGGCACATGCCACACTGATGCAGAGCAAAGATAATTTCTTACACACATGATTTAACACATGCGTGTTGAGCATAATCGATGCTTTGCGACACCGCAGGTAGACCAACTAGACCGATGGCAGGACGATCCAGCCTAGGTTCAGAGACTGCTCGCCACGAATGTTGTATGAATGAGACTCGAATGACCTTAGCATAAGTGCTTAAACCACTCTGACAAACAAATACAAAGATCACCCGTGTAGCTTACACATACACTCGAGGCAAGTGCTCTCAATGAGCATCTATTGAGGCCGGCACGACCCACGAGTGGTGCGGCTCCTCGGTGGCGATGACGCAATGCACCTGCAGGCCGGTGAACCGAAGGGAGCATCAGCACGAGTCCATGTATTCGTCACCAAAGTTAGCCATTGCCGGGCATCGAATCCAGGTGACCGGGTTAGAAAGCGGAATGAGCCTCCACAACAGCGACACACAGACACGCGTAGGTAGGCACGGGCACGCAAATGCACAGAACGTCTGTAGAAACCTTTAAGAAGCTGTCGAGGAAATTTCTGTTAGCGAGCACCTATGAATGCTGGCAAAGCACGCCAGGTGGTGGGCCAGCACCACGCCTGGCCACCTTTGTCTCCCTAGATTCGATGTTTATCATCACGTCATAGACCCATTTGAGGAAAAGTCGACCTTGGTGAGGCCCGGAATTATTTCAGATGATCGTCACTGGTACTGGCTGCGAGTGGAGGCAAAACTCTGGTGGCTGGGATCCTGGAACATTGCGCCAACCCTTATGCCACACCACAAAGATCCCTCGCAGAGCCTTGACAGACTGCAGGGTCAAGTGCCGTTAGCGAGCGCCTATGTAGGTCGACACGGCACAAGAGGAGGTGGGTGACCAGCACCACGCTCGGCCGGCTTTGTCTCCCAAGTGGCAATATTTACACACTGCACTAGGTGCTCATTTGAGGCTGAGTCGACCTAGGGGAGGCCCAGGACCGGTTCAAAAAATCGTCACTGGTGTTCACCGTGAGCGGAATTCGAACTCTGGTCGCCAGGTTTGTAGCCCAGCGCGCTAACCGCTGGGCCTTCGCTCCCCATCACACACACAAGTACACATACATATTTGTACTTGTGCGTGTGGCTGTACGTCGGGCATGGAGAGGGTGTCCCACGAATCCCGCGCGTCTTACCGCGTGCGCAAGGTCAGCGGCGGGGGTCTTCGGTGCCCTTGACAAACCGATCGCGGGCCGGGCCCATCCATTCATCACGCGCCCCACGCGAGACCGCGGCGGCGGCGCCGCACGATTTGGCGCCGCCGCCGCGTGCACCGCGCCGCGTGCACCGCGCCGCGTGCACCGCGCCGCGTGCACCGCGCCGCGTGCACCGCGCCGCGTGCACCGCGCCGCACCGCGCCGCGCGCACCGCGCCGCGCGCACCGCGCCGCGTGCACCGCACCGCGTGAATCGCGCAACACGATGCCCACCGCGTGAATCGTGACACGAACCGCTCCGCCAGAACCGCGCCGTGAGGACGGCACGGCGGGAAGCCTGCGACATAACCCGCACCGTATGAACACAGCGCACTTTCCAAAGTGAGATAACCGCGACACGTTAACCGCGACACGTTAACCGCGCCTCGTCATGCCGCGCGAGCCAGACCATCTGGCACCGAACACAAGCTCAGCCACGTAACAACGGACAGTGCGACTTCTTCCCCATGAACCATGACACGTGAAGTTCCTCATGTAAACCACACGCATGACCAGCAATGCAGGCTCTGCATATGTTTAAAAACTTGATGTCATTCACATAGTTTTCACATCGACATCTCGTTTGCAATAATAACATCCAAACTGACTCACGGACTGTCCTGTAAACCCATTTATGTTACCTGTTTTCCCATTGTATTAACGTAGGTTTTCACAGCTCGATGTATGAGATTTGCTGTTCTTTCGGGATAGTCATGCTCAGAGTTCATCCTCTCCCTCCTTGTGACCTTTCGTCTCCCGTGGCATGAGACATCTGAAAGGTCAAGCGGTTTTTTTTTCCCCATGCCCAGCGATTCTTGTCCTCTTGTTCACGCATTCCACCAACACAACGAGGCATTTAGACCATGCCCAAATGTTGCTGCACTTCAAGACATGTGATTCCAAGCAATCCATGCTTGCCGATACACTCTATCCTCGCGATACGTTGGGTCTCCGCTTTTCAAACCAATGGGCCAGGAATACGTTTCACCGTTATTTGTTCGCAATGCTCCCCCCTCCTGTGACTCACCAAGGGCCGGAACGAGACTGAACAATCGCGGGCCTCTGCGATATCCCATAAAGCGAGGAGACGGGAACGTAGGCGCGGATGAATGCAGGGCACTTTACGGCTGTGTGTTGCTGCCGATCAGATATTTATGTTGATTGGATAAGGGCAGGAAGCCGAAGGCAGCACATGGCTTCTGTGAATGGCAAATGTAATCGGATTCAACCCAATTTAACCGCAACAGGCACAAGTGAACGACTAATTCAATATCCGGTGAGCTGATATGAACGCGAGGCACTTCCTTCCAGAGACAGGAAGATGCGCGTGCGTTGATCAGGAAAAGGAAGCGCAAATCGGGAGGTGTGACAATGACCGCAAGGCAAGTGGGTTTGAGGAGGGCAAGTGACGGAGGCGGACATCCGATGGACGAGACTGGAAACGGAACGGCATCCAAAAGGAAAAAGAATTGACGCCCAAGAGCTATGGCCACCACGGAGCTGGACCAAGATGAATTTAGGCACGGGACTTGTGACAAAGAACGTAGGTTTGGTTTCAAACCTAGAGTCCAAAAATTTGCCGCTGCTACCTAGGATATTTGGCATGCTGGCTAAAGTGTCCTCGGTGTGCTGTGATAGACTGATGTTCCATCTTGGGTATAGCCCTCTCTCTTGTGCATTGTGTCTGCTGGGATAGAATCCAGCTCAACGCGATCCTACACGCGATTGAGAATGGGAATGGATACAGGGTTGAGCGGGTACGGAGAGTAAATGAGTGCGACGGATTGTGGTATCCCAAACTTGAGAGTTGTTGTGACGGCATGGGGAGATGTCTTCATCAAGCAGTGGACAGACCACACAGGGGGATGACGATGCAGTTTATCACGAAGGATTCTTCCACGTCAATTATTGTGCTATGACGTAACACGAGATGAAACGATTAAGAGGCGAGAATCTAAAGCGGTGAAACCATGACCTCGATCCCACCGTCTCCCCGTATCGCAAATCCAATCGCCGGATCCGAGAATTAAATCGATGACAGCTGTGGCTGTCGCCTGTCATGGCCTGCTGCAGGGCAGTGTGTTTATCTTTTTTTTGTAAGCTGTAAGTTTTGCCTGAGACGGAGTTAATAACGTTGGGCTGCTTCCATTCGCGCTAAGAGGCTGCGATGATTTGAAATGAGAAATCGACGGGAATTATTTATGGGGGGTGAGTCACAAGTGTTCCGTGAGACAATCAAAGAGGGGGTGAATCTCGCACATTGCACAGGAATCCGATCCAATAGAGCCAGAAGGACCCACAAGACCACAACCTTATCGTGAATACGAGCACTGCCCAGAATCACTTGGAATAAGGTTAAAAATGTCAAATATTGTGAAACTGTGCAGTATATCATTGTAACAAAACGATAAATGCGAATATGATGGATTGGGTATGCACGTGCTAATATAACACTGTAGCTATTGTTATTCCACTGCTGGATGAAGGTCACTCCCATGCAATATTGATGATTGACAGTTGAATGATCATATTACGAGTGGCGCGGTGGCACGGTGAATAACGCTGCCACCTCACAGCAAGAAAGACCCAGGTTCGGTTCCCGGCTCGGGTGCCTTTCTGTGCGGAGTTCATTTGTTTTCCCCGTGTCCACGTGGGTTTTGCTGGGTACTCCGGTTTCCTGCAGCATTAGTGATGGAGAGACAAACTCTCACCTTGGCCTGCGCTTCAGCATAACATTTCCATCTGTTGCAACGTAGTCAGCATTCCCAGTGGGGAAACAAGAGCAGCGAAGCATGCGTGGTGTTTGCCACACTATGACTTTGGCGCTCGTTTAATAGGTGCTCGCTAACACAACTCTTTCCCACAGTTTGACTCTTTAAATATTTACATGTGAATTGGTATTGTGTACATATATGGGTGCATTTATCTCAAAACGCTCTAATATTCTACCATCAATTACAAAATAACCAGGATAGTTTAAATAACTTCATCCTAAGCGTTAATACACCTACATTCGGAACCTTGGCTTTTTAAATATTTATGCGTGCTTTACATTGTACAAACATACGTCAGTCAGTCAAGAACCTCTGAACTCAGCCTGGAAATTAAATGCACGTCATGATACTGCACGCTGCGATCCCAGTGACTGCAGTTCGATTCCAAAGTCACAGCGATACCTGAGCCAACCCAGAGCACATCGTTCATAAACCTGCACTGACCAAACTGACCAAGCACTGTCAAAAAGTCCCTCTCGACTTGACACATCATGGGCGGGCATTGCCCCAACAATTTGACAACAAATGACATGTTATTATATCTGAGCTAGGCTCATGTGAAGTGTGTCAGACGTCACCCTGACGTGCTGTACTTTTCCAGACGCCCATCACAAAATGTGGCCTTGGGGAAAAATATAATATATTGGCCAGAGAAACATATCTAAATTGCTAATTTTTTTGTAAACCCATTAGTTACTACAATCTTGGCCGCCGGAGAGCCAGACTTCATTGGCTGGCTCTGCGGGAATCACACTTTTCCATTCTCCCAATTATCTTAAGTGCAAACTCTTGGATGAGGTCTGCGTAGACTTTTTGGGCAAGCGTGCAGTTCCATATTGCCTAACCGGCTCCGACAGCTGACAATACTAATGCGTTTACGGCTGTGACCACTAGCAGCCTCTTCCGGCAGCGACGCCAACCCCCACCCCCCACGGTTATTGGGGAAACGTTCTGCAAGGGCTCAGCCAGACATAATCAAAATGACCAGCATTGCTGACGGCCGAACCGGGTGAAGTCAGGTTAGTGAAGCCAAGCCCGTAAAATATTAACCTCACAGCTATATTGCATTTCCTGTGACCGACTCACCCTGAATGCACCGGAGATCTCAACAGGGCTCAGCAGGTCATGGCTGCCGAACCAGGTTGGAAGAGAAGCTACCAAGAAATACCAGGTGTTTTGAATGCCTGGGCTACAAGGTGTCTGTGAGATGTCACGGCATTCCGGACTCCATCAGTGTGGCTCTTTGCGTTACCTCTCCTAATACGTGGGCTCTCTCTGGGTGCTCCGGTTTCCACCGTAGGTACTGTGGTTTCCACTACGGCTACTCTGGCTTCCTCTCTGTCAGTCAAGTTTCTAAATCTAAGCTGGAAGGAACCATTGAGCTATGTATATCTTTTTAACAGCTGTCCAGCTGGGAGGCGTAAACAAATTACAACATCTCAGGGAACCGGGAGGCAATTTAGTCAGGACAATTAATCTGGGCACCGTGTCTGTGGGAGGAAACAGAAGTATCCAGCAAAATACCACGCGGACACGGGGAGAACATGCAAACTCCAGAGAGAACGGTGCCTGAGACAGGAATCGAACCCTGTAAATTATGGCTCTGAGGCAGTAGCGCTACTCAGTGCCACCGTGCACCGCTCGGGGCACAGTGGTTTTCCGGTTTCACCACGCTCTAAATAATACTTACAACGTGTAGAGGAAAAATGTAGCGAAGGAGGAGGAACGCTCACTACGGCTATTTGCAAAAGAGCGGCTCTGGACAGAAATTCCCATACACCCAGCTGTTAAAGTATACGTTAATACCTGATTTGGATTTTTGGTAAATACATTTTTATTACGTGAATTGCCTGTGGGAGAAAAGTCCAGCACAGAGGAAACCTATGCCACGCAAGTGGTAACAACACTTAAAATGTGCTCACAGGTAGGTGGGTGCTGGAACCTTCTTGCCGTCCTGCCATTTCCTGGCCACCTTGCCAGACCTGATCATGTTCGGGAGTCTCCCAAAGCTCTGGTTGCCACCAAGCCTTTGCTTTTCCGAGCACTGGATTACAATTATGATACTGAACCGAGCTAAGCCAAGTTAACAACAAGTGAGCCTCAAACACGTATTCTTTACAGAAATGATATTTGACGTCAATTTACCAAACAATGCTTGTCATGTTACGGAATGGGCCATTTATTGAGCGTTTTTACTTATGGGAGGAAAACAGAGAATCTGGAGGAGATCTGTGCAAAACAGTGAGACAGCACAAACTCCAGAGAAAGGCACCCGAGGTGGGAATCGAACCGCCTCGGGCAGAATGTCACGAATGTGCCACTAAACCACCCAGCTGTAATTGTATTTCACTTCACTTTAAAGGCTATTTTAAGACTGGCCGTGACCTCTACTGATTAAGTTGTAAATCCAACGCTTTTTTAAATTACAATTTTACAAACGTTCTTTTTCACATTCAACGGCTGCGTACATGAGCCACAAAAACAGCACAATCCCTTAATGTTACCAAGAAAATGCTAATCTTTTAAAAATGTGTGTTTATGAAGATCCGTGTTAACCCCAGATTGCATTGCACTGTGTACGTAATCAATTCCAACCATGCATGGTGAAAATTCCACAATCCCATCCCCAGCCAATGTGAGCACTGCATTAAAAGACATAATAATGTAATCGTAACATTGTGCGTAAAATACCCCAAGCTCCTGGAAATTGAACATTTGTGCGTGGACACACCACACATACCAAATATATGCAAATAAAAACGCTCCCTCGAAACACTTGGCCAAAAAGACACTTAAATTAAGAGGCAATTAACGTGGAGCTGCTTAAACATTTACGCAGAGTTGAATTAAACATGCATAGTATGTAAGTCAATAGGCTGGGAGCATCACAATGTCCACGGACCATAACGTGGCCGGGTCTATTTACAGCACTGCTCGTGGGCAAACCAATCGCTTGGAATTACTCCTAAGAGCTGCTCCTTTGGAATAGCCAAGTCGAGCGTTTCTCTGCCCATGTTGGAAGCATCATCAAGCTTGTGACTGGCTGATGATGCCCCCAACATGGGAGGCGGAAGGTCGCGAAGGAGCAGGAAGAACGTGCGACGTGGCTTTATCGAAAGTAGCTCGGAAACAATTCTCCAGACATTAAGCTGTGCAAATCTACATCAATACTCACCAAGGTCTTAACATATTTATACGCAGACTTAACATTCTGCTGCAGCAGCTGGGTTTAGGGAGAGATTACTAAAGCACAGCACACCAGCATAATCATACCATATCCACAGACGGAAATATATATTTAATGTTACGGCAGACAATACCCTGTGAGCTTGCAAGTCCTGAACGCAGGATTCCTGCGATACAACAAACATTCGAACTGACCAACGCAACTCTATAACATTACGAGACAAATTGAACTTACGGCACCATGTTGTACAAATATAAAAACGTAACCATCATCATAAAGCAAATTGTAACACGCAAAATTGCACAGCACAAAATGACCAACAATCGCAACACAAAGAAGTGTAACAGTGCGATGGGAATTAAATGTGCGACCCTTTAAACCACCTTACATTTTTGGAAATTGCTGCTGCGGAGAAATTGCATTTGGCATCTAAGATAAGCTCAACGACGGTAGTGACTCGAGCCTCACGCTCGTGGCAATATTGTTCCAATATTAGGCACTGAGAAATAACATTTTTTCCCCCATTTTTGAGCCAAGACGTGAGTAGCTGCCAACAGC
Source organism: Mordacia mordax (assembly GCA_036362905.1). NCBI lineage: Eukaryota > Metazoa > Chordata > Hyperoartia > Petromyzontiformes > Petromyzontidae > Mordacia > Mordacia mordax. Next base: position 20,908,887 of record JAZEWT010000013.1, read on the forward strand.
AATGAGCAGCGTTCCCATGGCTCAAACGCTCAAACTTGACCCGACTTGATTTTTCCAAGATGCCCTTGCACGCAATCCACCCGCTCTTGCAAAGAATGCACAAAGACAAAGACGAAGATCCCCCATATAGCCTTAACAGACGGTTGGGTCAAGTGCCGTTATGAAGGTCGACACGGCACACGAGGTGGGTGACCAGCACCACGCTCGGCCGCCTTTGTCTCCCTAGTGGCAATGTTTACGCACTGCACTAGGTACTCTTTTGAGGCTGAGTCGACCGAGGGGAGGCCCAGGACCCGTTCAGAAAATCGTCACTGCTGCTCGCCGCGAGTGGGATTCGAACTCAGGTGCCGGGTTTGTGGCCCAGCGCTGCGCTCACCGCTGGGCCACCGCTCCCCAGCAGCACATTGCATACGCGCGCGCGCGCGTACCACACACGCTTTCGTTAAAACGTTAACGTACAGGCATCGCCACGCATCCTCCGTGCGCAGGTTTTCAGGGCTGTACGGGAGAGCACCGTGATGTGTTTTCACGTCGTGCCACTTGATTCGCGGCAGGACAATAATTGACATTTCTTGAGAAGCTTAACCTCATGGATCACAAGGCACTCCCATGGGATAATAGTATTATTTATAACGTGCACATATTTGCTCGATGTCAAAGGTATTCAAAGAGCGATAAATTCAGGCTCGTAAAAAATCCATAGGTGGGGAGAAGTCAGCAACAGATTTAGCCAGAGCCAGCATTTGACTGACACTACATCCCATATAGTCTTGTGTTACCGGCGAATTAATTCATGAGTTTTTGATGATCGCTCACCCTCCCTCCATCGCGACGCGGCTATCCCGAAAGAGCAGCTTTATGAAGCAATCATCATGCATCGA
>JAZEWT010000013.1:20936373-20948364 GCA_036362905.1 Mordacia mordax
ACGCCCCTAACTGACATGGCAGCATTGAGTTGACAGTCGTCATTAGTGGCTTGCCACCTCTAAATATCGTATCCCTCAGTGCCGTGCCGAACTAAATCTTACAACTGAATTTGACATTTCAATGTGTATTTATGGGTGGCACGGTGGCCCAGTGGGTAGCGCTATCGCCTCACGGCAAGAAGGTCCCGGCTTCGAATCTCGGCTCGGGTGCCTTTCTGTGTGAAGTTTGCATGTTCTCTCCCCGTGTCCGCGTGGGTTTTCGCCGGGCACTCCGGTTTCCTCCCACAGTCTAAAATACATTCCGATTGGCTTCCAGACTAAATTGCCCGCAGTGCCCGGTGATGGACTGGCGTCCGATCACGGGTATATCCGTGCCTTGCGCCATGTGTCTGCCAGGATAGGCTTCGGCTCACAGTGACCCTGTACAGGACTAAGCGTTTTCTGACAATGAGATAAGACGAGATGTTCATTTATACACCGAATTGCGACCGGGTTAAGACAAGAAAAAAAATAAAACGCCTAGCGTTGAGAGCCTGGTTTAGCCGTGGGGTAATTGTAACCCAAATTCAACACCAAGATGTAAGCCGTGCCGGCTTGGCGGCCGCAGTGTCCATCAGAGCCTCGTGTCGCTATAACATCCCGCCCCCCCACATTGCTCGTTTGCTGTATCGCGCAGGAGGTGTTGTCGTTGCTGAGTGTTGTGGTGGGGCAACGCGTGAGCTCCTACCTGGATCTGAGGAGGCAGAGGAAGCCCATGCAGTCCAAGCAGATGAAGGAGCTGGCGCACAGCAAGCCAGTGACCAAGAAAGGTGCCCTGCATACTCGCTCACCATGGACCGCACTCTGGACGCGGGAAGACTTTCTCATCAGTGATCAGCTGGGGGGTTCATCTACATTTTCGAGAAATAAACAACGTGTTCTACAATTGCTAATCGAATCCAGTTGAATGTTAATAACTACGACTGAACATTCAAACTGCACCCCTTCCTTAACGTTAGCACCCTGTTAATTCACTAAGCCTGGCACAGGACTTGAGAAAAAAAACCCTGCTCATTTGATCACGGATACACACCGAGGTTCTGACACTTGTTTTTTTCCTCCAGGGAAGCACGTGGAGGTGGAGGTGTACTTCAGAAAGAGGCACGTTGCCCTGCGCTGTCTGAGCGGGCAGTTCTCTGGTGGGTGGCATGACCCGCTCTGAGCTGCCGTGGCATCGCAAGACTTTGTCCAGGGCAGCTGCGATTTATCCTCATTCGGGACAAACAGCACAGGTCCCATGTTTGCAGTGGCCACAGCCAGTTCGCTTGGCAATGCTGTGTCACCTTAAAAGTTCTATACATTAAAGTTTGATTTATCTTATTGGCGTACACTGGCGATTTACAAATGAGAAATGTTTTCACTTGTTGCCTGTCTTATGTTTACGGGTAAAAATACATAAAGGATGGTCCCAGTATTGAGTTCCTCAAAATGTGCATATTTGTATACCCCATGTTCATTACAAAAAATATTTTTATATCCTATGTTCATTGTAAAAAAAAAACGAATTATGATTTGAATTAAATACTCTAAATACAACACTATCCCAGGACATGGGTCTTTATTCTAAAAAGACACGTTTTAGTAGGGCTGTCACGGTTTAACCCGATTTACAAACTATATTAACAAGCGTGTAAGGTGGTTTTTAATTCACTTAAAATGAATTCCATGTTATCAGCTATTAAGCATTGCAGTCCAACATTTTATAGGGGGCTTGTGCATGCTATGTTGTTTCCTTTATGTGTGTGTGTCTTGTAGACGGCTCATATGTGAAGCTGTCCTTATTCCCGGAACAGCTTATCGTTTGCATAAATGCTGTTTGCGACGCACCATTACCACCACCACTACCCCCGTCACCCCCACGCCCTCCAGTTGCTCCAACTCTAGTGGCTTCACCGCTGCTTCCAGAAGTGAGTGGAAGCCATACGTCACCACTGTGGTGTTTGTGTTGAAAGAATGTGTTGACTCCAGTGACAAACCACGTAAAACCACCGACCTATACATGTAGAATAATTGTTTCGAAAAGCTGCTCTCTCGGGACAGCCGCGTCGATCGCTCCCTCTCCCCTCGTCGCGACGTTTCGCCTCGCACGTTAGAGGCATCCTCAGGCGTGAGAGGCGAAACGTCGCGAGGTGGAGAGAGGAAGCGATCGACGCGGCTGTCTCGAGAGAGCAGCTCTTCGAAGCAATCATCATATATCGAGCCGTGAAGACCTACATTATTACATCTATACATGTATAGTTTTATTCTCATTCTGTCTGGAGCAGGTAAATGCTGTTAACTAAATTGGAGTGTTCAATGAAGCACAGTACGTGTCGTTGATTCATATGATGCCATTGCTTACTAACACTCCTGATACCTACTATGTTTGACCCCAGTCAGTGCATTATCTGATTATCCACTGATGGATCCTTCCTCTAATCCGTGTTTTTCTGACCGTCCCTCTAGGGTGTGCATGCGAGGGGTGGGGACCGTGCCCTCTCGGAGTACTTTAACCGTCCGGCCTTGCCTCAAGCTCACATCAAGGCACTCCTCACTGCCTCCGCTCAGCGCCGGCAGGAAAAGCTCAAGCACATGTGAGCCTGTGCGCTGCTCACACAGGGCTTGAGTGCTAAATGCATACACGTTGACTAGCGCAGTATTCGTGCAACTACGTTGTTAAAGATTATGCCTTTATCTCATCTCATTGTCAGAAACTGCTTAATCCTGTACAGGGTCGCGGTGAGCCGGAGCCTATCCCGGCAGACACAGGGCGCAAGGCAGGGATATACCCACAATGGACGCCAGTCCATCACCGGGCACTGAGGACAGTTTAGTTCGCATGCCAATTAACCTATGCAGCAGCATGTTTTTTGGAACCGGAGTGCCCGGCGAAAACCCACGCGGACACGGGGAGAACACGGAAACTCCACACAGAAAGGCACCCGAGCCGAGATTCGAACCCGGGACCTTCTTGCTGTGAAGCCACAGCGCTACACACTGGGCCACCGTGCTGCCCTGATAATGAGATGAGATGAGATATTGTTATTGTTGACATACCATTCACTCCAAAGCTCTGTGCAGCGCTTTGTGATCCTCGAGTGATGCACGCTCTAGAAGTGCAATTATTGTTATTATTATCCCTGCAGGTTCGCAATCATATGTATGATGCGGGAAGGGTAATCAGCCTGTTAGTTTCTTGGTAGTTAAACTTGCTGCTTCAGATAAATTGCAATAAATTACATGTTAAATTGTAATATATACTACAAGGAAAGGAAGACCTTTTTTTTTAAATGAAAGCAACGGCAGCTCGGTATTTATATTGATGACATTAATTTGTCATGGAAAGTCCATTTTCCTGTAACATTGTCAATTCTCTGTAAATCGCTATTGTCCCCCAAAGTAGTATTTATTTTATCCTTTTCAAAGTATGATGAACTGTGTTAACCAAAGACCAGAATTTGAACTCGATGTTTATTTAAATTGTAAGTCGAGCACCCTAAACTTGGTCAAACGGCTGCACGTTGTAACGTCCACCTGTACAGGTTAGTTCATGACGAGGTTCATAGATTTTTAGAATGCTATTTTGTCTTTTCATTTTCACGTGCGTAGAGTCAAGAAGACCGGGCACAGGAAAGGAAAAGATACAAAATCATCATCGGCTCATGGCACGGAGACGCCCATTGCAACGGAAGCAACGCACACCTCGCCGGACAGCGCCCGCGTGTACGTGACAAGGGCGCGAAGTCACGACGACATGAAGGAAAACGAGAGCTCGGCGCGCCAACAGGAGAATCGCGTGGCCAGACGCGGCTGCTTGACGCGCGCGAGCGAGCCGGAGAGCGCTTCCCACCCGCAGGAAGCGTCTGCTGCTGCCGCTGCTCCACCGAGGACCTCCAGGGCCCCCACAAAGCTCTCACGGAAGCGCCAGCGGCTTCCCACTCAGGATGTCAGCGCAGTGAAGACTCATACCACCAACTTAGTCGGCGTGTAGAGATTCAGTTTTTATACTTCATGTCAAAACGTGCTTGTTAGAATCACATTTACAGTGTCTGGAGTGTATATGCTAATTATATATGTGATGGCAGTGATGGGAGTCTTATAGGTTTGTAAGAACTCCAAACGATTGTGAATGCAATGTTTTTATTTCAGAAATGTGACACGTCTTTAATTAAAGTATTCCCGTTTGATGTGTGTACAAATGTAAGATGGATTTATTTTTTTACTCGGTAAAATATTATCTCCCCTTTAAATGGAACGTCTATATCGCCTTCCACTATAAAAGCATATGTTTGTAAACGACAGGATCAGGAGTCATGTTGCTGGTCAATGAGCTCAGCTGAGCATTTTCCCACAATGTTGGTTTCAAGTCCAGATGTCACGTTTCATAAAGTAACATTGATATTAACAATGACCTAATGCCAGTAACTATTCCAGAAGTGGGTGGCACGGTCACACACAGAGTGCATCGCTACCACCTCAATACAAGAACACATGCGTGCGAGACTCGGGTAATAATAATAATAATTGCACATGCAGAGCGCTTGTCACCCGAGGGTCACAAAGCGCTGCACAAAGCTGCGCAGAGAACGGCATGTAAGCAACAACAATGACGTTAAGAACTTAAAATCAGCAACACTCCGGTTTCCTCCCACAGTCCAAAAAATAACATGCTGCTGCACAGGTTAATTGGCTCGCAGACTAAATTGCCCGCAGTGCCCGGTGATGGACTGGCGTCCTATCGTGGGTATATCCCTGCCTTGCGCCCTGTGTCTGCNNNNGTGGGGGGTTGGTTGGTGGTTGTGGATGGTTGGTTGGTGGGTGGTTGTGGGTGGGTGGGTGGATGGCGGGATGACGGGATGGCGGGTGGGCTCGGAGTGCTCAGGGACTGGTCTCCCCTTCACCATTCTTCCTAGACCAGGGAAACCGAGTACCAGGCATGGAAAGGATCCCCGGTTTTCGAAAGGTCCGGTTCCAAGGAGAGATAAGGAACAGCGACCAGAGCGATATCAGCTCTGGCAGTGAGGGGCTAAGTCCTGCTGAGATTATTGAGAGATGACACATTCCCAGGGAGAGAGGAAGACCAGATCCCATGGCGAGATCAGATTCTAGGCCGAGTCAAATTCCTGCACAGAGATAGCCTAATAAGTGAAGGAGACTAGGACCCATGAGAGAATGCCCCAGTGAGAGAGAAGGCGAGTTCTCGGGATAAATGCCAAGGTCTCGGTATAAAAACCAGTATTCAGGGCGTGAGAGAGACCACATCCAAAAGAGAAATATTCGGTCTCTGGTGGTGGGAGAGGGGATCAGGACCCTGGTGAAAATGGAAACCAAATTTCAGATTTAGACCATATTTGAGGACGATCATATCCCAGTGAGGTACACCAGGTTTTAATGCTGCAGAGAGGCCAGGTCACCAGGGTTGTTGCTTGGTTGGTCTTGTTAGGACATTTACACCACCCTACATCACCCTACATCATTACATCATTACATTTACACCACAGTATAATTATTTAAACAAAAGACAGTGTTCTCATAACGCTTCTAGAGTAGTTTCAGCCTGTGTTTATCATTCAACACAAAATAAAACACAACGTATTTCCATACATCTGGGATGTTTGTGTTATCAAATGCGAACGTGTGTACCGTATTTGTCTTGGATGAATTCCATTTTTTGGGTTGGGTCAACCGATTAAATGGAGTTCATCGATAACACTGATCACGACAGCCTTCGAATTCAATTATTTGTCTTTGTTTTTCCAGAAGTCGCAGACCTGGCTTCAAACCTCCCAAGTAAGTGCAGCACAAGCGACGCTTGTACATTTGAAGCAGTCGCAACTCTAAATGGTGCGGTGTAAGTCGCCCTGGATAAGGAAGCCTGCTAAATAATAATTAAATAAAAATTCTATTTCGAGAATTCACAGGCTCAAAATTAGCACACGATTTACATTTAATTTACATAGGTACATAAAAGCAACCGCTGCGCATGAAGCTGAGGAGATCATTGTGTGATTCAAACACAGAATTCGCGTTGAGTGGGATTGATGACACCGTGGCATCTACTATTTGAATGGCTGCAAATGAATCTATAACTTTTTAAAATATAATGGATTATAGACATCACTGCTTCAATAATATTGAACGGGTTCTGTTTACAAATATTAAAATGCAGTTGCAGTTCCGTTTAGATTTGACCAGTGGGTGAAACAGAAGAGGTCTGGGTTTTCACGACTCTATAAATAAAGATTGGTCTGAAGAGCTGCTCTCTCGGGAGTCTCATCTCATTGTCAGAAACCGCTTCATCCTGTACAGAGTCGCGGTGAGCCGGAGCCTATCCCGGCAGACACAGGGTGCAAGGCAGGGATATACCCACGATAGGACGCCAGTCCATGACCGGGCACTGCGGGCAATTTCGTCTGCAAGCCAATTAACCTATGCAGCAGCATGTTTTTTGGCCTGTGGGAGGAAACCGGAGTGCCCGGCGAAAACCCACGCGGACACGGGAAGAGAACTCGCAAACTCCACACAGAAAGGCATCCGAGCCGAGATTCGAACCCGGGCGCTTCTTGCTGTGAGGCGATTAAGCGGTTTCTGACGAGATGAGATGTATTCACGTGACAACTTTTTTACATGTCTCCGTGGAGTGTAAGAAGGTTTACTACAAACATTACACACACACACTACCTGGGAACCCAAAAAACAATTATAAATCGTAATGTTGCTCGTGAATGCTTACCTATTACGTTTACACCTGACCTCACTGCGCATTATCCCAACCCTTGTCTAACCGCATTTCTGTTCAGACACGTGCAGGACGAACTTTCCCGACCCGAACAAGCTGCATTTTCTACAGCTCACCATAACGCCAGGTGAATGCGGCGCAATGTCTGGTGCACGGCCGTGTGTGGCGTAGGCCTACAGAGAGGGCACTTGAACAGTCCCGAGCCTTATCCTCAATGCTGCACGCACACACACAACTGTGTGTTTGCCTCACTGTATGGACATGCTGCGTGTGTTAAAAGCACTGGCGTTAGCACACTGTGCTTGATTCTAGGCAACTGATAACATAAAGAGGCATGTGGTATCTGATACCTGCTGTGGGCCTCTCCAAGGTCAAATGCGGATAGGCATATAATAGTAATAATAGATGTAATTTGTAAAGCGCACATATTTTGTGAGCAGTATGCGTCGATGAATTCAGGGGCGTGGAGCCTAGCTCATGGTGTGCGTTGGTGAAGAGGTGAGTATTGATGAGTTTTTTTTTTTAGAGTGATGGGCGATTTGGTTTAATGAAGTCTGCAGTAGAGCGTTCCAGGTTTAAACCGTGAACCTCTACAAATAAGCAACAAATGCTCTTGTGCTCGTCAATCTCCCCGCTGTGTCACATGACAATTCCACAGGATACTGTTCACGCGCATGAGCGTAAGAATAGGTTAATCATCATTATTAGCAATGCCAGCTTAATCCTGTACAAGGTTGCGGAGGGTTAGAGCCTATCTCAGCAGACAGGGCACAAGGCGGGGCTATTCCCAGGATGTGATGCCAGTACATCGCAGGGCACTGGAGACAATATACTCGGCCAATTCACCTAAGCAGAAATGTATCGTTGGACAATGGGAGGAAACCGGGGTACCCTAAAAAAACCCAACACGGTCACGGGGAGAACACGCAAACTCCACACAGGCACCCGAGCCGGGAATCGAACCTGGGGCCTTCTCACTGTGAGGTGACAGCGCTCCTCACTGCACAACCATGCTGCCCAGATTCGAAATTAATCAATAATTTACAGATGTAGTGCTCACTAACAGCATCTGCTCTAAATGTATTCAGGCCAAAGTTGGATCCTGGTCTTTTATTCTCTTGCAGATGAAGGCTACTACGTAGGAGGGAAGTTTGAGTTTGAAGTCGATGTCCCGGATGCCTATAACATGGTGGTAAGTGGCTTCTCATCATGCTTATGCACGTGTTTTATTAAACCGGTATAGAACGCTACCACGACCTTCCGTAGGTTGACTCGGCATGTCATCTCGTTTCAAGTTTATATCTTTGACCGCTTGAGAACATGAAAGACGAGGCTAGTCCCCTTGGCGATAATATCCTGGGAAATTAGTTCCTTGCCTAGCATCTAAGCCTCGGCACTGGGGAGACAAAGGTGGCCGCGCACGACCTCGCGGTTGTTAGTGCGAGTACTTTGTAACTCATCAACACGTGTCAAGGGATTGTGATTGGCTCATGCCAATGTGTCGTATTCCACCGCAGCCACCCAAAGTGAAGTGCCTTACGAGAATATGGCACCCCAACATCGCGGAGACGGGAGAGATCTGCTTAAGGTGAGCGTGCGCGTGTCGTGAATTCGTCCAGTGGCGGACTTCCCCAACTCTATTCTGTCGACGGCCTGCAGAGTAAGTCTGCCGTGTGCTGATCTCAGATGTCGTGAAGCCATATGCCGTCGTAACATGTTAATGTCTGCACGTGTGATAGCTGATCTGTAACTCTTGAGCAAGTATCTTATCGCTTGTCTGTTGCACCTTCAGATCGTTTATTTCTTATTTCCAGCTCTTTTCTGTTTCATCGTCATCTCACTTATTTTCACCTATAATGGGACAACCGTTTGTGATGCTGACTTGACCATGGGCTGTGTTTCTCGTCCCCCAGCTTACTTCGTGAGCACTCGATAGACGGTACTGGATGGGCCCCCACACGCACGTTAAAGGTCGGACTGCTTTTGTTGCTGTTTGCGGAAGCTTCAATGCCTCTTCTGTGTGCGTTTGTGTACATATGGGTAGCGACAGCGTGGCGGTCAGCGTGCTTTGCTTCAAATCCGCTGAGTCGAGTTCAATCCTCGCTCACGGCCAACACCAGTGATGATTATCAGAACTGGTCCTGAGCCTCCCCGTGGCTGCCTCAGCCTCATGAGTTTCTGGTGTGGTTTGCATAAATCACTTGGAGGGGAACAACAGCGGTTGGGTGTGGTGCTGGCCACCCACCCCCTCATGTGCTGTGCCGGCCTTCATAGGTGGTCACTTACAGAGCTTACCTCAACAGTATCTTATGATTATATGGGGGATCTTTAAGTTTTATATATATATACATTTTGGGCGGCACGGTGGTCCAGTGGGTAGCGCTGTTGCCTCACAGCAAGTAGGTTCCGGGTTCGAATCTCGGCTTGGGTGCCTTTCTGTGTGGCGTTTCCATGTTCTCTCCTCGTGTCCGCGTGGGTTTTCGCCGGGCACTCCGGTTTCCTCCCAGTCCAAAAACATGCTGCTGCATAGGTTAATTGGCTTGCATACTGAATTGTCCGCAGTGCCCGGTGATGGACTGGCGTCCTATCGTGGGTATAGCCCTGCCTTGCGCAGATAGTGGTTAGTGGCTATAGAAGGTGGTCCTCATCAACCGTAACCTTGCAGTATTAGGTAATTCACAGTGAGAGTCCTTCCATGAGGATATATTGTCCTTAACCTTCAGGCTCATAGAGAGAGAATACATTGGCTTTACTGTAAATACAAAACGCATATAATCTGTGTGGTGACAACCCATCGCATTTGCAACATTGTCAATTATATTTCAAGTTGCACGGATTTTTTGTTGTTCTTACACCACAGCTGCTCCATGTGCCCCGTGGTGCCCAACGCGTGTGTGGCGTGACGGCTCAATCGACAACAGTAACGTTTTATTGGGTTTTTATTTTTTTCTACCGTCTTTGGACCCGGGAAGGTACCTGGCGAAAATCCACGCAGGACACGGGGAGACAGCCAACAGAGGGCACGCAAACTCCACACAGAAAGCAGCGCCTGAGCCGGGAATCGAACCCGGGAGCCTCTTGCTGTCAGGCGACAGCGCTACTCACCGTAACGCCTTAACCCAAGAGGTCCCAAGGTGGGACGGGAAACCGCAGAGGGGTAGAGGAGGCAGGTATCGACCAGGTCGGCCGATGGCAACTCACCAGACGTTGCATCCTTGTATATTCATGATGGTCCCGGCCCAATTAGTTTTAGTTTTGAGAGGAGACCGCAGAGCCCAGAGGAAACCTTCTTCTGCTTACTTTAATGTCCTATAATTTATTGCGACTCTTTGACTTTCAGTTGAACTGTGCTGATATTGTTGTTCTTGACATTGCGTTTTCTCCACAGCAAGGATTTGTAAAAAAAAAAAACCCCAAAAAATCGTTATTGTTGCTGATTTTCCATTCTTATGTCGTCGTCGTTGCTGGCATGCCATTCTCTCTGCAGCTCTGTGCAGCGCTTTGTGCCCCTCGGGTGAAAAGCGCTCTTATCAATGCAATTATTATTAAAAAGTAATGGCATTGTAAATGTATTGTGTGTATTAATAAACACAAAATGTGACGAATAGGATTTATAGCTCTTTCTCATTCCACTCATGCATCAAGGTCTCCCCATTCATAACTCAATCAAAAGTTGTTGTTGATAAATTCGGTTGTTGCATGCCTTCTATACAAAATAGTAGTTTTGCAAAATAGTCATGCTTGTTGGTACTGTTACATACAATATGAGGTTCAAAGTGTCGAAATAGGATCATAGCTCAAAGCTGATAGACATTTACCACCTCAATGCAACAATTTAGACTAAAAATGACTCTCACATACAAATCCTGTAAGATACACTGGTACCCGCTATGCTTAAGTGAACACACACTGTGTGATGTCAAAGTTTCAAAACTCGTGACCAACTTCACAATAGTTGCATCGTAGGCGGTTGGGGTGTTTTGATTTACGCTGAGCTGTGGTCGGCGCGACAGTCAGACTCCGGTGCGCGGAGGCCACTGCGGTTGAAGCGTTGCGTGTTTGTGCCGCTTGCTTACAGGACGTCGTGTGGGGTCTCAACTCGCTGTTTACGGTGAGCAACTCTCCCGAATGCCGCTGTCCACGAATGCACCCACGGCCTGATTGGTTACGTTGCGATTTGTAAGTACGTACACGTTCAGCCTTGTCATCAGAGCACCATTGGATGAGGGCCTTCTCACGCCGTGTGTTGGTGATGGCACGGAGCCTAGCTGTTTGAGCATAGTACAGTACAACAATTGATTTTTGCTGCACTGTGCTCTCTGCAGACACCGCCAGGTCATACCCATCAAAGCATTTAAACATGCTGAACACTACTTAGCGTCAGAGATCCAGTGAAATTGGCCGTACTCAATTTCTCTCTGATGCATTAGAATACTTTCCAACACAGGTTGAAAGGCGTTATGGATTAACACTGTCCATATGCCCTTGTAAGTTGTACTTGCATTTTGCCTTGAGAACTATCCAGAGGCTTCTTTACAGCTAATGAATTACTGCCAGGCATATTCAAAAGCACGTGTGCTCCATGCATTACGCGTGATTTTTTTTTTTCCTGCTTTGATCAAAAATGTCAATTGGATCGTGAATATGATTTCCCCCTACAATGGCACTGCAAGCAGCGTGGTGTTCATTGCAAGTTGGCGGCTGATCGATTTCGCCCCGCATCCTTCCAGGATCTGCTCAACTTTGACGACCCGCTGAACATTGAGGCTGCCGAGCATCACCTGCGGGACAAGGTGAGCGTTTCACGGTGCGGTCGCTCTCCGCTCCGTGCGCGCGCGCCCGTCTCGCCTCCGTTGAAGGCACTGTGGCGGTGACACGACCCAAAAAACGGGGAGATTTCGTCATGCAGCGACCACCATTGGTCACGAAGTGGTGGTGAATTTACCATGGCGCTTGTACTCTGCTAGGTGCACTTTGAGGCCAGGCAAAATGCTGGGTGCCATGGATTGATGGACTGAGATGATTGGCAGGTGCACCACCTGTGCTATGTAGATATACCATCTGTGTGTGTAGATGCATACATATGTGCTGTTGGACAACATATTTAAGGTTTGTTAATGCAAAATATATACGTTTAAGTTAGTGGTGTGTCATTATCGCACTTGAGTGACATCACTCCGATGCGTTTTATTTTATTTTAAGACTTGCAGTAATCAGTGCATGAATATGATATG
>JAZEWT010000013.1:20952861-20970880 GCA_036362905.1 Mordacia mordax
GGTTCCCCATTTTGGGAGGAATGATGTTAGCTGACGACATTTAAAGGGCCTCTTAAAAACCAAATTGTTGAATTGCCTAATCATGTCAGGTCCACGCTCAGCCTTCTCAACTTAGTTGAACTCAGCCATGGACATTGCCAGGAAAGTCTTATACACACCAATTCCTGTAATAACATATCACAATACATAACGATTCCGTATAATATTCGTTAAGTTATATTTATTCAAGTGCATTGCAAGTATTTGATGTTTCTTAGGATAAAGGAGGAAACGGCTATAGGGTTGGAGAAAAACATCAACACAAAAAATAATGGATATAATCAGAGCCTCCACTGGATTAATACCTCTGGCTCTCACAGTCTATTGCTCATGCTGGTGTCGTTGAATTGCTGTCCTGCAGCTGGAATGCAGAAGACTCTGGGTTTTGAAAAGTACAACAGCCATACCCAAACCATGTCAATAGCAGGAGCTTTTGAAAACACTAAGCTAAAAGTCACCTCATTAAACGTGACCTTTTTTCTTGTTTAAAAGATGCTTCCCACGTGTCAGTACAGGACACAACTCAGATCTGAATGGCTTTCTAAAGACGCATTTAGTAAACCTTCACCTGAGTGGGAAGTTGCTCATCCTCCGTCTCTTGTGGCCATCGTCTGGAATGATGTTCCTACAGCCGTCCCTGCTGTTGACTCCCTGCTCCTTTTCAAGTCCAGGCTCAAGACGTTTTTCCCTCAGCCTCTAACTGCGTACCACGTTTCCAAATGAAGCACAGCAACTGCTTGTGTGGAGCATCTTTAAATGTGGTCATATTTAAACGCTACATACATCTACGTTGGCTCGCACGAGCTCTTTTTTGCGCTGCATATGTTTCAAGTCGGGACGTGTGCACGTGTAAACATCAGATGAATCGGACGGCTCTCGGGAGGATGAGGAAGAGGAGGCGGAGGTGCCTCGGAAGGGGGAGGTGCACCCGAGCGGCATGAGGCTGCGACGTGGACGTGAGCTCGTCCAGCAGGAGCAGCGTGACGGCAAGTCTCCGCACACCCCACCGCACCCCGTCTCTTGTCCTCCACCGTGGAGGCAGTGGTGTCAACACAGATGCTGTTCCGCTCTATGCTACACATAGTGCCGACCGCTTCGCCGTCGCGGTGCCGACCGCTTCGCTGTCGCGGTGCCGACCGCTTCGCTGTCGCGGTGCCGACCGCTTCGCTGTCGCGGTGCCGACCGCTTCTCTGTCGTAGTACCGACCGCTGCGCTGTCGTAGTGCCGACCGCTTCGCTGTCGCAGTGCCGACCACTTCTCTGTCGTAGTGCCGACCGCTGCGCTGTCCTAGTGCTGACCGCTGCGCTGTCGTAGTACCGACCAATTCGCTGTCGCAGTGCCGACCGCTTCTATGTCGTAGTACCGACCGCTGCGCTGTCGTAGTGCCGACCGCTGCGCTGTCGTAGTACCGACCGCTGCGCTGTCGTAGTGCCGACCGCTGCGCTGTCGTAGTGCCGACCGCTTCTATGTCGTAGTACCGACCGCTGCGCTGTCGTAGTGCCGACCGCTGCGCTGTCGTAGTGCCGACCGTTGCCCTGTCGTAGTGCCGACCGCTGCGCTGTCGTAGTGCCGACCGCTGCCCTGTCGTAGTGCCGACCGCTGCGCTGTCGTAGTACCGACCGCTTCTCTGTCACAGTGCCGACCGATTCGCTGTCGCACAGGCGAAACCGGCAGCAGCGACGAGTCGGGGGACGACAGCGATACCAAGTGCGACAGCTCCGAGTCGGCACCCACCGGTGATGAGGTGACTCACCCGCGGGACGAGGGCCCCGCCGGGAGGAGCCAGTGTTCGCAGGAGTCGCGCAAGGGAACGACCGTGAGCCCAGCGCCGGCTGACCTGGCGGCGCACGCGTGCGCCGACTGCGGAAAGACGTTCGCCGGGCGCTCGGCGCTTGAGAGGCACCGGGGCAAGAAGCACGCGGCGACGGCGGCGCGCGCGAAGGCCCGGAGCCTGCAGTGCGAGGTCTGCAACAAGAAGCTGGCCTCCTACAACGGGTTGTGGCGGCACCGCAAGACGCACACGGGCGCGCGTCCCTACCCGTGCGACGTGTGCGGCAAGAAGTTCTCGCGCCTGTCCAACGTGACGCGGCACAAGCGGCAGCACTCGGGTGAGGCGCCCAGCATGCCGCTGCAGTGCGCGCAGTGCGGCAAGCGCTTCCCGTACGCGTCGGCGCTTCGCGTCCACGCGCGCACCCACACGGGCGAGAAGCCGTACATGTGCGAAAGCTGCGGCAAGATCTTCTCGCACACGTCGGCGCTGAACGAGCACAAGCGCACGCACACCGGCGAGAAGCCCTTCGCGTGCGAGGTGTGCGGCAAGCAGTTCTCGCGCAACTCGGTGCTGGTGCTGCACCGCAAGATCCACGTGGGCAAGAAGGCGTTCATGTGCGACGAGTGCGGCAAGGAGTTCCTGCTCTTCTCGCACCTGGCGCTGCACACGCGCGTGCACACGGGCGAGAAGCCCTACAAGTGCCTGGAGTGTGGCCGTGCCTTCGCGCAGTCGTCGAACCTCACCAAGCACATGAGGACGCACACGGGTGAGAAGCCGCACAAGTGCGAGGTGTGTGGAAAGGGATTCTCGCAGGCGCGCCACCTCCTCCGCCACGTCACCACGCACTACAGCTGAGCCGCGGCGTGGGCTCCTGAGCGCCGTCACACCTGCACGGCTGCTGCTGCCTGCGGCTGCTGAGGAAATGATGAGTCATCGATTATTGTGATGAGTCATCGATTATTATGGAGTGTCATCTGGAGTTACTTGTCTTTAGCTTCTTTCAAAAGTTATACAGTATTTGTGGTTGTGGTGGTATCGCAAAGGACTCGTCACTTGGAAGGCGCACACTTGAAGAGCCTCGGCTGGGCTTTGGATTCGAACCCAGGATTTAAATATTTCCTACGGCTCAGTGCTCGCACACAGCATGGGCTCCCGGAGCCATCCGTGTGTGTCGAATCATTGTGTAGGAATAAATCGCTTTCGATTCATATAGTTTTTTTATTCCACTCTAGTTTCCACTTGCATCATACGGTCAAATAAAGGAACGGGTTTGTGAAGCGAGTCTTGACCTCGAAGAGTGACATTTTCAAGCAAACGTGGCAGGTGTAAATCGTTCTGAATTTCCGCACATGACCAGGACTATGCATGGTCACAGTGAACTTCGAGACTGATGTACACAACACTACATTTGCACTTTCTTAGGTGTGTTTATTGATTAACTCGTTTCTGTCTTTGGCAATGTGAGAGTGCCATGTAGGATGTCGTTGGCGATGCACGGCATGCAGATTTGTTGACAGTGTTGCCACGTGCATATTTAGCACAACCACTCGTTTTTTGATTTCTTCAGCCCAACCCGTGGACTCGCCAAACACTTTTGCAACGAAACTTTTTTGTTTGTTTGTTCACAATGCGTGGTCTCAGCTTCCATTATAAATACCAATTCCTACCACTGCAGGGCCGGTGTTGTGCCATGATCGGTGAGAGACAACAAAGTCCGCGCTTCCTTCGTCACGCTCACTTATGAGCGACTGAAGGGGTTGTCAGTGTCGAGAATTCGTGCCCACGTGGGGCCTTTTGCAGTTGACCTGGGTAAATGACATTGAGTCAGACGGTGCACCTTGAGCAACACCGATGTTATAGGTCCTACTCATTTGAAATTAATTGCAAATCACTTGCATTGCTCATATCAGGAAATGGGTGCTTTGCTTGCTTGGGTGGTACCGTTACCCAAGAAGACAGTGAAAAACAGCCGTAATATATTTTATTTATTGAGGAGAGACTCGCCGAGTCTGAATACTATTTGTGCTGTCGGGTCCTGCATTTCGAAGTTTGCACAATTATTGTTTACCGAGTTTTACAAGTAAAGGAAATCAACGTGCCCATGTGGGATCATGAACATACATCAACTTATATGTGGCCAATGACGAGATATCATTGGAAATTCTGTTCGGATTGATATAGCCATTCCATTCAGTTGCAGCTTCAGATCCACTCGGTTGTGTGCAGTGTTAATGGAGACATCTACTGCTTGTGCTCGGCATTGCAAGTGATGGAGCAACATTTGCAGGGGCATCAGTCACCAGCATTGGCAAGAGCAACCGAAGCAGCAATCACAGTTGCAGAAACTACACTGGACGCAGCAGTACCATTAGGCAGGGATATGGCCTAATGATGGTGCATTCGCCGCTTATTGCAGAGGTTCGCCGCTTGAATCCAGGAGCCTCCTCCAGATATTACTCTGGCTGTATTGGCGATAATGTGCGCCGTGTGCTTCACAATAGCTGGTAACGATCATTGACATAATTCGCAAAAGTAGGTCATTGTGAACCTACGGCATGGTCCAAACTCTCCAGAGTTTGAAGATTGAAAATTACTGAACTAGATTCTACACAGTAATCATCACCTGCTACTGCAAATACGTGTAGGATGCTCGTGATTTTCAACTTGTGCATAAGGTATACGCAACTGCCGTGGTTTGCATGGAATCTGGGTATTTTGGCGGTGGCGGGTTCACTGATGAGCTGAGTGCTGCGGCAGCCGGGCAATGTGATGGTGGTGGCGGGCTTGCTGACCAGGTGCTTGTTGGTGTTGGACACATTGCTTGAATTACACGAATTGGTCCACACCATTTCGATGCTGTTCAGGTCACGCGGAGTTTTGTGAGCATGTCTAAAACGGCTGGGTTCTGTATCTCAGCCATAGATGTGGATTGTTGTTTGTATTTTCACCGATTGATAGATTGGGGTCAGCGTGTGAGTGATGCAGTTTGCTGTTGCAGCGTTGTGGCAAATGTCTGGTGGTGCGATTTTTGAAAGGCTAGGAAGCCAACACCTGTTTTTGCATAGACATGTAGATGTTGGATGCGTGGCAAATCGCCATTTCGTTTACTAGCAGACGTTCGTATACTTGTGATACACGTGTCTGATCATTCGTGAAGGAATTACAATTCTCAAACGGATGAGCATTTTTTTTTTTGAATAGCGGAACAAATCAGGGGGAACAATATTGTACAGATGAGGCAAATCGGGCATAGGAGACAAACAGTAATGGAAAGCTAGTACATAAAAGACAAAATAATTATTGAATCTCAACCCAATTTTGGCTGGAGAGTTTGTGGAGTTACCCATTGTACATGGCCATGGTCTGAACAGGAAGTGCAACAGTATAAAATACTACTGCTGCGAGCAATAGTCCTGTGTTAAACAACCCCAACCCTTATCAGTCCACTCTTTTTACCCATGTGTGGCTGACGCACACAGTGTCAATTTCCAAACTCTGCATGAGCTCCAGTAATCGTGATTGCGATCGACTCGCTGGGGACTGAGGTCTATGCCGAAATGTGAAATGGTTGGTTATCTCATCTCATTGTCAGAAACCGCTTAGTTCTGTACAGGGTAGCGGTGAGCCAGAGCCTATCCCGGCAGACACAGGGTGCAAGGCAGGAATATACCGACGATGGGACGCCAGTCGAGCCGAGATTCGAACCCGGGACCTTCTTGCTGTGTTGGCTATGTAAACATTTAATTTGGTTTAAACCCCCAATTTTAAACTATGTACAATTAAAGTTACACCATGCACAAATAGGTAACGATAAAAAAATTGTAAACTAATTTAAACATTGACGATCCCTTCGAAAAGCTGCTCCTTCGGGAGAGCCGCGTCGAGAGAGGGGGAGCGATCGACGCGTCTATCCCGAAAGAGCAGCTTTTCGAAGCGATCGTCATGCATCGAGCCGTGAACACCGACATCATTAATTTAAGCACTGTGAAAAGTTTTACTGTGTACTATGAAATGCATGAAAGATTAAAGAGTACATTACTGTAAGTCACAAGGTTACACTTGCGAACATCCGTAGACATGTATAATTTACCTCATAAATACTTTGGACTGGGTGCAGTAAATTACTTGGTTAGGGCAGAGGTGAGATGTCCTGCAGCAGGGGTTGACACCTCAGTAGGCAAAAAACCGGGACACATCTCATCTCATTGCCAGAAACCGCTTAGTCCTGTGCAGGGTTGCGGTGAGCCGGAGCCTATGCCGGCAAACACAGGGCGCATGGCAGGGATATACCCACGATGGGACGCAAGTCCATCACCGGGCACAGAGGGCAATTTAGTCTGCGAGCCAATTAACCTATGCAGCAGCCTGGTTTTTTTGGACTGTGGGAGGAAACCGGAGTGCCCGGCGAAAACCCACGTGGACACGAGGAGAGAACATTAAAAATCCACACAGAAAGGCACTCGAGCCGAGATTCGAACCAGGGACCTTCTTGCTGTGAGGCGACAGCACGACCCACTGGGCCACCGTGCCGCCCCCAGGACATATCATGGGGAATAAACAAAATAAGAGAGGGATGTGCGTGTAACTGGAAAAACCGCAGACTTTTAATCAATTGGTCCGTAAAAAGGTACAGATTTTCCATTAAAGCTGCCTTCAGAAGACAATCCTGGTAAAAAAAAATGACAGCTGGCAACCCTAACGGTAGGTATTGTCGCCTATGCTCTTGGCTTATGAGGTCTTGGCTACCTCAGGTCTTCACATGCCCTGAGAGGGAGGAAAATGTCAATACAATGAATGGGTTGTACTGGGAGATTGATCCAAAACGAAAGGAGAATGATCGGCATTTGTTTGAGCTGCCATAAACCCCACAGTATGTGTCCAGGCTGTGTCCAGCCTCTGCTTGCGTGCCATGAGAACTGCCGGCCGGAAGTGTCCGGATTAGTTTCCTGCAATTTAAGCTGGGTTTTTAATAAGTGATGACTTGCACCCATCAAAAATGAACAACCCCAAATTGGGTTGACTTGGGTTTCTGATGCAGGTCCAAACAGTAAATTGAATAGTTTATAGTTAATAATTCACAGCCCTTTGTCATTTCCAGGCAAAAGGCTACATCACGCTGCGTCTGCCTTGGGGTAGTTTCATAATACATTCATACTTCACCATTCGGTAGGCGACGGGACGCGCGAAACCGGTTCGTGTCACACGTGACTCGGTTTAGCCGTGGCCGAGATTGAACTCGGGTGAAAGAAGGTCGCCGCTGCGATGCGTCAGCCACGAGGTCGCGCCTCCACTGCGGTTTACGATTACTGTACTGCGCGAATACTGCCCGAAGGAGGAACTTAAACGGTACGTGTCTGAATATTTTAGTGAAATGAGAAGAGAAAAACATCCTGGGCCATGCCATGAATTTCACTCGAAACGTTTGTGAGCGCCAGGAATGGGAACACTGTTGTGACGCAATGAGACAGCAGCATACATGCACAGTGCGTGGCCTAAATCGTGTGGGTAAAAAAATATAATCCTAATCTCACAGCAATTTCTAATGCAGAGTGAACAGCGAGTTCACTTTGCGAGACTTCGCGACAGACGCATATTGCCACAACGACAATGTCTGTGGTAGGAAGTAATCACAGGCTGGTGAGATTCGGGTTAAACTTCAGCTTCCAAAGACAGCGAAGCTAACTAGTGGTAAGAATAAAAGTTAACAAGTTCTCCTCGTGCCAGCGCGGGTATTAATCGGGTACTCTGGCTTCCTCCCAATGTCCAAAGACACGCTGCTGCCTAGATTATTGGCCTGCTGAGTAAATTGCCCCAAAAAGTGTGCCCTGCGATATACTGGCGTCACATCCTGAATATTCCCCGCCTTGCATCCTCTGTCTGCCGGGATAGGATCTGCCCCCCCCCCCCCGGGTCCCTGTACAGGATTAAGCGGGTATTGATAATGAAGGATTATAAACAACACCTAGCGTAGGACGTAGATAGATTTGGATTGGGTCTGAACAAATTACTAATTCCCTTAGAGATGTGAACTGTAATGGATGTCACCACGACTTTAAATGATAAAATAACCAAGGTAACGGTGGGATGAATAGATTAGAGGTAAACACATTAGGCTGTGACCAATCTTGAGCGGGACGCGTCAATATAAACGGCTCCACGCCGTTCACCCTGCAGATGCAGGGTGAAAGGCGCGGCTATACCCAGAACGGAACGCCAGTTCATCACACGGCCCCGGCGGCAACTTCGGAGGCCAATTAACCTGGGCAGCAGCATTTCTCTGGACTGTGGGAGGAAAGAGGAGCACCCAGCGAAATCCCACACAGACACGGGAACAAGCAAACTCCAGACACGCGAGCCGGGAATCGAACCCAGGCGATCTAATTTTGAGGCTGAGTAACACGAGCAGTGAAAAGGCAAATGAAGGATCTCATGGACGTTTCCACATACAGTATTCAAACACTGGACGTGAACACGGAGCCAGCTGCCATAGGAGACGCGTCATTAAAACATACAACTGTACAATGGGAGGATTGTCATACAATGTACAATGCTGTACAATGATACATTTTATAGGGTTGCATTTATAATACTAAATACTTTAATAATAGGATTTTTTAAAAAATAAATTTCAATTAAGTTTCAGTTAATGCATTACTGTACACTATTAAAGAAGGCACTGCTATTCGTTGTGCCGCGGTTGTGACTAAATTGCCCCCAGGCACCCTGAGATATTGTAACTTGCTTACCCCTCCCCGCTGGACATCTGTTAAAAAGAGATACATCGCTTAACGGTTCCTTTCACCAGAAGTACAAACCGACTGGAAAGTCATCCATCATGACGTACACCGCATACATGGGCTATGCTCCACAGCATGTCACAAGTTTCGGACACCGAATAATCTCAAACGGCTTCTTGAAAACAATGACATTCTGTGATTAACGCGTGACGTGGCGTAAAAAGTCACGATATACCCTATTCACCCACTTCACTGGACTGCAAGGAAATCGTAACAATTTCACCACATACTGCACACTCTACGAACGCCTAGTTCGATCATAACAGCGACTTGCCTGGATGCTAAATTTGCACTGTTGGAGCGCCTTTCACTCGAGGGTCACAAAGCGCTGGTAACCAATACAAAGGCTTAATCCGCGGGTGCTGAGTAACGTTGAACATGTAGCAGTATCGCAGCGGCACAGTCGACAAGTTACACCAGTCACGAACCGTGACGCACGCTTGACCCGCTTCTGCACTTGCGTTTGTCCAGCCATCTCACAGCTGCCACCGAATAAGGGGCGCACGTGGAAGAAGGGGAGCACTGCTGTGCATTATGATCGCGGGCCCTCTGGTCTCGCCACTGATGAGAGCCCCGTGGGTTTTGGTGAAAGTATCGCCTGGCGAAGCTTGAAAAGTCATTGGTTTACATTCCCTTTGTCATTCCACTGCTAGATGAAGGCCGCCTCGTGACACGTTGGGCGTCGTTCACGGGTCATGTGATCGGTGCGTGTACGTAGCTGATGTAGGTTTTTACAGCGAAATGTGTGAGAATTGCGTTCCAACTCATTGTTCGCACTGTTAACGCGATGCTGCATTAAAGTAACGAATGAACAACAAACGGCAACAAGACACGTGTACCTTTTACTGAATACACTGAGCAGACAACGCGCTTTTCCAATCGGAGTAATACATTTTTTTGTTTACATCGACATAAAAAAAACACAATGGGGTGGGAAGACGCAACGTAACACTAAGAGAGAACACAGCCCTGCTCCGCACTGGCCTCCACAATCATCCCAACAATACCGCGGGACCGGAACCAACTCGAGCAGGGCAGATGTTCGCAACATTTCTCTCACGGCAGGGAGACACGAGTGTGTGTAGATAAGTGGCGAATGCCATGTTGACACCAACGGTTAAGTGAACAGACAAAACGGTGAGACGGACAAAGCGCTCAACTCAGATCTTGATCAATGGTCGAGGTATTACTTGTAATTGGGCACAGTAACGTAGCTATCGAGAGTGTCCAGGCAGTGCATCCTCACCGGGACCCACAAGCCGGAGGAGGGTGAAGAAATTGGACGGGGAGCACCATTTTATTTAGAGCCTATGCAACGCAATGCAACTGCCTGTTCAGAGGGTTGGTTAAGGGTGACACTGGGTTCTTGTTGACTGTGTGCGCCACACCGTAACAGTTTGTTGCTCTCTCCCATTGTCAAACACAGTACGGCCTTTTCACCAAACCGTTCACTTATTACTCATGGTGTTCACAGCAAGCCGCCTTCCAGATTATCTGCAAATTTAAGGCACTTCGGAGAGAAGTGTTCATTGACGGAGCCGCTCTGACTAGCTTGGGGCCACGCTTGAGAGCTGTGTTGTTGAGACGGCATCCTGGCCAATGGGGCACCCATGCCAAAAGGACAACTCGTGAATTCTACTCGCCCCCAATACCACTTGGCAAATCGGCGAAGCAAGTCCCGCTCTGTTCTTGAGAACCTCAGACTTTCTCCATAGCTATTTGCCACCTCCCCCACACAACATCTAACACTGTGTAATCACAGCAGGGGAAGGCTCAGAATATAACCAAAGTGTTAACTGAACATAATCAGAGTGTTAACTTTGATTACGGTGGTGCTCACACGTGTGAGACTGTAAGTGAGCCCATGGTGGAAATACCACATAGCAGTTTAAACACAAAACCCTGCTGACTGCCTCCACCAGTCATGTTACCGACCCCAGAGGAGATGTAATAACGACAGTGATATCAACAACCACGGTTCTCATAAGCTCCCCATCCTCGCGATGATAACGACGGTTCGGGTGTTAATGACAAGAATGACGATGCTAATAATAACTACGCAGTTAAAATGACCCTGAATGGGGACTGAACTCCTGCATCCTGTGATTAAGAGCCATGCTGTTCAACCAATGGAGCAGTCTTAGTCCAGCGAGTGCCAATAACAGCCATAACAGTATCTTTAGATAGCGCACTGAATTATAAATGTAAACATAAGGCCATTTAACATTCGCTTACATTTGCAAGTCAAGTTTACTGCTGGTAACACGGTGAGCCCCATGCACACAGGGGCAGACCTCGTGCTTGCATATTCCCTTGCTTGCAAAGCTCCATCAACATGACACTTGGCTTTCGACAAAAACATTCACCTGCAAGTTGCAGCCAAGCTGCTGGGCATTTTGAAAAATGTAACGCAATCCAACCATAGAGTACACATGGAGTAACGCACACCACTTGGTCGGATGACAAAAGCAACAGGGGTTGTAAAGTGGGATTTATGGAGAAACTGTCCAATAGAAAATGAAGGTGGACATCAGTATCAAAGCAGTCCTTAAAGTAGGACCTCACCGGGTTTGGAGTAACAGCAGCCGTCATGTTAATGCAATAATGACATCCCTCACTGTAACATTACCCCTAACTCAGTTACTCTGACTATACCTCTAACCTAACTGTATCTCCTAACCTATGGCCAATACCCCAAATGCACCCTGTCTGAGCCCGATTAGAGCGAGCATGGGTGACCACCAGAACTTTCTAGGTGTTGGCAGCACACAGCTACGAGTTGGTTAGGAAGGCAGTGTCGTGAATCACCCCTTAAACGCGGGGGGTTTCTCTGGGTGCTCCAGTTGCTCTCCACATGCCACTCATGAATGATACTGGCCAAACGTTCCAATGCAAGACACTCCTGAAATTGAGTACTGAGCCTCAGAGAGGCTTTCCTGAGTAAATTAATGGCATTATTAATTGGCATTATTACCTGATCTCAAACAGCAAACAATACCCCTATACCACTATCATAGCACGATATTATCCATAATACTAATCACAATTCTGGCCAAACTCTGATTCAACTATTTAAGTCATTCTACCTCAACTACAATATAATTCCTAATAACCTAGCAAAGCACAACACGAAGTGTATATAAAGCCCTCCTCCAAACCCACCATATCACATATTGTCATTCTAATCTGATCACAACACTTCCCATAACATAAAGTCTGTTCTCCACCCTACCCATACCTATCTCTGTTGCAGTTCCAGGTCCCTAACATACAATACTAACTATCACGTAAATCCCATCTTTGTCATTATTTATTCCAGAGCCCAGTGACTATCACGACCATGCCAGCGATTCTGCATTAAACCAACGTTTCCAAAAAAAAAAGAGAGACCTCCCACACAGTAAAGATCTTCGACGCTTACACCCGAATTGTTTAACATTTTTACAGCTGTAATTTTAGCCATTACATTGTCACTTGTGCACAACTCCACCATGCAATCACTCGCTGTTTACAACATCCCATTCCAGTATTAGACAATTTCTTTCAACAGTATTACTGAACGGCTGCAGTTAGGGTGAGCCGTCAGCAAGACACAATCATGCTTTGGTGGAGTTGTGCGCGGCATTGTGCTCAGACCTATAAGCTAGTTTCACCCGCTCCCCAATTGCTGATGATCTCGCAGGGTATCCCTCAACATTACAAGGCATGGGCAGACAATATATTTATTACTAGGTGGCTCAAATTAAGTTAAGTGAATCGGTAGGGCCAACGAGGCCGTCTTCTTGTGTAAGTGCCAGCACGCTTTACCCACCCATGCACATTTTCCGACAAGGGTGAGCGAGTCAGGATGACAGAGGGCGCCACGGCAATGAGGATCGGCAGCGACAAAGAGTGAGTGTTAATGCCGAAAACTACTGCCACGGAAACACCAGCGACCAGCTCGCCAGCTGGCGTTTTAAAAAAAAAAAATCAATATGAGAGGGCTCTCGGTGGTGTCTTCGGGTTGATTTGAGTTTCTGCAGGAGCTCCCAGCATGTGCCACGAAACGTCGGCCGTCATGCTGTGTAACAAGCGGTACAACTTGAGCACACAATCGCCGGGCGGCACAGCATGGCCGTGAAAACCTTCACAGCAGTAACATCAAACACTGGTAAAATATTGACTTTTTATATTTCCCCTTCATCATTTAAAAAAATCAAGTAAAAAATACATCAACTTGTACAAGGTATATTTTCTTTTTGTTAGGATTTTCTAAAATCAGCACAAAGACGGTGTCACCTTGGTAAAATGAGACATCGTTTAAAATTGTGTTCAGATTGCCTCGGCATAAAGTCTTTAGCTGAGAATCCCATTGGCTGGATGTCTGCTTGGCTGGGTTTATTGCAGTCATGGGTGTACGTATCCAGGGAATAGCAGCAGGTCAGAAGACAGCGCTTTTTCCTAAATGGATCAAACGAACGCTCACCGAACAAGCTTATTCAGACGACCCAAAATGAAGTCGAGAATTGTCCTCAAGAGCCGCTCTTTGGTAATAGACAATGTCGAGCGTTCATGACATTTCGCCTCCACGTTGGAGGCATTAAAAGTCTAATGTTCGAAAGCCTCATGCCTCAATGTGGGCGGTAAAACGTTGTGTAGGCGAGACAAGGTACGCTCGACATGGACAGATGATAGATATTTATTACAACAGAAAATACCCTAAAGATTAAGCGAAAACAGCAGCTCTTAAGTTCAATTCTCAAACACTGAACCCTGATAACCTATATCGCATTGAACTAACAAGCGCCAATCAGGGATTTGTGTGCATGTTGAGTTTTCCATTCTAATGTCGTTGCTGTTGACGCCCCGTTCTCTCCGCAGCTCTGTGCAGCGCTTTGTGACCCTGGGGTGAAAAGCGCTCTATAAATGCAATTATCATTGTGTGTTTGTTCGACGAGCGATCGTAATCACACCCTATCGCTGAGCTCAACGAGTTTCAGTTCAGCGTTTACAGGAGAAAATAGCTCGATTCGATCAGTGTACAGTTAAAAACGACCAGACCCAAAGCCAACATCACGGGTCATCTGTACGGAGTGTAAGGTCATGAGCACCTGTATAAAGCACTGCACGCACACTATTTAAGAACACCGAGATACCTGGAGCACAGATTTCCGGCGCCACTCGACCATTTTGGCAACAGTATTTGTGGTTACAAGCTGACGCTGAAATACGAACCATGGTCTGTAGTTGTTACCAGGCAAAGCCACGGATTACAACAGGCATTACACCCACACAGCCCGGATGAACGTTAACAATTTTAACCCCCAATCTCGACAATGCACATGAGGTGAAAAGCTAAGCTCTTGGCTTATTAAAACGGAGTCAGATTGAAATCCGAATCCAGTCATTTCCTTTCACGTAGCCATTTTCATTTACATTACAGGGCTGTTGTGAATCCATTTGGCGCGTGCACGCACCGTTGCACACGGTGATTTTCTTCAAGACGCAGTTTTTATGAGACCCTGCCCTGCCCCAATAAAGACACCAAGAGGCCCAGCTCACTCAGCAACAGTTTGTGACTCGGTTGTGGCCCAAGGGTGGCCACCGTCTGTGATGAAGGATCACAGAGCGTGAATACCGATTCCGACACCGGTCATGGGTGACCAATTAATTTGTAACTCAAGTATACGCACAACCTCTCTCCGTAACCAAAACCCATTTTTTTTTTTAAACAAATGAGACACCGAGATTGCCGTCACAAAGCTCGACTCTTACGAGGACTGAGATTTTCACGGCGCGGCTGTTTTGATGCCCACTTGTGGGTGGCATCACGACAACGTGCCACAGCTGTTGCCACAACTCACTGCCAGAGGCTGCACGCATGCAACTGTTGTCAACATTTCTCCTTCACCCAACGTCGCAGCCTTACGCGGTGTACACCACAGGTTAAGGGGCGACAGAGAGATTAACTGTTTGGCGGATGTGCGTGCAATGTCGAGGGACCTTTGAAGAAGTCACTCAGAGAACAGTTTACTTCACACAAAAACTCTCTAACGCGATCAAACTTTGCACGCGTCCATCACAAACTCTCGCCGCCAGTTTAGTCAGACGATCTTCCCGTTGCTAGGCTCCCCGGACCCACTCACTGCTGCAGACGAGACTTGAGTCTCCTCCGCTCACAAATACAACGACACGCTTATCGTTAAGACTCCGTCATTCAGTCAGGCCTTAGGAGTGAGAACCACAAAACGTGGGTTAGGGCACAAGCACAGCCTCGTCCCTTACCATCACCCAGCCCAGGTGGTCACTGGGCAGATAAGGCAGTGTGGCCTCCCTGTGTGCCAAGAAACATGGCTGCATTGAACGCAACGTCAGTGCCGTGATGCATCGTCACTCTCCGGGTTGACCTGCATGAGCACCGGTGTGAGGCTGGGAATGAACATGGGATAGAAAAGTCACTGGTGAGCAAAGGTGGCACCCAACAGGCATTGTGTGTGGGGGGTGGGAGGTGCAGTGGTCACGAGCCAGAAAGAGGCCACGGCGGTATCGGTTACCAGACTCCCTGGGTAGAGGTGGATTTGACAGTAGTGGGATTAAGTTTCTGTGATTTAAACAGGAGGAGCAAAAGCTGCTTTCGAGTGTTGAGTGCTGAAGGGAGTAAAGCATTCATGCTGGCTCAGCTCTCCAGTGGAGCGAGGAGGAAATCTACGTTCAAAAACAACCCAGCCACAGTGGACGGGTGTTAGGATTATGATGGGGTTGGGATGATGATACCAGGAATGATAAACTCTACCCCAAACACTCACCCAAACTATAATGCTTACTATCCAAATAACTTGCACTCACCTTAACTTTATCTCTACGACCGTTATGAATCCATAAACACCAGTATACCTGTCTGAACTAACATTAAAAACTAACCCTAACAATAATCCTACCTCATGACAAACCTTACTTAAACCCTTCTAGAATTGCCATCCCTCACACTACCTCGAACACTCCATTTACCACGTCTACCCTTTAACACAGGTTCAAGTGTCTTTAACCAACTCTTCCTTCAGCATAAACCTGTCCCTTACACACTGTGCCTGCCCCTCATAGCAAAGTTAAAACCTAATACGTGTCGAGTTGTTTCATTAGTGAGCTGCTTCATCATTAGTGGGCTTCTTCCTCAATGAAACTCCACCTGGGCCAAGAGATGCAAGGAGGAAGCAATCTTTGAGATCCAACGGCTCACTCGTCCCCTCACTTATATGTCCATGTGCTCACCCGCTCGCCCGCCCGCTCTAACTGGAGCACCAGCAAGCGGCGGTAATGTCACCATGGCGACGGTGCCACGCTCGGTGCACTTTGAGGCCACGTGAAGTGTCGAAGACTCGCTGACAGGAGGTCAACAGACCGAGCGAGATGATTGACCGATGCACCACCTGCGTTCCCCGCTCTGCCAACTTGCTGTACTTTAACCGTCCGGTGCTCCAGTGATTTGTTGTGAGCTTCGCTCCGCCGCGCCGCCAAAAGCACCGCCACGGCCGCCGTCTCACACGCGCGTGTGCCGGCCGGACCGAGCGCCGCCAGCCTCCGGATCTTCAGCATCGTTGGCACCGGGGCCTCCCTGCTGCTGGCCCGCTCCCCCTGCGCCGCCCTGCGCCGCCACCACGCTGCTCTGGAGCGCGGCGGGTGTGAGCCACTCGCGGGGCAGGCAGCTCTGCAGGAAGGGGATGCACGAGCTGACGTAGGCGAGGCGGTTGACCCAGCGCGGGATCTCCCGGCCGCACAGCACCTCGCTCACGGCGCTCGAGAAGTGGTTGCAGTTCTTGCGCATCAGGTGGTAGGCGTCGCCGCGGAACTCCCGGCCGAGCTCCTCCACGATGCTCTCCACGTCCCCCTCGGCGAAGTCCGTGGTGCCCAGAACGATGGCCTCCTTGAAGCGGAACGCCTCGCCCAGCTCGCTGGCGTCGCCCGGCGAGATCTCGAAGATCCCCGAAAAGGGGTACGGGTGGCCCCCGTAGGCGAACTCGCGGCCGTACACCTCGACCCCCGAGTGGAAGACGCCGATGCCCAGCGACGAGGTGTACTCGTTGATCCAGTACATGTCGTACACGTTGAGCAGCACGGGCTGATTCGCCATGGCGGGTGGAACGAGGCCTGGGGCCGCTCTGCGAAGGTGGCAGAGAACGAAAGGGTGGCAGAGAAGATGGAGGCCAAACCGCGTCTCCTTCCGCCCTACGCCTGGATTCTCTCTGCTGCCTCTTCTTCTGGTCGCCCTCGTTCTCCACCATGTCCACCACCCGCTTCCTCTCTTCACGCACACTCCTAGTTGGTGATGTCCTGCTCTCTCTCTCTCTTGCTCTCTCCCTCTCTCTCTCTCTCTTGCTCTCTCCCTCTCTCTCTCTCTTGCTCTCTCCCCGCTCTCTCCCCTCTCTCTCTCTTGCTCTCTCTCTCTTGCTCTCTCCCTCTCTCTCTCTTGCTCTCTCCCCTCTCTCTCTCCGCCGGTCCTTAGATCACCGTCGCTCGAGCTTATCCTCTCACCTCATTTCAGCAAATCATGATCACCTGCTCTCCTCTCTA
This sequence comes from Mordacia mordax, assembly GCA_036362905.1. NCBI lineage: Eukaryota > Metazoa > Chordata > Hyperoartia > Petromyzontiformes > Petromyzontidae > Mordacia > Mordacia mordax. Next base: position 20,970,016 of record JAZEWT010000013.1, read on the forward strand.
CACGCACTTCCTCACTTCTCCAATTCTCTCCCCACACGCATTGGCAATTCTCACGCTCAGATCCTCCTCTACCTCCTTCTCCTAGGTCTCCATCACTGTCCGTCATACAGCTCTCTACCTCCTCCTCGAATAATAACGTTCCGTTCAGTATCCGTACGCGTTCAATCCTGTACAGGATCGCGGGCGGAACGGGGGGACGGAGCCTATCCCGGCAGACACAGGGCGGAAGGCGGGGCTATAACCAGGATGTGACGCCTGTGCATCGCAGAGGGAGAGGGTGTGCGTGGGGAATTTACTCGACAGCTCAGTGAAAGGAGGCAATAGCGTGCCTTTGGACGGTGGGAATTAATCAGGGTACCCGGCGGAAACCCAAGCGGACACGAGGATAGAGAACTCGCAAACTCCACACAGAAAGCGGCGCCCGTGCCAGGAACCGAACCCGGGTCTTTCTTGCTGCGAGGCAGCAGCGCTGCCCACCGGGCCACCGCGCCGCCCTCATAATAATAATGAATTACATTTACACAGCGCCGCTCACCCAGAAGTGTCAATGCGCTGCAGCAAATGGACAGGCGGAACGGGAAGGCAGCACGCGGTCAGCCGGCGTCAAGCAGACGAGTCGTCCGTAAATACGACGATGGTGTCGGACAATAAATTAATGATTCTCTTCCCATGTCCACCTCTTCCATGTCTCCCGCTTCCCCTGCGCACACCCTCTAACCAGTCTAACGCCACCTCATCACTCATCTCTTCCCTACTCTCTCCCTCAGCAGTTCATCAGCAGCAGCACCTCCGCCACTCGTCTCTCGCGTTAATACCTCCGCAAATTCTCCTCATCCACCTCCTCCACCTCACCCCCCCCCCCCCC
>JAZEWT010000013.1:20997886-21014050 GCA_036362905.1 Mordacia mordax
AGAGGGAGCGATCGACACGGCTGTCCCGAGACAGCAGCTTTTCGAAGCAATCGTCACGCATCGAGCCGTGAAAGCCTACATCGTTACGTGGAGTGGGATTTCATGTTAAGCGAAGTCTAGATCCGAGTGTGTGACATGTGGGCACGTAACAACTTGTTGAAGTCAGTTGCTACTTGCGCTATACGTGTGAGGATTTTAATGAACACGATTATTGTATTTGTTATTTCTCAAGGCGAATAGTCTGAACAACAGAATACATCATTTCACACATTTGGTGGTAGGGTGGCCCATTGGTAATATTTGCGTCTCACAGAAAAACACTCATCACAGGTGGTTTGATTCTTACCTTTGGGTACCTTATTGTGTGGCGTTTGTGTCTTTTCCTCCTGTTTTACGTGGGCTTTCTCCGGGTTCTCTGCTTTCTTCCCACAACTAAACAAACACTCATCAATTAGCTGATACCATCACAATACACAGGGATGTAGTATCTAGCGGATTGGCGCCAGCTGCTAGCGTGGCTGCCTTTCCCCCAACTCTGTTTCCTGCAGTGCTTTGGGACATCTAGATGAAAGATCATCATTATTAGAACTCGCTTAATCCTGTACAGGGTCGTGGGGGGCCAGATCCTATCCTGGCAGACATAAGGCGCAAGGAGGGGATATACCCTGGATGTGACGCCAGTACATTGCAGGGTATTATTTTGGGGCCATTTATTCGGCAGACCAATTTAACCTCGGCAGCGGCGTGTCTTTGTACGGTGGGAGGAAACCGGAGTGCCCGGCGAAAACCCACACATAGACGGGGAGAAAACTCACAAACTCCACATATCCTGGCACCCGAGCCGGGAATCGAATACAGGACCTTCTTGCTGTGAGACGACAGCGCGACTCACTGCACTACCGTGCCGCCCCCAGGGGAAAGATGGTGCTGTATTCATGATTACTATCGCTTGCTCCACCACCGCACGATCTATCAACAACACACAAGTCTGTGCGTCACTACGGCCACTTTGAATATTGGTACTGTGCACAATTCCGATTGGGGCTCACCAGGATTTCTTTTTTCACCGCTCCCCCGATCACCGTCTCCCAGGGGGCGGCTCCGCTCTGCTGCCGGCGCCCGTGCCGCCCGTGACCCTGCGTGATAAGCAGGAGGTGACCCGGCTGCTGGCGGCGCGCGGCGCGGCCATCGGGGATCTGAACGCGGTGCGACGCGGCCTCTCGCTGCTCAAGGGAGGCGGCCTGGCCCGCCTGGCACGACCCGCACAGGTAAGACGGAGGGCGGCGTCACGGGCACCCAGGGCCGCGGGCAGGTGCATACATGCAGCTCACACACGAGCGCATTGACCGACATATATGTATACAAAGACAAAGATCCCCCATATAGCCATAACAGGCTGTCGGGTCAAGTACTGTTAGCGAGCACCTATGAAGGTCGACACGGCACATGAGGGGGTGGGTGGCCAACACCACGCCCGGCCGCCTTTGTCTCCCTAGTGGCAATATTTTTCACATTGCACGAGGTTCTAGGTGCTGAGTCGACCTAGGGGAGGCCCAGGATCGGTTCGGAAAGTCGTCACCGGTGTTGGCCGTGAGCAAGATTCGAACACGGGTCGCCGGGTTTATAGCCCAGCGCGCTAACCGCTGGGCCACCGCTGATAGTTACATTCAGGACCAGTCGGGCAGTCCATTGGCTAGAGATTTTATCAGAGACCAGTCACACGAATGAGAATTCCTGTCAGGAGCCACTCTTTTTGGATAGCTGTATTGAGTGTTCCTCTTTTCTCCCTCGTGATGTTTCGCCTCCCGCATTGGGGGCATCATCATGGATCATGAGACTAATGTCTAAAGAATAACATCGGAGCAGCAGCATAGATTTAAAAAAACTAAAAATATTAGACAGAGGTCTTGAATGTGCCGCCAATTGTGAGACCCTGGCAGGTGGGAAGCAAGCGAGCTCCCTAGAGCAGAGTCATGGGTGAGGATGGCACGACTCGATGGCCGCCCGTCCCCTCCAGGTCGTTACGCTGATCCTCTCAGACGTGGTGGGGGATCCGCTGGAAGCGATTGCGAGCGGCCCCACGGTGCGCAACCCTACGACCCCGTCGTACTGCCTGGACATGCTCGGCCAGCACGGGCTGCTGGGCTGCGTCGCGCCCTCTGTGCTGCGGCACCTCCGCCGCGCGCCGTCCCTCCTCCGCGACGACGACGACGACTTCTCGCACGTCCTCAACCTCGTCGTGGGCTCCGGCAGGCTGGCGCTGGAGGAGGCGTGCGCCCACGCCGCGCGGCTGGGCTACGAGCCGCTGGCGCTGTCCCGCTCGGTCACCGGCGACGTGGAGCGCGCCGCCGAGTTCTACGCCCAGATTGTCGCGTACGCGTGCCGTCGCCTGCGCGCACGCGCGGGCCCCGAGGGCGGAGGGGGTGGGGAGCGGGTGGACGACGAGGCGGAGGAGGTGGAGCGTCTGAAAGAGGCGGCGGCGCGGTGCGGGGTGGGAGACCTGTCAGTGGAGGCGCTGGCCGGCGCGGTGGCTACGGCCGTGCGTTGCCGGGGAGGGCGGCTGTGCGTGGCGTGCGGAGGGGAGACGACCGTGAATGTGGGGGGCGATGGCCGCGGCGGGCGCAATCAGGAGCTGGCGCTGCGTGTGGCTCACAGGCTTCAGGGAGTGAGCCAGCCCGTACAGGTACCGTACCCACCACAAGCCAAGCTAGCCAAGCACTCACTCGACTTATCATACTAATCACAGCAGCCATCCATGTACTGGCCCTATCTCGAACTCTCAACAGACACCAGGGTGAGTGTTTTAATTCCCAGAAGAATGCTAACAGTTGTTTTTTTTGTTATCCACGTGTGGTCTTCTGGGTTAGGCTGCATGTCAGCATTTCTTCCCTGCACTAGTGCACGGTGAAAGCTTTATAAAATAAACGTTCCACATGGTTCAACCTGGAAAATTACACTTGGATTATGAGTGGCTGCAAAATCCAACGTTGCATATCTTGTATCTGTACATTAGTGGCACCCAGTGGTTAGTGACCGTTGGGAATAGCCAAAGCCTGGTTGTGACGAGACTAATATTGGACATTGGTGATCAGGTGCAGTGTGTGTAGCATGACATGGACCTAGAAAATCAAAGGAAGCGATGGCAAGGCATAGAATGTGACATTAGCCGTGATGATCGACCTTTTGTACTTTGACCTTGTTGCTGAGTGACACAAAGTTGCGATGTTAATGCGTGTTTGCTGGTGTGGTTGTGGTGGTTGCGTTGTGCAATGTGGCGGTATTGTGTAGTGTCCCCATGCCGCTTTAATGTGATGCTCATTGTCGTGCTCAGATGTGTGACGCTTCATCATATAGTCTCAACTCGAATCTTCACAACGCTTCATCATAAAGTCTCAACGCGAATCTTCACGACGCTTCATCATGAAGTCTCAACGCGGGTCAATTCGCGACGCTTCATCATAAAGTCTCAACACGGGTCTATTCGTGACACTTCATCATAAAGTCTCAACGCGGGTCTATTCGTGACACTTCATCATAAAGTCTCAACGCGAGTCTATTCGTGACGCTTCATCATAAAGTCTCAACGCGGGTCTATTCGTAACGCTTCATCATAAAGTCTCAACGCGAGCCTATTTGTGACCAAGCCGAGATGACCTGCTTGAGAACTGAGTATACTCACCGGGGACAGCTGCGTCCAGTGAGCTGCTCCCACCCCGTATGTTTCCCCTCTGCCCGCCAGTCTCCGCCGGCGCCTGGCGCTGCCGCGAGCCGCGCCGGGGACGCCGTCGCCGTCGCGGACGTAACGCGCGGCTGCTCGGCCGTGTTCCTGAGCGCCGGCACGGACGGCCAGGACGGCCCCACGCCAGCGGCCGGGGCCCTGGCGTGGCCCTCGCTCGTCGCGGAGGCACTCCAGTCCGGGGCCGACGTGGACGATGCCCTGCGGCGCAACGACTCGTTCGGGTTCTACTCGGCGCTGGGCGAGGGCCTCGTCGTCACGGGGCTCACGGGCACCAACGTCATGGACGTGCAGCTTGTGCTGGCGATGCCGCGGCGGCCGTAGAGGGGGCGGCACAGGCGGCGAAAGGATGCGAGCAGCGGGCAGAGGGAACTGGCCGACGGATGGAAGTACGGTTGTCGGTTCAGAGGCACAAAAACCAGGACATATCGAGGAGGTAAACGGAATTGACAAGATGACTACGTGTTAACAAGTAAACAAAAACTTAAACTTCGAAGTCGTTCCAGGACAACGTACAGATTTCCTGGGACAGCCGCTTCCAAAAAGAGGACGATCATGAAAAAAAAACCAAACCAGAACAGGTGGCAGCCCTGGATGGGAGTAGTTGAGAGCGAGGAGTCGGGAGAAGTGACCAGTGATGGAGACAGGAGGAGAATTAGAGAGGAGGAGGAGGAGATGGGGGGGGGCAGTACAGAGTACTGTTATTAGTAGAGGGAGAGACAGAGGTGAGCGGTAAGAAGTCATCATAAGCATTGGGGAGAGAAAAATTGCATTGGATGTTTAGCTAGATGTTTATTATTACAACAGAAAGTACCCAGTGAGTGTGCATGCTGTAGATGCAGGATTCCTGGGACACGACAAACGTCTGAACTGACCAACGTAACAACGCATAAAACTAAGGGCAAATAAACTTTTAGCAACAATATGTGCATACATTAATCTCTAACCATAACCACGTAACAGTAACGCACAAGACTGCACAATTAAACAAACTCACGACGCCAACTTGTGCAAGGATTAAACCCCAACAATAAGCATGCGTAAACAGAAGCATTCAAGACGGCACAGTATTGATATCGGTTTTCACGGCTCGATGATAATTGCTCATTCAGGATAGCCGTGTCTTGCAGCTGTACTGGATATGGCAATCCCAAAATAAAAATGTGGCAGTCAGCGTAAAGGGCAGGAGAATGAATGGGACACAAGCAGCGCAGGGAGTGGAGAAATTGCCGAGTGAGCAGTAGAGAATAATTAGTGCATTAATCCCCGGAGGTGAGCCCTCGTCAGCATGTATTAGCTCTAGAACTACCACAGTTATCCAAGCAACGGTCGGACGATCAAAGGAACCGTAACTGATTTAATTAGCCATTCGCTGTTACACTTTACTAATAAGAGTAAGGGGCAAGAGGACAACAGAGAGGAGCAGCTTCGCCCGTGGCTTAAAAGTTGATTTTTATAAATAGTACAGGTGCATTTTTTTTTTAAGAGTGTAAGACTCTTGCTCGTGCTTTGTTCAAAACGAACATGACTAGTTGTAATGAAGTGATGGAGGGGTTTGTCACGGCTCGGCTCTGAGCACCGAACCACATCTGCGAGTCCTCAGTTCAAACCCAAGGCTTTCGTGCGTGATTAAACGAGGCTGTCAATGTTCACAAGATGATTTCAGACTTGTCACAAGGCTGGTGTAGTATTTATTGGTGATCTGTTAACGTGGATAATTATTGTGTATCCTGGATAATTATTAAGTGATGGATAAACTGTTTTAATTACGTTTTACATTATGCCTTGATGCCATTGGAATGTTACGTACAAATCAAAAACGGATGTCTAACATTTAGATATCTTCTAAATTTAGCGATTTGCGTTGGTGTTGGTAACTTAATTGTAATGAGATCATAAATGATTCGAACTCGTCAGGACATTGGCCAGTAACCATAAGTGATTAAACCCATTTCTCAAATGGGGCAAGCTGATGGTCTCACCAGTTGTGAATGATTGTGATAACAAAAACTGTCATTCAAGTTTTGGTTAATTTAAATCTTGCAAGCGTGTCACGGTGATGCAGTTGAGTAGTGTTACCACCTCACAGCGGCGATGGACTGGCGTCCCATCGTCGGTATATCCTTGCCTTGCGCCCTGTGTCTGCCGGGATAGGCTCCGGCTCACCGTGACCCTGTATAGGACTAAGTGGTTTCAGACAATGAGATGAGACCACCTCACAGCAAGAAGATCCTGGGTTCGATTCCCAGCTCGGGTGCCTGTATGAAGTTCGTATGTTCATCCTGTATACCCGCAGAAAGACACCTGAGGTGGGAATCGAACCAACACAGGCAAGACCTGTTTTCTATGAAGCACAGATTTTACCACAGGGCAACCCTGCTGCACCATTTCCAGGTGGCATAACGGTGCCCCCTAATGTGTGCAGATCACAGTCTGAGAAATCACCAGCAGATCTGCAACATCTCCTTCCGCACAGTATTCTCAAACGCGAATTGTGATTTTCTGCCCCTGCAAGCATTGCGAGAGGACTCCACGTATTGTGACAGCGGGCGCAGTCAGAAGGACGAAGAGACAAAAACATGCTGAAATGCAAAAAAGTAAAATAACAACCACCCATGATGTGGCGCCTTGCAGCAAGGGCAAGCCTATATTTATTAAGTTTGTCACAACGAAGGTTACGACGACAAACACGCATTGCCAACTTTTGGCAGAGAGATTCCCACAGAGAATAAATGTAAATGTTGCGAGCAACGGCAGAGAGAGAGAGAGCGTGAAGGTCATCGTTGAATGCACGCACAAGTCCAACAGCGACACCGCTTTCCGATTACAAAAGAACCTGCCCGCATTGCAATTACAAATCTAAACGGCAAACCACTACCGAGCCAGTTTCACTGGAAGATACAACACACAGTGCAAGGTAGCCTTTCGGACAACATGTAAACCGCTAAAAACACTACTCACGAATACCATAAACGGCGCTCTTGAGAGGAAATCCCATGAAGATATGCTTACATTTATAATTTAATCAATTAAACGCATCTCCTGCGGGTGAATTTTGTAACTATGCAACGTTCAGGCACAGGAAATCATTAAAATGGCACGGGCGTCTGGCAAGGCAGCTTTGACTTTGCTGTGATGAGAAATAAAAATAACAGACTAAACCAAAACACATTGCTGCCCTTCGAAGCGATCTGGCGTTGCATTTGCGATGCTTGATCAGACCTTGTTCCTGAAAGTCTAGACCCCATTGTTCATACGAGGCTAGTTTTGTTAGTGCTGTGTGCATCGTCAAGATAAAAAACGTATGCTATGAAAACCAGAGACATGATAGGCAAACCTAAAATGTATCTCCTTCATAAATGCTTCGGAGTTCATTCCTATTGATCCGTCGGCGACATGTTTAGCGGTCGTGGATTCTCGGTGAAATACATTTTAATACGTTAAGTTTAAAGGCGTAAACCACACAACCCAAATTCTGCCTGTGGCCATTCCACTGGATGTTTCACCAATCGCTGAATATAGCAAATGTGTTGAAACGCATCCGACTTACAGCAAAACTGATTTACTGATAAAACGTTTTTGGATCGCTGCATAATTCAAGCCTATAAGTGTCCAATGGGCTGCAATAATGGAACAACGTCAGGTCGAAATAAGCACTCATCCAGTTGTTAGTAAAGGTTATCGAGTGGTCAGTGCTCCAAACACCAGACTATGCAGCTGTGTTGCACTACATGCCATGCAGCAATCGGAGGTGGTTCTAATCAACTACGGTCAAAGTTACTCTTCCGCAAAACCAAGCTCAGGATGTTGCGGGGCACGAAGACGCATGCGGAAAGAGAGCTGGCGCAGCAGTGGCGGAGCGCCTGATAAATACAGTGCGAGCGGTGTGAACGCAGCAAACATCCTCGCCGGACCTTAAAAGTGCGATACCAAATGAGGCATGTGCAGGCGCACAGCGGCGCCGAAACGTGCAAACGTGTTGCCAAAAAAAGTGCAAAAGTTTTTCATAAATAAGGCGAAACTGAAAAAAACGTGAAAATAATATTAAGATGAAAATGAACAAGCCATGTAAAAAGAAACACTTCGGTTTACGCTTGGCCCCTTATGACCGCTGCTCTTGCCTGTGCTATTACCTTCAGAGTGCGGTATTCCACAATCATTGTTCAGCTACAGAGGGTTTCCACCTGCGATCAAAGTAAACAATAAGCAAGGTTCATATGCCGCTTGCGCTAACACTGCGAGTTTGCGAGTGATTTTCCATTCGATGATGACAAGATCCCTTTCGGTTAGGAATGCAAGTTCATAAACACAATGTTGTTGGAGGGACATCCGGAATCGCTCTGCATGTCGCATCGCGCGTTAGGGAATTCATATCGACTCGAGGGAATGCAAAACAAGTGCATACGACGTGCACGGACACAACAATGGGAGTGCATTACACAGGCACATGGACATGACACCTCAGCTCGTCTTCAAAGACTCTAGCTCTAAATATAGAATAATCTACATATAAAATACATTTTGTAATGTACAATGCCTTTTAAAAATGCTAAACAATGTAAACAATCAGTGAAATATTGTAGTTATCTTTCTCGTATGAAAACAAGCAACTATTATTATTTGTAATATTCAACATGAAAGAGATAAGAGCATAGAATGGCATCCAGGAGGTTACCCTGTGTATTATTAGGTGTGTAGGATATCACGCGGTTACCGCTCGCCGTAATAAATAGCCGGCCGGTCACTATTGCAGAGGACGGACAGAAACGGAAATTGGTTATTACGACTGCACGAGCCTCCCCTGAATCGCGACAAACGCAGTCGGCGTCACAGAGCACCGCCGACTTGCTCCGTCCCGTTTAAAATGTGTGCTTCCAACCTCGGCCGGCAGCTGCTTGGCAGCGCCCGCCGAACCTTCGCGCCCCGGAGAGTCCCAGCCACCGCGCCAGGGTCTCAAGCCAAGACCTCGCGATAGCCCGGGCTGGGTCAGGCCCCGGGGGACCGTGAAGTGGGGCGTCGTGTGGGCTTGTCTTGCCCGACGGGCTGTCAACTGGAGCCGGAGACGGGCTGGCCGCCGCCCGGCATGCTGAGCGCGGAGGCGTCCACCGTGAGTAGACGGGTGTCCGGCGATCGGTCGCAGCCCTCCGCCGTGGTGTCCGTTAGCGGCGCCGACGATTTGTTCGACGTCGCTGTCGCCACCACTGCGGCAGCTGTACTCTCCTGGGACTCCATGATGGCGCCTGCCCTCCGTAAAAGGCAATCGTTAAAATAAAGGAAGATAAAAGAATACGAATCTGAGAATTGCTCTCAAGAGCCGCTCTTCCGGGTAAGCTGTGTTAAGCATTTCTCTTCTGCGCGATGTTTTGCCTCCAACGAAGATATCAGTCATCAGGTTTCAAATGTGGGAGGCGAAATGTTGCAAAGGAGAAAGAATGCTCGAAATGACTGTGCAGACACAACATCTCTTGAGAGCAATTCTCATACATTGAACTGTGAAAGCATACATGATTACAAATGAGAATCTGACTTCATTCGTATGAATCGGGCACAGCACATGGAAATATTGAGCACCAATGATCGAATTAGTCTCTGGGGCAGACACCTTTGGTCTTAAAAGATTAATGGTACTTACAGCTCACAGAGACCAATAATGAACCTCCACTAGTCAGTTTGTATTTAAGCTGGAAGAAACCTTTGAGCTCTGTAGATAATTTTAAAAGCTGTCCAGTGGAGAGGGGAAATAAGTTAAAACACCGAGGGGTAATTTAGTCAGGACAATCAACCTAGGCAGCAGCACGTCATTGAACTGTGGGAGTAAACCAGATTTTCCATTGAAAACCCACGTGGACACGGGGATAACGAGCAAACTCTATACAGGCACCCGAGCTGGGAGTCGAACCGAGATCCTTGGTGTCCGGTAGCGGCACCACTCAGCAGGACACCGTGCCGCCCCTAATGACTCAGCCTTAAGTATCTGGCTTACTGTGAAAATATCAGCGCTGGGGAGACAGAAAAGAGCGGATGCTCTGCTGACCACACCAGCCCTATATGCTCCTTTCCAGCATTTGTAGGTGCTTACTAATAGCAATTGTAGGCTACACGAGGGATCTTGTCTTTGTGTTTTGCCCGCTCACCTAGGAAGGCCTGCGCCTCTTTCTGCAGCGCCGTCACGGGACAGTCCTTGTGTGCGAGCAGGAGCTGCTTGAGGTGAGCAAGTTCTCCCCTGAGCTCCGTCACTTCCTTCTGCCAGTGTGGAGAGACACGGGATCAGAGTGAACAGTGAGGCGACACGTTTGCGTGCTGACGAAACCGCCGAGTCGTCTTCATCGACCCACAACTCAAACCAATGGTTCCACTCGAATTCCAGATCAATTTTGAGAACGCACACCATCTTCAAGATCCTTCACGGACTTACACCCGTCTCACTCTACTCCCTCCACCCCGTCTCCGTGCACCCTCCTACGTCTCCCCCGTCACCCTACTCCCTGTCCATCTGCCGGTCCATCCGTCAATCACTTCACATTGGGCTGCTGGTAGCAGGGGACGGGGGGCCCGCGGGCTCGTCGGGAGGTCCGACGTCCCGTGGATGGCACCTGGAGCTCCACGTTGGTGTGGGCCAGGTCCTCCGCACGTCGCTCCAGGTCCATCACCCAGAGCTTGCGCTTTTGGCGGCAGCGAGAGGCGGCGGCGCGGTTGCGCTCGAGGAAACGCCTGCGCCGCTCCTCGGGATCCGTGATGGCGCTGCGTCGCCTGCGGCCCCCTCCGGCCGCCGCGGCCGGGCCCGTGCTTTTACTCGGCTCCACGCCTGGCAGGCGGGTAGGTTGGGTGTCGGTGGTGGGGAGGGCGGTACAAGCGAGGATGGCACAGGCAGCAGCACGAGTGAGACGTGATACCGTCAAACACGGCAGGAGAGGCGAAGATGATGGTGCAGCAACGATTAAACATGAACAAGGAATGATGTAGGTTTTCACGGCTCGATGCACGACGGTTGCTTCGAAAAGCTGCTCTCCACACACGCACACTGCGCCAGAGGATTCCTCAAACGTGCGAGGCGAAACGTCGCGAGGTGGAGAGAGGAAGCGATCGACGCGTGCGGCGCACCACGTCAGCCCAGCCCGCTAACGATATTTTATCAATCGTCACAATTTCGGGGTCAACATTTTTGGTGATTAAAGATCATCTCCTCCGACTCGGCATGAAGAGAAACCCCCACCTGGGCCACTCCCTCCGCCACACCCACTGCTGCTGCTGCCCGGCGTGGAGACCGTAGGGGACGGCTGGGGCTCGGACAAGGCCTGTGGACAGGTACAGATAGGACGACAACAACAACAACATTACAATGTATAACGCGTGCAGTATTTTTACAACGTCGAACGTGTTTGTTCAACAATAGAACGACAGAACGACTCAGGTGTGAGGAAATTGTAGAGGCGGGAAGGCAGCCACATGGTTAGCTGGTGCCAACATTTTCTAGACACTGCGTCCAGTGTATTATGATTTTATCGGCCAACTAAGGAATGTTTTTTTACGGGTTGAAACCGGATAACCCGAATAAACCCATGTTCAACAGGAGGAAAACACCTTGCACAAAGAGTAGGAACAAAAGCGCCTCTGGCAGGACTTTCTTTGTGAGGCACGGATATTGCGACTGCACCAAAACAAGGTTCGATTAGGCACAACACAGATCTATGAGACTCAACACAGCTCTGTGAGATTCATCAAAGCTCGATGTCTCAGTCTATGGATTGGGGGAGGAGGCATGCAAACGTGAGGAACTGGTAAGAGAGGAGGGAAAGAGCTCGATGCCACCTGTGGTTGAGGGATGTGCAGGCTAAGCTGGGGCGGATGGGAATCCTGCTGCGCTATCACCATTTCCACAGCTTGGGATAGAACCTCCACGCCCCCATTCTGGGGCGATCCTTCCGTCAGCATGGCCTTTAGCCTCTGTGTGTTACACAGCGAGACGAGCGTTATCACCGTATTGTAATGGTGTGAAGAGCATGATGTGCACTTCGTGTGCTTCGGAAGCCTAATTGGTGATTGCTCTTTGTGAAGTGTTGCTTATGTTCCCTTTATTGTGCAAAAAATAATAATATTTCCCATGCCACTGTTGCCCTTTGTCTATTATTAATTTATTGTACTGTGCAATGTTGAATTGTTTAATTCATAATTATGGTTGGAGCATTCATCTTTAGTACAAGTTGGTGTTGTGAGTTTGTTTAATTGTGCACTAGTGTTACCGTTTACGTTTCTTATTATGGTTAGAGTGTCGTTTACTCAGATTGTTGCTTTAATTTGCTGCATTGGTCAGTTTGGACGTTTGTTGTGTCAGAGGAATACTGCATCTCGGGCTTACAAGCTCACTGGGTACTTTCTGCGGTAATAATAAAACAGCTATCATTTATCTAATAATAATTGCGGCTGAACCAACTATTGTTGTGATGGTCTTGACAATTTAATCCTTAAATCTGTAAAATCTGTGGAACTTCCCAAATGTCATGTGCCCAGGAGAGCCCCACTGTATCCCAAGGTCTGGCCTTTTTAGAAATATCATGCACTGTGAGGTTTGAACAATTACTTAGAGTGATGTGTACAAGAGAGAAAACATGAGCGGCAAGCACACACACCACGCGTATAAAGAGGATAGCATAATAACTTGACAAGCTGCATGCACATGACCGCATATTTATGAAAATAGAATGAACTAGACAGAACAATACAATCAATGCCTTCAGCAACCCACACTGACTCGAATAGTGAAGTATGGTTAAATAACCCCAAAACACCGAACACGGCATGAGGAGGCCCTCATCCAGCAGTGCATTTACAAAAGGTTATATACATGTACAGGGTCATAAAAAAAGCTATAGCTTGAATTGCGTATATTTACCTCAGAATTTCACTTACGGTGATTAATTTGGTGGCACAGAACATGTGAAACGTGGGAGTTTATCACCGGTGTGTACAGGAATACACGTACGGATTTTAATGCAGAAATCACAGCTGCTGTGGACAGCATCACTGAAGAAACGCTCACTGCTGCAGCTATGGTATTGAATACACAGGGGTCACATGCTGAACAGTTTTTCACGCGAATAAGAACTCCCCTGCGTATTGGTGTTGCGATTTCAGAATCGGTGCTCTGAGTGAAATATTTCAAGACATAGGCGATTCAAACTACAGAGTCCTCTCATTGTAAGGGCACAAGCTCTCAACTGAGGTGTGCCCTGACCTTGGTGACCGCCCCCCCCCCCGCCGCCACCAACCCACACACCGTGGTCACTCCAGGAGGTTGCTGATGAGAACCGGGCGGGGTGGTGCGGGCGGCCTGTGACGAGGGCGAAGCGAGGCTGCCCAGGGAAGGCCCGGGGATGCCCGGCACGTTCGACACCACGGCCGGAACCTGCAGCACAACCGCCCACACGAGGGTGTCCCCCATTCGGCACCGCGTCATCCTCACCACGGGGACAATGCCGCTCTTAAGGAACCCTGGGCATTAGGCGCGGTGCTCCAAGCAATGATTGAAACTGGCTGTTCTCCATAACTATGGGTGCTGGGTTTACATTTGAGTCAGGGCAATCAAAAAGCAAAAACTTTGGACTGAGACTCTATTAAGAATGGCCACAAAGCAATTCTTTCACTATTTTTTCAGCAGCTTGTTAATTAACTACTGTAATGACAGACTTGTACAGGTTCAGCCCTGAAATTGACTGCTCTTGCTATTACTGGAAGAAGGACCTCAACTAGGGGCATCTCCGGAGCTCCCCTAAAGGTTAGTTGTCCTACCCTTCCAACACTGGCCAGATATCTGGCAGCACTCACGATTTACCACAGCATACGTGGCCTGCTGATTCACCAGCTGTGGTGCATCCATGCATACAGTTGGGTGGAGAGCGGCAGGGATGTTTAAGAATCGTGTTCCATTGTTTCGGCTGCAGCACTGGAGGCTTTGAATCCGGGATCTCCGGCTGCCGATTCCAGCGTGCTGACCCATTACACGATGGTGGCGGCATCCCTATTTGAATGGATGCGAAACGGTTTTACATTCTGGGCTATCATAATAAGTTGGCTGTTTTCCAACACATATTTTTCCATCCTTTGCCATGCACTTATGCCACCATCGCCTCACTGTCTGCATTCCATCACATCAATAGGATTCATCAGCGTCAAGTAAACCATTTGGCAAAGAGCATCCTATGCAATGGCGTCATTATCGATACGCTGCCAACATAAGCAAATCCTTGAATAGGCTGAGGAAGTGAATAGGTTAGGATGCCAGATGTGGGCTGCATGGCAGTTGGACCAGTCCACCAAAACCTGCAATGCATTTTTATATTGTATACACGACTGTAGTCTGGCATTGTCGTCATGGAAGACTGCTTGACGGATGTTGCTCCATGCCATATCGGTCTTGGGGCACTGGACCATACTTCACCACGCCTCCATACTCTGCAGATTAGTACAGAGTATGGAGGGGTGTTGGGTAAGTGGGAGCCTCAGGACTAGTTTAGACATCACATGCCACTGAAGTTATAGCTACCGAAAACGTTCAGCAACAAAAATAGGCATTGTATTTTGAGTATTTCTCAAGCGAAGCCATTTCTGTACATGGATGTGTTGTAGCAACACTTGTTGCAATTAAACTGCTGAAAATATAATGTTGAACTGAAACAATTACTGACTTGCTTGTGATTGGGCAAAGAATACACATCCTCACTTCGTTTGACACATCTATGTAGAAAACATATCCATGACATGAGGACATCTGTCCAGAAATAAGACCTACACTTTGCAAAACTTACGTCAATAGTAGATTTTCCACTGTGACCTGTAGCAACTATAGTGTCAAAGCGTGGCAGGGCTTTAAATCACTTACAATTAAATTAATGACTGTAACGAGCAGCTTTGTTTGGATCAGCAATTTCCTGCAATCGTTCTGGTTGTATTGCTTGGGTTTTCGGCTAGAGGATTACTGTCAACACAGTGTCTGGTCGCCCCAAAGCCACGTGTGAGTAAATACACAACGCAGAGAGAGAGAGACAGAGAAAGGCTGCAGGGCTTGGCTTTGTTGTGTCGTTTGCATCGCGCTGTTGCGGCGGCACCATGGGCACCTGGATGGTGATGGGCTGCTCGGGGTAGGCGGCCGCCACGGGCAGTGTGGGGCTGGTGGCCGCGCTGGCCGGGAGAGACACCGACACGGCCTGGCCATTGGGCAGCTGCAGGATGACGGGCAGGGAGCCCGGGACGGGCCTGTCAGGGACGACGCACGTACGGATAAATGTGGTGCGGAGGCACGGAACGTGACCCCTAACCGCTTAGCGCTGATGAAATCAAGGGCCAAATAGGACTTTTGAATCTGTAAATCACAAGATAACTCAGAACGTCAGTGAATTTAATGCAGGCTGGATCCAGATTTAACAGCACACCCAAAGTTGCAGAGCGTTGCATGTATAAATGCGCTGCAGCCTTTTTCAGACCATGAGCTCAATAAATGAATGCGGGATCTTTTCGTTACTTAGACCACCAATTAAAATAGTTAAGATGGTATTGCTTTAGTGATGGAATTCACTGAAATTAGAAACACAGTGTAGCCAGGATCAACAACATTACCCTCTATTAACCGATTGGTGCGGCCGAGGTTGCTGCAGTGACAAATACATTTAATTTCCAGGCCATGTCGAGGTGAGAGGCCTTGTCTGGCCGTGGGCCACATGAAGCTGTGGAATGTACAAATACAACTGTGGATTTACACCACTGCACTTTGCTGCTCACCACGTAGCCTGGCAACAGCACAGAACAAACTACTGTGTGTGGCAGTTACGATCCAAGCGCTATCCAAGCCCCACCCTCCCCGCTGTGACCACTGTGCCACCGTGCCGCGCAACGCGCGTGCGATCTGTGCCGTGCGCGCGCCACCCGCGAGGGCGGTTCTCACGCGACGTGCTGCTGGTGGGCGGGGGGAGCCTGGGTGATGACGGAGGGCGAGTTGGGCGACGGCATCGTCTGCTGGATCACCATGCAGGGGCTGCGCGTGGGGCTCGGCAGCAGCAGGGAGGACGGGCGCAGGGGCAGCGCCACCTCGGGGACCGCCGGGAACGAGGCCTCCTGTGCGGCGTGGGGGCGCGCGACGCGTTATTCGCCAACGCTCGCGCGCTCACTCGCCCGCTGCATTCGCGTCACGAAATTCACTTCGCAGGTGGGCGCTCAAAGGAGGCATGGCTGAAGTCAGCATAGTTCTCTTACGAGGAACACGTCCGTACGTTATATCGTCGAGGTGAAGGTGATCGGCAACCTCCGATACAGGCACACTTTGGATTTTAGCACACCTGGCCTTAAACAATAAATATTATAGTTAGCTTGTACAGCCCTTTATGAAGCCACTGCTGGATGAAGGCTTGCCCAGTCATTGGCTGTCACTGGAGTTGTTT
>JAZEWT010000013.1:21021881-21050066 GCA_036362905.1 Mordacia mordax
CACCGACATATGAACGGCAAATCAACAACAATGTTTTTTTCAATAACAAATCACTAAGTATATAATCAAGACAATATACAGTATGAACAATAATGTACACCCCGTGAACCACATTGCTTATTACAGCAGTAACTATGCTCGCTCCCATCCAGATAACGTGACGTCTCACCCACCATTCGTTAACTTTCAGTCCGCAATTCACTGATGATTTGCGGCCTCGTGGTTCATGCGGCATTGCAATGACTGCAGAGTTAAATATGAATATAATTGTTACACATGCTTTGGAAATAACTTGTTCTTGCACGTGATTTAACGTGTGTAGCGTCATCATTCAAACTGATTTTTATCTGATCGTGTTCATGGTTCATTACCCCATTTTGTAATCACCCAGATAGCATTGTCATGAGACCTGTAATCTGTCAATCCATGATTTTTGTCAACGGTCCATAGGTTATGGTTATTTTTTTTGCCAGTATACATATATAAGATTAGAAAGGTTCCACCGTATCTGGCGATTATGCAGGTGGCGATTATGCAGGTGTTAAGATCTTAACACCTATGGACCGTATCTGGCGATTATGCAGGTGTTAAGATCTTAACACCTGCATAATCGATAGATACGGTCCATAGGTTTTTGCAACGGTTGTTTTTTTTTAAACGTAATGATGCTCTGTCGGTTGTAAAACAGGGTTACTGCACGTGACATTTGAGCCTTGATGAGCTCAGCAAGTTTAAGCTGTGCTTCAGTAAGCCCGCCTGCGCTGCGTTGAATTATGTCATCATTCAGTCTTAAGCGGTGTCGGTCAGGTGAGCAGAATTGACTGGACTGCTTGGATTGTGTCCACCATGCAGATTAGTCAGAAACTACTTGTGCCACTGATGCCTATCAACCATATTATTTCCCATGCAGCGTGTCACTTAGAAGGACGTAACATTGGAAAGGAATTTGCCAAACATCCCACGGAAATACTTACCGATGACTTAATGAGGCTTTTGTCTTTGAATGACAGGAGGAGGAGATGCCGGAGCTGGAAATAGACATCGACCATCTACTGGAACTGAACACGGATGAGGAGAGGGCAGAGCAGCTACGGGTGAGCTCAGTGAGGTTAACAGCTGCTCGGATTACTACTTCCACTACGAGTATTGCTTCACATCCACTACGACTAGCAGAGTATCAATATCAAAATGTTGGCCCAGCTACAATAGTAAAAAATGATTGGTCTTTTTGAGGTTACGTACGCTCTTTCCTTGTGGAAAAAAAAGTCTTAAATTGTATTTTCTTTGCCACTGTTCTGTCTGTTTTAATTGTTTGGAATTGTTGGTCACTTTTGTGTTGTGCAATCTTGAGTGCTACTGTTTACTTAACGATTATGGTTGGGGATTCATCTTTGTACATGTTGTTGCTGTGTAGTTTATTTACCTTTGGTTTTCAGTGCATTGTCGCATTGGTCAGTTTGGACGTTTGTTGTCACAGAAATCCCGCATCCAGTGCTTGCAAGCTCACTGGGTACTTTCTGCTGCAACAATAAACAACTATCGATCTCGGGGCGGTCTTGTTCAAAGTGTCTCTTCCTGATGACACGGCTGCTTTGACCTGGATTTCTTCATGATGTTCTTAAGGACATAATGCTGGATGTCTGAAAAGAGTAATGATTGCCCACAAATTATTAACTTGGAATACGGAATATAGATACATTTTATTGTCATCGCAGCCATATCCAATAGCAGTACAGAGAGGAATTGCGTTTCTCATGGTCCCCGATGCAAAAAAAAGTAAAACTGGTTTGGCAAATGCACAAGCTATCACATTAATTAATTGACCGATGACATCCTAATATATAGGAAGCAGTGTGTGGCAACGTGGCGCCGGCAAATCACCTGTCTGCCTCCTTTGCCTTCCTCGCGCCTCTGAGTCGTTCTCTGTCGAATGAATACCTTCGACAGTGAATGAATGTATGCGCGTTATAAATGTAAAATTATTATTATTATTACCATTATATGTGAACCGGTTCGGTGAAGCTGCAATTGACGAGACTCTCCTGTAATATATAGCTACAATTGCCTCCTTCTCTGGTGGCTTGATGGAAGCCTGCTGGCAAAGAGTAGTGAAGCTCAGTGAGGCTCTCTTGGGCCAACAAGGTGAGAATTAATTTATGAATTAATGAAACCCCCTCCTCGTGCTGTCCTGACCTGCAAGCTAAATTCAATCTCCTGCTGTGGCCATTGAAACATCAGACATGTTGCTTTAATCACTGTCTATGGACAGTACTGGTGATTTGCATAGGCTGGTCCTCGTCGTAGGAATGTGGACATTTTGTTGATATTCTTAACTGTCGAGAGATTGCCCGAAAAATCCTGAGCATGGATAGTTTGTTTATCGACTCCCAAACAGATTCAGCAGTCATGTTTGACAAGCATTCACCCCCAGTCCTTCGAACAGTAGCCAACTTAAAACTTTTTAAAAAAAAATTCTTAAATCTTTATATTTTCCTGCCATTCCAGGAAATCTTACAGGCCTGCACAAACAGCCCAGAGGTGAGTGTTACGTTGTTAATCGATATATTGACGCCATATAAATCAGCGGTATACCGGCATGAATACCGATGATTACTAACAAAGATTAATCCGCTGCAGTCATCTCATGTCCCTGCCACTGTGTTCATTAATATGACCATATTACAAGTACTCGAGTCTCGGAGGGGGCAAAGCAAATTCAGGGCATGAGGCAGGGCTATAGCTAAGGGTGGGATTCCATTCTATCACGGCACCAGAAGTAATTTAGCACACACTAACCTAGGTAGCAGCATAGCTGGACGGTAGGAGGAAACGGGAGTGCCCTCTATCTAGGGGGACATGGGGATACTATGCAAACATTACCCGGAAAGGCACTCGAACCTAGGACCTTCTTGCTTTGAGGTAGCGGCACTACTCACTGCCACTGTGCAGCACTGCTGTGACCACACATTATCAGTTTGATTCGGCACGGTGGTGCAGCGAGTAGTGCTGGGTCCTCGAAGCAAGAAGGCCCCGGGTTCGGGTGCCTGGCACGGTTGACTTTTCTGTGTGGAGTTTGAGAGTTCTATCCCCATATCCGCGTGGGTTTTTTGCTGGGTATTCCGGTTTCCTCCCACCATGCAAAGACACACTGCCACCGAGGTTAATTGGTCTGCTCAGTCATTTTACCCAAAGTGTCCTGCGATGTACTGCTGTCAAATTCTGGGCACAGCCCGGCCTTGCACCCTCTGTCTGCCAGGATAGGCTCCGGCCCCCCATGGCCCTGTACAGGATTAAACGGGCATTGATAATGATGATGAGTTTCATTGAAACATTACCCACAGGGCAGAAAAAAACACTTCACTCTACACAGCAACCTACTTGCCGTGCTGCCTCCTAGTCACTACACCTCGTCACCTTTCAGGTGGGTCATCTCGCGCACAGCGAGTGCTTGATCCACCAATCCGTTGGACTTTCAGTTAGCGCAGACGCTTGCTTTGTGCTTCTTCGCAGGGGTTCATCGCGGATCTGCTGTCGAGCCTCAAAGGGATGAAAAAACTCAACAACGGCAGTCGGAAATGAGGGCCCGTGGGCTTCTCGGCTGCAGTCGCTCACCTGGACCCGTAGTCGACGGCTAATTCGCCGCTGCCCCGAACTCATTATGCGAATGCGCTCTGACAAGTAATGCTGGGAGTGCCACTTTAGTAGCTGGAAACTACGCGAGTAGCAAATCCAGTGTATGAGAGGTGGTGTTGGGAAACACTGTGTTCACCTGGGCGCCTGTGCCTCGCATGTGTTGTGCGAGTTGGCTAAGGGAGCATGTTGGATGTTGTAAGGTGGATTGCAAGGTGGTGGGTGTTGTTGCTGTGAACATAGGTGTATGGAGCTCAGAAAAATGTAGTGATGCTTTTGTATTTTTCAACAGTGGTTTTAACGTTTTGGTCCGGTCAGTGAATGAAACAGACAATTATGTAGCAAGTAGAGCTGGGCTCTCCCATAATTCACCGCAAGTGTATTTGTAACTGTTTAACGACTAATCAATTTTAACGACACTCAGATTACATATGTATTGTCATTACGATAACATTTAGCAAGTTATTTAATTGTATGCCAAAATACATCCGTTTAAATGGGACAAAGATAATTCAGCGTATAGTCGTGGGTAGCAATGTGTGTGATTTTATTTCCATGTCCTGTGCATGTCACTGTCAACTTTGTTGATTGCTTTATTATGATTGTAGCGATGCGCACACGACCCTGAGCCGATCCACAATGGCAATGAACGCGTGGTGCAGCATTGCTCGCTGGTACTCATTACCGACACTGGAGTGATGATGGCAATGAATCGAAGATCAGCTGCTCTTTTCTATTGTTCCGCAGCTGTTAAGAATGGGAACAAATATTGTTGTTATTAAATATGACCAAATACACCTAGATGCGTCCAGTCTAGTAAAAAATATTGGGAGCTAAGCAGATTTGAGTGTGTATAACTGCCCATGTGGCTTGTTTTCAATACATACCAAACAATTATGGAACTGACCAAACAACCCAATGCGGGCCAATCCTGTAAATGTCTATTTATTGAGATGTTCCTGGCAAATTAATTCGTATAAACTAGTTGTCTTATCATTCGTTTTGTGAATGCTAGCCACCAAGTCAGTGGCTGCCTATTATATGATAGACATGCTGGTGCCCACTCGCCAATACTGTCTTTTCGTCAATGGGCATGTAAGATATATATACCATGGGTGAGACACATTTGAAAAGGTGCAGTTCATAAACACGACCATTTCTTATATTACACGGCACCAACTCTGCATTAACTACACATGTGTAAAAAAAAAAAATATGCGAACTGATACGTTTTGATAATGTATGCACTGTTGTTAAAACGGATTTACCGGCACCAGACAGACTCCATCGTGGCTTTGCCTCTTGAAACACGCAAGGCTGTCAAAAGGTGAGCAGTATAATGACGATACAAATACCAAAGAATCAATATTTTTGATTAAGCACTTAGAGCTAAGGGATCCCCTTACATAAATACATCGATATGTATGCGAGGCAAGGTGAAGCCTTTTTAGCTTTATCATTCAGTATCATAATTCTTGCAAAAGCATCCTACAACTACGAGCAGTACTGGTTCATAAGTACATAGGCAAAGCCCCGAGCCCTCTAATACGTTTTAGTAATTGTTCTGAAAAAAAAAATACTGCACTATGACGATGCCTCCATATTTTGGAGATTACTGTATTAAAGTGCATGGGTGTCATGTCTCCATCAACGGAGAGCAGAGGAGCGACGCTCACAACAACGAGCGGAGCGCCGGGCGGCTAAAACAGCAAGTTGACAGTAGACAGCAGAGTTGGTGTATGCCAGTCATCGTATGCAACGCCGAACACCTGGGTTTGTCCCTTCGCCTCTTGTCGGCTTAATGTGGCTTCAAAGTGGATGTGGCTTGGCACATGCGCCGTGGTGAAGTCACCGCCACGGAGTGGCGGTTGTTGAAACGAATGTCACTAGATGGCTGGGTTCGCCTGGCTGTAATGTAAGTACCTTTTGCGAGTCAATAATCTGCAAACTCGTGGCGGACAACACGACATACATGGGTAAGGTAAATATGCACTCGTTGGGTATTGATGTGTAAACAATGAAATAGGTTCCTGATGTTAGGTAAATGAATGCTGTACTGTGCTCTACTGTTGTGGTTTACATAAAATAAGACCGATGTACCAGGTAAACGGTGATTCTGTTCATTTTCCACAATGTCCGTCTCGCGTGTTTGCTGTCAGTTACAAAGCCCTTGGCTGTTCTGATGTTTACTCTACATATAAGGCACACGTACCGACTAATAGATATGGCTGTTCTTGAATGATCTCCACGATCAGACTTTAAAAGATTGTTTTACTGCAGCTCGCGAAATTGCAATGTGTAAAGAGATACTGAACATTACTTATAATTTTCACTGAAATACTGTGGAATACATATCGGTAATGTTACGTATTCAGGGATCGATTCCTGGCCAAGGATAACAGTCGTGATATGAATCAGTCCTGCTGTCTACCCACTGCCGCCACCACCAATAGTTCATCTCACACTGACATGTGTGACAAAGCCAACATCTAGCCGTGCATTGACAAAGCACTGTAAATTGGCATTAATATTTAAACGTGTAACCGGTGCCAGCCTGAACCGTCTCCCCGTCAGCCACGATCCTAACGGGACCAGGGCAGCGCTACGGTTAGCTCATAAGTTAAAATAATGAAATGGAGACATCACGTGAATATTTTCGATGAGCCTTTTTTGGAGAAAAAATAATGTTTTCTACAAAAAACAATAAACCACCATTACTTTGCAAGGCCAGTGAATTTATATCAGACACCCCCGTCTCCCCTTGAGAACTTTACAACGCATCAATTGTGACATGTTTATGGGCGGCGCAGTGAGTAGCGCTGTCGCCTCGGCAAGGAGGTTCCAGGTTCAGATGTCGCTCAGTTTTTGCCAGGTACTCAAGTTTCCTGCCACCATACAAAGACACGCTGCTGCCCAGGTTAATTCTCCTCGCCCTTAGTCATCCGACCTTGGCAGGAAGCGAGAGACTGGGAGCAGTATGAAAGTGGCAGGGAAACTGGTAACAGTTTGGAAAAGGTCGGGAAATTAGGCGAGTCTTCCCAGGTCTCATGGAGGCCCTCGCTTTAAGGTCGCTACATGTGACTACAATGGTTACGGTGGATGTTCAGTGTGTGTGACACCCATTCCTTCTGGGTTCGTGTTGCACTGTCCTTTTTTTAAAGTTCACCGAATAAAACGTTCACTCCACTCGAAGCGCCGCCATTCTCTTTGGCCATGTGAATGTTTCGCGTATACTGAGCAATGTATGAATTCAGTTCGAGACTGCCAAGTAAAGCTTCGTGATGTGTTTACTGAAGTTTAATGTTGCTGCAGTTCGGAGCGCAGCCATGAACCACCAACACAAACCGAACACCGAGCAATCAACGCTTAAATCATGAACCATGCAACGTAGCAAATGTCCCTTTCAAAAATACCAGAGGTAGGTTATTCGTGCCGTTAAATCCCCTTGAAACTGCGCACACAACCCTGCTTTGTGCCACGTTCACACGGCGCGATGAGAAACGCATCGGCCATACGATCCTCACAGATAAAGTTGCACAAAAAAAAAGCATAACAAGACACGCACATCGTTACCAAGACACGCACATAGTTGCCAGCAACAAAAGCACGAGTTGCCTCATGCTCTGTGCAGCGCTGTGTGACCCTCGGGTGATAAGCGCTCTAATAATGCAATTATTATTATTAAACTGTGCTGTAGTGAACTGTGAGTAGCGTGCCAGCTGTGCCTTGATTAGGAGACAGTTAACGGCTGTACTGCCCCAATTGTGCTGGGAAACGTCTTTAATGTATAACCTTACATGTATCTTGCAGCGCAGTGGGTGGATATCAGGTATTTTTGACATCTATACTGTCAACAACAAAAGGCTAACTCAAATTATTTTGGGTTCATTAAAATGTTAGTGGCTTAAATGATGCATTACGATGACGTTAGGTGCACTATGCAAATTAACCCAGTTGACACCTGCCCATATAAACCGTTTTTTGGGATATATCACCAACCCTTCACCACTTCACAATCACACACTGCCCAGTGTGGAGAAGTGGGGTCAAGCAAAATGCATGCCCAATATGGCACTGGAAGACCTTCATGCACCAGTGGAATGGCAGAAAGCTGAGCATTATTTAGAAATGTGAAGCACATTTCACCGTGTGAAAGACGTCTGTCCGGGTTCTGTGTGCGGCTGACAAGCGTCATGCGAGACTTTCACGTGAAACTTGAGGACGCGCAATGCGCTATGCACGGAGCACGGAGGTGAAACGGAACGTAACGTGATGTGAAATCTGTAACAGTGCTATTTAATTATATAATTGCTTCAAAAATAAGGTGCCAATAAAAGTAATCACTTCATCGGCGTTATCAACGCCCACTTAATCCTGTACAGGGTGGCAGGAGTGGGAACCTATCCCGGCAGACACAGGGCGCAAGGTGAGGCCTTGTGACACCAGTACATCGCAGGGCACTGGGGCCAATTAACCTAGACAGCAGCGTGTCTTTGGACGGTGGGAGGAAACCGGAGAATCCGGCAAAAACCCAAGCGGACACGAGGAGAGAGAACGCGCAAACTCCACACTGAAACTGCACCCGTGCCGGGAACCGAACCCGGGACCTTCCTGCTGTGAGGTGACAGCGCTACTCACTGCGCCACCGCACCACCGTAATCACTTTCGCCTAAATTTAAATAGGGTAATCTCGTTGAGACTTACAAAGTGCGTACACGTTCTTATTCAGCCACAGAGTTGAGAAAACAATAATACCTCATATGGGTTAAGCGATTCTCTCGTATTCTATCCTGGTTAAGATACAAACAAGAGCGTCTGCCAGGTTCCCGTTTGAGCTTAATGTAGCTCAGTGGGGACCACATACATTTCAACAACAATTAAACGATTCTAAATACATTTGCAGACTAACGGTTTAGTGCTTATGAATGAACATGCAACGCACAATGACACTTGTTGAGGCCGCACGTCTTCTGTGATCACTAATGCGCGCTTATGACACCAACGCCTTAATCCATTGAATCTTATGCAAACAACGTGGGTCGTCACCAAATTGTCACTGCTGGCCCACTGGGCTCCAGCAGACCGAAGCACAAGTTGGTGTGTTTTGGCCAGACATCTTGGACTCTGTGCGAGTACTCAAGACTTAGCCAAACACACGCGACCTGCTGATCGACTCCCCTTGACACGGCTGTGTGTGGAGGACTAAGAAACGTACTCCATTATCTGAGCGGTCACGCCGGGAGATTGAACCGGACGACCCCTACCTTGCAAGCCTCCTCCACGACCCCACTGTTTCACTGCAGCATCCCATGCAACGGAGGGCACTTGGTCACCCACAGTGTTGGTGCTACAATGAAAAGCTGGACGAGCATGTTTAAAAGTCTTCGTTTTCTCATTCACGGTGTTTCAAGTTGGTGTTGAATAGCCCGAGACATAAGCTGGGTGCTAACGATAACGAGAGAGATTTAATTTATCGATGATTTTTTTTAAAAAGATATGTCAATGGTGCCCATAGTATTTGGACTTAAACGAGAGCTGAACGAGTAATGTTACCCGGCGAATATGCATCTGGTAGCTGGAAATGCACACCCATTCTAACCTAAATCCACAACATATCCACGCACTAGCTTCCTGCTCACACAATATATCACGACCATAATTAGTCATTTGTTACAAAACTATAACGACTCTGATACGGCATAATTAAACGGTAAGAGTGCACTTACATCAGAACACACAAGCGTTTGTTATTTATGTAATAAACATATCAGGTTTTTACCATTCCTGGCAATTATGCAATGTGTCTACAGACACATTTCGCAATGTGTCTATTTGGTGTTTTGAAATCTTAACACCTGCATAATTGCAAGGAATGGTAAAAACCTGTGCTGTTAATTACATATGTACACTGGCAAAAAAGTACCTATAGCGTTTGTTATTTCTTGAGTTTCCCTGGCCCATCAATGATAGTGGCCACTGTGGTAAAACAAAGAGTAGAGCCATAGGTTTTAAGAAAACCACGCATTTAAATGTCGATTAAAACTTGCCGAGAATCAACATTTCAATGAACTTTTAAAGGAGGCAGGAAAAGTAGGATTGTAACAAGTCCTGCGCAAATGTTTAGCAAATTGGGCATTGAACAAAGCCTCGATTCAGAAATTAAAATCACTTTTCCTGCTCACATCACATGTGACTGACAGCACTGTCACTGACATGAGATGTTACCACTCCAGCTTGGTGTCGTGGTAGTGATATGTGCGACTCACACAAATAAGGTCCTACCTGAGGCAGTGGGAGTCTGGCCTTAGACACTTTTCTGCACAGAGTTTGTGTGTTCTCCTCCTGTTCTGTGTGGGCTTCCTCTGGGCCCTCTGGTTTCGTCCCACAGCTATAAAAACTAATTCATTAATTGGCTGATAACATCAGAATATAGTAGGACGCAGTGTTTGGTGGGTAAGCGTCGGCTAACCGTGCGTCTCTTCAAACGAATATGTTCAAGATCTAACAAACACTACGTGCATGAGAACTTGTAATGTTAAATTACTATTGGTATAAAATACATTATTACTAGTCATGTAACGTACATGCACATTATGTTAACAAACCGTTTAGAAATTAAATCAGAAACAATGAAAATGACAGTGCACAAACAAATCAATCTCGTCGAATCGCTTCGAACAGAGACTGTTCATGAATATAAAGTGCTCCCTAAGCGTTTTTTTTTTATTGAAAAGGGAATTAATTTGTTCGTGGGAGTAGTCGGGCAACGCTGCAATCCAGCTGTTTGGAGGCAAGGTTGGGTGGTTTGTGCAAATCTATCCAACTCCCGGAATCACCACTGTGTTACAAGGTGGCCAATAAATTGGAGAAAGGCGGAAGGGTTGCGTGCGTTGTCCCCTCTTGTGTGCGAGTAATTTTTCCACGAAAAAAGTAAGTGCTTATAGAACAATTGATATCACATACCCGTGCATGATCCTCATGAAAAAGTATCGAGACTCAGCAAGGCTTCCTAAACTACACAAAACAAATATCGCTCCCAAAATAAGTTGTTTTACTTAAAACTTTTTCCCGGTAATGGCTCTGTGTTGGCACCCAGAGGATGTTGATTTGGAAACGAAAGCTACAGCACAGGCAGAGCTGCAACCCAAACATCGACCTGCCATTGTATTTGTCTTCAGCATGACATTTCTACCGTGGCACAAGACGGGAAGGAGAGTTCGGTAAAGGATAAATTAAAAGGAATGGGAAAGAATGGCATAGATAATAATAAAGTAAAACTGGAGCAAAGGGTCAGGAAATATGAGGATATGGATTAAGAGGCGACTCAGAGACTTCGATGCGGCACGGAGCAGCGTGTTTTTCACAGGGGGCGGAGTTGAGGAGCCAGATTGAGAGTGGGGAAAGTGGACACACAAGTCACGTGATTGACGGCCGACTTCAGCTGCCTTAGATATGCAGACGCAGTGTCGAGAGCAACGGTTTTCAGGCCTTGCTCATCCACCTTAACTACAGTTCCCTTAAGTCTCACGCGTACCAGAAATAAACTTGAATTCGACAGAGGCAAGTGGAAGTAACGCAGAGTAAAATAAAAATTCCCTGGCTCCACTCTTTTTGTCAGCTGCGTTAAATACGTCCAGGGAATCGCTGCCCACCACCCTTGTGCCTCCTGCTCATTCCAGAGTTCTGCTCACAGTGGAGGCGTTCCCCACTGTCCGCTTTCACCGCGTGTCCGAGCGCTCTGCTTGTCCGCCCCAGCTCCGTGCGGGACCATCGGAGAGCAGGGGCCTGGTCTCCTCAATCGAAGACTGGCGCTCCTCCCGAACCTCGCAGTGCCTGGCAAGGAAGACGGCAGTCGGGGTGCACATACGATTCATCTCATCTCATCTCATTGTCTGAAACCGCTTAGTCCTATACAGGGTCACGGTGAGCCGGAGCCTATCCCGGCAGACACAGGGCGCAAGGCAGGGATACACCCACGATGGGACGCCAGTCCATCGCCGGGCACTGTGGGGCAATTTAGCCTGCGAGCCAATTAACCTATGCAGCAGCATGCTTTTTGGACTGTGGGAGGAAACCGGAGTGCCCGGCGAAAACCCACGCGGACACGGGGAGAGCATGCAAACTCCCACACAGAAAGGCACCTGAGCCGAGAGATTCGAACCTGGGACCTTCTTGCTGTGAGGCGACAGCGCTAACCACTGGGCCACCGTGCCACGCACATACGATTCAATGAGCACTTAATTGTGCAAATTCACTGGCAAAGGCATTACACACATTAACCTTGTCCGTCTACATACAATGCTCCCCTTGTTATCCATTCTCATGTCGTTGTTGTCGACGCGCCGTTCTCTCCGCAGCTCTGTGCAGCGCTTTGTGACCCTCGGGTGAAAAGCGCTCTATAAATGCAATTAGTGCTATTATTATAACAGGGATTTCAAGGGAGGTGCGGTGACCTGCGTTATAAGGCCTACTGCAGTATAACCGATGATGCAGTTGTATTACTCAATAGGGCATGGGAATTGCTCTTAAGCATGGCTCTTTCGAGATAGCCGGTGCGAGCGTTCCTCCTCTCGGCTTCGCGACAATCCATCTCCCACATGGTATTGCTAGGCCTGATGATGGAGGCATTATGCAGCAGCTCTTCAGAGCGTTTCTCATGCATAGAGCTGTGAAAACCTGCATTAATATAATACAGTACGGTAATAATACAGGACAATTCTGCATCAGTAAACATCGCACGCCAATGGGTTAATCATAGCACTACGACGATGCCACTGCAGACGGAACTTGAGCCGAGAGAGACGCACAGCGGACTACGGTTGGAGGGGTGAGTGAGAGGATGAGGACGTTCCTCGCTGGGTGAGTCCAAAGCAGCGCTTTGTGGCCCTCGGGTGAAAAGCGCTCCATAAATGCAATTGTTATTGTTATGATTAATGTATAATTAACGGGCAGGAAGACCTGCCGAACATGCAAATCGGCAGTGTAAGCAACGGCAGTATAACCAGGGGGCACCAGTACAATCGTACTCCTCTCTCTGCTTAATGTTTCTCTGCTTACTTTAGCGATCAGAGTTTTATTGTGCACATATTGTGGCTGTATGTTTATTTGCGCTTTGTTTTGTGCATTGTAACATTAGTCAGGTCAGATGTTTGTTGTGTCGCAGGCATCCCGCATCCAGAGCTTACAAGCTCACTGGGTAGTCTCTGCTGAAATAATAAACATCTATCGTCTGTGATCCATGTGTAATGGCACTATGATCAGTCTAAATATAATCTTGCAGGGCCAACTTACTCTTCATTGATTTTACCATTGAAACGACTTGTGTTCGTGCAAAATTCATTGTTTTGCATGACAGTTGTTTTTCTGATTATTTAGATTATTTTTCAATGCCGCTTACTTTTTTATTTGTGTGTTTGGTACTGGTCAAGAGATCACAATGTACAGAGATTGCCTGCAAATCACGCGATTGAAATTACACAAAGTAAAATCGCCTTGTGAAAAACTGGGCATGACACTCCTGAAAAAGAGCCTCGAGACTCGGGGACACTTTCCTGAGTTAACAAAAGCCATGAAAAATCGTAAAACAAACATAACACTTACCTTTTTTTGGACCGGGCATCACAGATGTAGTACGTGGACATAATGAAAGCCTGAAACACATACATTCAACAGTGTTAACATTTAAACTAGAGTCACTCTGACTGTCGTCTAGCAAGAGTGAGGTTGAGCCAATTGCTCCATTGCAAGCAGAGCAGCAAGTGTCACCGTTGAGAATTCTGGAGAGACACGAACGGCAGCCGTGAGCCAAACCCGCGCTCGTTATCCGCAAGTAACAACGGCGCAAAAAAGCGCCGTCGTAGTGACTGAAGAAAAGTGGCCTTGGTCCGGGACACATAGAAGGGGATGTTGGCTGATGGATAAGACTGGCAATGGAACAGCAAAGGAGGGCATGCACTCTCAATCGGCTGCCGTTCTTATCCGTGTATCATCTGGTCCAGAAGCTTCCTATAACGATAACAGCGCACGTTTGAATACCATATTATTAACCCGTGACCAGGGGTGGAACTGGGCGGGAATGCACGGGAATGCCATTCCCAGAGTGACAATTCCAGTGAGGATGTATTAGGCTTCCATGATCTTAAATTTAGATGGATATTTACCATCGCAGAAATCACAAAAATGCAGGAAGTGCATTCGCATAAACTGTACAATTTCTGGGGAAGGACCCCTAGACCGCCCCTCTAAAGGGGACGTGGACCTGGGTGCATTCCCAGAGTGAATTATTTTTTTTTCCAGTTTCACACGTGCCCGTAAACGCTCCGCAACAACGCCCAACGAGTGGGCGCGCTGCATCTGGGTGCACCGTCTCGGCAGCAGCCACTCTGCGCCCCTGCTTGCTCGCTCGCTCACCGCCACGAGCAGGAACAGCCCCTGCACGGCGGCCGCCCACTTGAACTTGATGCGCTCGTTCAGGAATCCGCCCAGCGTGGGGCCGACGAAGTTCCTGCGGTTCACGGAAAGGGCGGCCATCAACCGCACAATTTCACCCAACACCTCTACGAAGTATGTTGGCCCAGCTGCCGACAGAGTGTTTCATTTGCTGTAATGCAACTGAGCATTATCAATCATCATCAGTCGCTGCTCAATCGAGTGGCTGGGCGATGGGGTATCGACCGGTGATAACAAAGTTGGGGAGGGGCCGTGCACATGGATGTTTACAAGCGGTGTCCAAATGCTCACCCGACAGACATGAGACTTGAGAAGAGGCCAGAGACCAGGCCCAATGTGCCCAGACCCTCCTGGAACCCATGCTCACTGCAGGGCAGAGATGGACTGTATTACAAACACGGTGCATGCAGCACCCACCACATTCACAACTTCCATTGAGCGATACAATCTGTGCAACGAGTCTTGATTAGCGAAGTAGGGGAACAATACGTATGTGTAGATGTGGCAGGGTAGTGCAGTGGTAACATCTGCGCTACCCTGCCACGTAGAGTTTGTGTGTTATCTCCCTACTCTGGGTGGGTTTCCTTCGGGTGCTCCGGTTCCTTCCCACAACTAAAAAACATTACTTAACTAATTGGCCGATAACATAATATGTAGGACGCAGTGTCTGGCAGGCTGGCTCGACTCTCTCACCCACCTTCCCCCTCCCCCCTTCCGCAGGTTTCCTTGTGCCTGAATCGATCTCTCCTAAAATGAATCCCTTTGACTGATGAATATGTGTCAATCACTGATGAATGTGTGTCAAGCATTATACGTTGTATGTATCGTATATTGATGCAATACCAATGCACGTGCACAGAGAATCGCACTTACAACGTTTGTGGCCACATTTCCGCATTTCAATTTTGGAAACTATCATATCAAGGCTTGTCTGTGGTCTGAATAACCACCCAGGTTCCTCCTGCTCCTCCAACTGAGTCGAGTTACGTCCTCGCGCGAATCAACGGCGCTGAACGGGCGGCGCCGGTGACGCCCGGCCGAAGGACCCGGTCGCGCCACCAGACTCACTAGGCCATGCAGAGCATCTCGGAGAAAGTGGGGACGATCGCCGTGCCAATGAAGACGCCCAGCACGACGAGCACCACGATGAGCATCCACAACTGCCTGCTCGCGCCCGCCACGAGTCAGCAACGGCGCGCGCGGGCCACAACGGCGAGCGTCAGCGGCGCGGCGAGAGGAGAACGCATCTCCCGATACGCGCCGAGTCTCCCGGGCCACCCGGAGAGGGGTGGGGATAAAGATGTCAGAGCAAGAACCGATACTGCCGACAGCGTGGTTTTAGTCGCAGAACCCGCAATGAAACTGGGTAATCAAGTTCAGAAGTGATGTCTCAGCCATGTCGCTAAAATAAGGCTGGTTTTGGTGACTTTGGCTAAAGGACAATGATGTATTTGTTCCCGGCCTAGACCAAAACTCACTATATCTGTAAACGTCTAAACACACCTATTCAGTGTCTATACACAACTAGGAAGTGTTTAGACACAACTAGTGAGTGTCTATACACAACTAGTGAGTATCTATAGGGCGGCACGGTGGCACAATGGGTAGCGCTGTCACCTCACAGCAAAAAGGCTCTGGGTTCGGTTACCAGCTCGGGTGCCGTTCTGTGCGGAGTCTGCGAGTTCTTTCCGTGCCCACGTGGGTTTTCGTCGGGTACTCCGGTTTCCTCCCACCGTCCAAAGACACACTGCGGCATAGGTTCATTGGCCTGCTGATGAAATTGCCCTAAAAAGTGTGCCCAGCGAAGCACTGGCGTCACACCCTGGGCATCCCCCGCATTGCGCCATCTGTCGGCCGGGATAGGATATGCCCCCCCGCGACCCTGTACAGGATTAAGCGGGTACCGAAATCGGCGATGGACTGGCGTTCCATCGTCGGTATATCCTTGCCTTGCGCCCTGTGTCTGCCGGGATAGGCTCCGGCTTCACCGTGACCCTGTATAGGACTAAGCGGTTTCAGACAATGAGATGAGATGAGAGATAATTAATGAGTGAGTGTCTACACACAACTAGCGAGTGTTGATGGCAGTTGGGGGAAGGCTGGATATGACCGCAGGATCTCAGCAGAACGGACTCGGCAGCTCCAAGCCACCTGGCCGCTCACCTCGGGGAACAGAAAACTAAACGAACGCCACGACGCGTTTTCTGTGGGCGCGCGCCGGGACTCACGAGGGGATCTGCAGGAAGGGTACGGGGCCCAGCAGGCAGAAGCAGAGACCGGACATGAAGGCCCCGATTGCCATAATGCGCCGCCTTAAAAGCTGCGAAGAGATAAATGCACGAAGACGGGGGTGACTTTGCGTGACCCGAGCGCGGCGAGGGGTGGCCGGCAGGAATCTGCCAAGCCGCACTATCTCAACATCCACGAAGCTAGCGGGTTTGTGGGGAACAGGAGGATTAAACAGGGAGATGTTTATAATTATAGCAGAGTGTGCCCCCCAGTGAGTTTGGAAGCTCTAGGTGCTGGATTCCTGTGATGCAACAAACGTATGAACTGACCAATGTAACAGCGCTTAAAATCTAAGGGTAAATAATGGATGTAAGCACGTCAACTGTTAAGATCATGAAATGGCCATATGTAGCAAGATGCTACAGTACAAAGGTAAGTGTATTGTAATGGCTTTTATTTGAAGAATATATTTTAATAATAATAATAGCATTTCTAGAGAGCCTTTCTCCCGAGGGTCACGAAACGCTGTACACAGCGGGAGAGAACGGCATGTCAAAAACACCAACATAAGAACGGCAAATCAGCAACAATAACGTTTTTTTGGGGTTTTTTACATGCGTCTGTATTCATTTTGGTCAACAACACCTCTCAAATGAGAAGAAATTGTGTGACTCGTCCAACAATCGACGAGCAAATCCTCACCAGGGGGCATAGAAACGATGAATCAAATCGGTTTGAATTATTTATGCTCCAGCACATCTGCCAGACGCGTTGAAACTGGATCTTTTAAATGCGAAATAATAAGTTATAGAAGGACAAAAGGATTATTCATTCACTCTGAAAGAGGGACAGAATGACTTGGCAGCACGATGAACCACAGAAAGGTAGGGGAGGGGGAAGGCAGCTATGTCGTAAGCCAGTGCCAAGATTTGCTAGAAACTGTGTCCTGTATATATTAAGGTGCTGTCAGTCAAATGGTGAGCGTTTTTGTGGCCTCAAGATGATCAACTCAGCACGTCGGATAGAACTGAACACTCACCGGTCTAGTGTCACTGATGTAGCCAATAAACGGGGAGCCCAGCGAGTAGGAAATGCAGAGCCCCGCGAATACGAGGCCGATCTGCCCAGGAGTCAGGTTGAACTGTGGACATCGAACACGTGAGCAAAACGCCGTCAGGTCCGCACTGCCGCTTTGCTGACCCTGTCGACGCGGCGGTCGCACAGGTAACCCTCGTTGACTGTAAGCGCCGCTCGCCTTAACGCGCTCGCGTGCCCTCCGCAGCCGATTTACGAACATCTCATCTCATCTCATTATCTGAAAACGCTTAATCCTATATAGGGTCACGGTGAGCCGGAGCCTATCCTGGAAACACAGGGCGTAAGGCAGGAATACACCCGACGACGGGACGCCAGTCCATTGCTGGGCATTGCGGGACAATTTTAGTCTGCGAGCCAATCAACCTATCCAGGAGCATGCTTTTGGACTGTGGGAGGAAACCGGAGTGCCCGGCGAAAACCCACGCGGACACGGGGAGAGCATGCAAACTCCACACAGAAAGGCACCCGAGCCGAGAGATTCGAACCCGGGACCTTCTTGCTGTGAGGCGTCAGCGCTAACCACTGGGCCACCGCGCCGCCCGATTTATGAACAACTGCTCGGCATTCCTTGGTCAAGATTCGTCCTCGCAGATGGACGCGTCGGCATCACTGGGTCCACGACTTGGACCACGTTACGATTATCACAACAGCAACGCTCGCTTAACCACAACCGTCAACAAACTGCTCAAAGAACTCCTCGTCTTCCCCGCCCCTGGTGTACGGACTGGACTCCGAGCTTGTCTTTCACACTTCCGCATCTGTATTTAGTACGAAAGTAGTTGCGAGATTGCGCGCGTTACGACATTACATTT
The DNA here is from genome assembly GCA_036362905.1 of Mordacia mordax. NCBI lineage: Eukaryota > Metazoa > Chordata > Hyperoartia > Petromyzontiformes > Petromyzontidae > Mordacia > Mordacia mordax. The sequence continues at coordinate 21,040,100 of JAZEWT010000013.1, forward strand.
GCGTTTGTTATTAAGTCTGGCCACTCTGCTGCTCGGTGGTGGAGACTTTCACAAAACGTTAACCTCAAGTGGCGAGGAACTGATAGTGGGGGGGGGGGTTGAGGTGTAAGAGGATGCGGTGGGGTCACGAGGCCAGGGGAGGCATGACGGGAACGCGGGTGTCACCTCCTCGTAGAGGAAGAGGGAGAAGGTGGGGTCGAAGAATCCGAGCGAGGAGCCCATGGAGATGATGAGCAGCGACACCATGATGATGGGTGGCAGCATCATGAGCCGCAGGAACGAGCCGTTGCTCGGCACCGATTCTGGGAGGCAGTGTCACGCAATGTTTTCAACGTGACCAAACGACCCGGTTTGGCCAGGACAGTGCCGGTGGGTTTATAAAGGCCGTCCCGCGATCCGGCCGTCCCGCGATCCGGCCGTCCCGGGGCGTCTGTGATTTCGTCCCGATTTAGAATGTTTCTGGCCTCGCGCTCAACTCATGACACGGGCAGAGACTCGAGCAGCCGAGTCATAGGCAGAGATATCTTGGTAGTGGGTGGAGCGGACGCCGGAGTGAACCAGTCAATGTGGGTGGGACTCAATACTGGATGGGCGTGGACTAAGTGGATATAATTTGCATGTATTTTAATAAAGCAATAGGTTCATATTCAGAATTTCAACCCATTGCACAAACATGTCACTGAATGTCACTGCTGTATGTTTATAACACACACTTAACAGGGAGGTTTTTGTGGCCAATGCAATGATCTGTGTTTGGGTGCTGACAAGTGGTGGTAGTTTTACACCAAAATGATTGTCATTAACTTCTCCACCACCCGACAACATTGCCACATTTACAAAGATATTATTTCTACGTGGCCAATATACCGATCAAAATCTCACTGATAAAGCCCATCGCCTATCGCTGAAGACTTCAAGACTGAATTCAACACGAACATGCGAGATGTCGGTCAAACTGCTTTCAGCCTCGTCCTGCGATGAACTCGGACCATCGTGGTATCATTGTTGGGCGGCAGGGTGGCGCAGTGGTAACATCCGTGCCTGAAAGGAAGGAAAGTCCTGCCCGAGGCGATTCAATTCCTGCCTTGGGCGCTCTTCTGTGTGAAGTTTGTGTGTTCCCCCTAATTTTGCATGAGGTTTCCTCTGGGTTCACCGGTTTTCCCTCACAAATAAAAAACACTCGTTAATTAATTGGCCGATAACGTCTTAATATATAGTTCCGTAGTGTCTGGCAAATGTTGGCGCCAGCCGACTACACGGCTGCCTTGCCGTTCCTAGCCTCTCTGTCTTTTCCTCCGGCCCCTGTATCTGCGTCTCGTCCATAGCCAAACGTGGAACTGGCGCGGCGCGTTTCAAGTAATATTATTATTAGCATCACCTTTGCTGCCTGCCCCACAGCGCAAGACCCACGCGTGCCCTACGCACGGCGTCAGCGTCGCCGCTCGCACGCCGGTTGTGAGCGCGACCCTGACCTTGTCGCGGCAGGATGGCGAGGTTGACGGGGATCATGAGCAGCACGAAGCAGCCGATGACGAGGAAAGGCAGCTTGTAGCCCCACAGCTCGTAGAGGAAGCCGCCCACGGGCGGGCCAAGCACCAGGCCCAAACCCGTGAAGATCTCCAAGAATCCCTGCGGTGAACAGCACGCGCCAGCAGCATCGCCAGCAAGCGGGGAGCCACCGCCTCGTGGGGTTGGTTGCGCCGCCGATTGTCAGTCTAGCAGTGGAGGAACTAACAGGTAGTGGGTGTTGGGTCTACCACTCGTCTCCTTTCAGTTTAGCCGTGCGCACGTGCACTGTGTTGAAAGTCAGTCGGTCCGTTCCACCCGCTTTCCACTGGAACATCGGAGCCCAGTTGGTGCAGCGACTTCGCGACAAGGGCGATAGCCGCCGGTTTGCTTGCCGTGCCGGAACCAAACTGTGATACGCTGGCCTCAATACATCTGGCTCGTGGCAAAGCATGGCCATGGGAAGGACGAGTGCGGCATCATTGCAAGAATCAGTCGGTTGAGTGTGAGGACACAGCATCACCATGTCTGCCGTGTGATTCTCACTCGTAGACTGTGCGTGACGTGGGCACCACGGCTCTCGGCTTCTGCATTAGCAGCTGGTGTCAGCATGCTGCGTGAAATCAACATCATGGACCAGTTTGTCACTCCGTCCTCTAGAGACCCCACCAGAGACTAGCCGATAGGTATTAACGCGTAAAAACACAGACTTACCACACCTCAAAAAGACAAAGACCCCCGTTATAGCCTTAACACGCTATTTTCAAGTGCCTTTAGCGAGCACTTATGAAGGTTGACACGGCACACAAGGAGATGGGTGATCAGCACCACAATCGGCCACCGTTGTAGTGGCAATGTTTACACACTGCACTCGGTACACATTTGAGGTTGAGTCGCCCTAGGGGAGGCCCAGGACCGGTTCAGTAAATCGTTACTGGTGTTGGCTATGAGCAGGAATCGGGTCGCTAGGGTTGTAGCCCAGTGTGCTAAGCACTGATCTACCGCTCCCCAGAGACTTGGTCTGCACCACAGAAAGACCCCACATTACGCACTCACCTACACGGACAAATGCCCACATGGACACACACACACAGGTGACACAAAGGCGACACGCACATACAATGGTTGTACACACACAGGTAACACGTGACGCACACACGCGTGATGCGCACACGCACACTGGTGACGCACGCTCTCACCATGACGGTGGCGATGTTGTTGGGGAAGGTTCCGGCGAGGATGGTGAAGGACGCGGTGGTGGAGGCGGCGCAGCCCAGCGCGTCCATGCAGCGTACGAGGAAGCACATGGCGATGTAGAGACTCCCGCTGGGGACCATATCCAGGAGTCTGCGGCCGAAATGACCGGACACGCGGCTCCATCTCAACAACAGAAGTTTTCTCTGGGTCGAGAGCTCATATCGGGGTCAGCTGTGGTGATGAAACTACAGCAGAACTCTTTTCTTTATATGGCCAATGAGGGAACAAGTATATGACCATCACAACCTGGCTAAAATTCTCGAAAATCAGTGAGGCTTTCCTGTATAACAGGGGCCATTTATTACTATTCTTCAATTATGGAATATCTTCGGTGACTGTGAGTAAATCCATACAATTTGTTTTCTCATCATCATCAGTCTCTAATTAATCGTGTAGATGGTCGTGGAGAATCTGGAGGATATTCCCGGCAGACAAAGGGCGCAAGGCAGAGCTATACCCAGGGTAGGACGTGAGTCAATCGTCGGGCACCAGGAGATGTATTGGTTGGAGTGGTAGCATGTCTTGAGATTCCAGAAGTAAACCAGATTAATATTAATAACAATAATTGCATTTATAGAGCGCTTATCACCTGAGGGTCACAAAACGCTGCACAGAGCTGCGGAGGGAACAGCACGTTAACAACAACGGCACCAGAACGGAAAATCAGCAACAATAATTTTTTGGGGTTTTTAAAAAATATAAACATCGTTGCACATCGTTGAGATCACTCAGTGTAAACCCTCGTGGTGAAGGGCAGAACGTGCAGACTCCAGACAAAAAGGCACCCGAGCAAGGAATTTAATCTCAGTCCTTCTTGCAGAGTGGCAGCAGTGCAACCCACTGTGCCACCTTACCGCCAACGTATGTTAATTGAGCAGTACGTAATGTACAACTTCTTGAGGGACTATGGGCTGAGCCAACCAGGTGCCACAGCAAAGCAATAATCCGACTCACCCAAAAAGGATCGTGCACGTTCCTGTCACGAGCATCCCCGACAAAAACATGAACTTGGATCCGATGTTCACGATCTGCTCACAAGTATAAAAAAACAATCACCCTCCTCCTCCTCGGCTTCCATCATCCACAACAAAATCACCTGTCGGCGCATTTCCTTTGCACACGTCTCTGCCCAAAACAAAGATGATGCTCAAATGTAGAGAAAATCAACTACATCGTACAAACAGCACATTCAAGAAGCCAAACTTTTTTTTTGGCGCCCGTAAGGGAATAATTCAAATTACTGCAAGAGCTTTTATGTTTGCTTACCCAGCAAAGCCTCATAAGGCCTTAATTCGGGCGGGGTTCTGCCAGGATTTCGGAGTAGGAGGCGCTATTGCCAAGAATAATCCCACAACTGAGTAATGTGTTGTCACAGTGGCAAGAGGCTCATCTGGTACACAATAGGATGTGGGTTTAACCCCAACCATGGTGATGCCTGTATATTTTGGAGTTTGCGTATTTTCCTCTCTCCCTGTGGTCGTGCTGATTTTTCTCCGGGTCGCCCGGTTTTTTCTCTCCACATTTACAAACCTGCGTTAAGACTCCGTGAGGCTTTCCTCGATTAAAAAAAAAGTCACTCACATTCCTACTGCCACTACAAAAACACGCCGCACGTGGTGCACCGTAACATACGTATTTGCCGAACAGCGGAGCCGACAGGAGGTTTACGAGCGCAAACGAGCCGAAGATGAGGCCCACGATTGAGTCGCTGGCTCCCTTCTTGGCGGCCTGTATGAAAGAGGACACCATGAGGTGCCGGTTAATCCATGGCAGCTGAAGGCGGACGACGCGTCAGCGCGATCACCACACCGATGTCATGCGACCGAACAGTGGTATCTGACTTGCAATCACTGGACTGTTGTTGTTGCCGGTTTAAACGGCCACTTATCCAGGTTGATCAGGGTTGGCCGGATGCCCCCCAATGGTGGTGATATTACAGCAACATTTTACGCCTGATACCCTTCCTGATGCCAACCCCCTTCAGACAGAGGGTCTCAAGATGGTTATTTTTCTGGAATCTCCCCCAAGACCTGTTTGCCAAGGGAGCCCCTACCAGGCGCACTAGGCACCAGATGACATAGCTCTGGGTTTCAATAGTTCACACAAATCTCCTCCACCACGACCCACGAGGAGGAGGGGCTGCCAGACGGGGTGATTTTTTAAAACATTATATGTACGATGGTACGTGCCTCCTTTGGGAAGAACGGTGCGAGCACCGCGTAACAGATCATGGAGCAGAAGTTAATGCTGGCCACGGCCACCATCGTGAGGTACTCCGTCTTGGTGAAGCCAGCGGCCTGGCCATCGGGCTCCGCGCCGCTCTCCGAACTGACAACATCCGGAGGGTTTGACTCCCTCGCTGACTCGGCCAGGTCGTCCGACGTATCTCGGTTCTCGAGGCTCGAGGCAACGTCAACCTCTCGTGAGGTGTCGGCCTTCAAACCCGGCTCGTCCCCGGGCCTCTCCTTCATCGCCCTGCGAGAGAAAAAAAAGACGACACGGACGAGGAGCCGTGACGCTTCCTGACACGCGTCGGCCGTCGGGAATCTTCGATACGCGAGAGAAACGCCGCCATCCGGGCCACATGACGAGATGACATCGCGGGAAGGCGAGGCATGTGTGATGACATCATTATTTCGGCTGAAGAAGCCTCTCTGTTTAGTGGTGGAGTTTAGTTTTATTCATCGCAGCATCTTCAGAAAGCCTGCGAAGCATTTTGTCCCATTTTTTTTTTAAGTAAATGCAACCAAAGTTAGTATTCAAATTCCACTCGCAGTGGATAGTGGAACGTTATCATTGACCCCGATATTACAGACAGATGGACAAGGGGAATGCTTTAACGATTTCTTGGTTGGAAAGTGTTCACACCCATCCTGGATTGTCTGACACTGCAGGCCCAGCACGGTGCACAGTCAGGGTCTCTGTTTTCTCAGACAAAACATGGGCTGACACTCAACTCATCTGGTGGCCCTCAAGCAACAATGGAAGTCTAAAACTTTAAATAACATACACCGATGCCACAGTTGAGTGACCACTGTGCTGGACGAGTGCCCCAAACTGAGTGTTTATACCTTTCACAGACAGCACCAATTGAGAGTTGTATTCGCACAGCCAATGCTCGGTCTTGACACTAAACAGTCATCACTGTCACCTGCCCGTCCTCACAATACTCTTTGAATTCCGTCTCACGCCAGGTCTTCTTTCTGTGAACCGCAGATATTACCGCTATGCCACTCTGCCACCCAATACTAACACTGTAAGAGTTAATATCGAAACAAACGCCATCAGAGCCAATGCAATGCTGAATTTAAGCTTCGTTTATTAAATCGAATCGCCCTCAATCTTTTTTTGGGTTACTTCACTTTACCATCATCATAGTTCGGAAGCGCCGTGAATGTTCGGAGTGGTCAATATTTTGTCACTTTGCGGGATCCAATTTCACACTATGCCTACACAGTGTGAGATAATTAGCGATGTAACTATCACACTCTGTCGCCTATATATTGCCACATTGTACAACATCAGTGTAATCCAGGCTGCTGTTGCGCAAACAGGCAATGCCATTGTATGTGTCTCATTGGGTGTACAGTACTTCATCTCCTAGTTCAGTAATAGATACAAGAAGATGAATCAATTTTACCGACCCGAGAGCAACATAACTACGTCAAATATGATGTGACCTTTTGGAGCACTGGATAAGGTTCGGTTACAAGATATGACGGCAAAGCGAGAGACCCGCGCAGTCTTTCACAGCCCTGTCAACAAACAATCGAGGAGTTATATAATGTACGATTTCGTAAGCGATGAAATCATACAGTAATAAGAATCAGAAGCTCAATGTATGTGCATTGATCCACGCATGGGCGGTGCGGCGGCGCAGTTTGTAGCGCTGTTGCCTCACAGCAAGAAGCACCCAGGTGTGATTGCAGGTGTTCTCGGGTGCCTTTCTGTGTGCAGTTTGCGTGTTCTTCCCCGTATCCGCGTGGGTTTTCGCCAGGAATTCCGGGTTCCTCCTCCTACCGTCTAAATACACCCTGCTGCTGCTGCCTAGGTTTATTGGCCTGCTGAGTAAGTGGCCCCAAAAATGTGCCTAACGATGTAATTGCGTCACATCCTGGGTATAGCCCCGCCTTGTGCCCTCTGTCCACTGGGTTAGACTCCGGCCCCCCGCGACCCTGCGCAGGATTAAGTGGGTATTAATAATGATGATCCAAGCATGAGAAACAATGTTTTGTGCGTGGTACAAAGTCATTTGTTAGTAAGAGGTAACTGTAACTCTTCAGCCATTAGAGGCAGATACGGTTTACACAAAATCACATTACATTCTTGAACGGAATGAGAGATGAATCGTTTAGTGGCAAGGCGAGTTAACCATTGCACCTCCATGCAAGTCTCCACCTCGAGGCCACTTATTCAGCTCCTTGCAGAGGGAAGGCGTGCATCACTCTGCGGTTATCGGACCCTCGTACCTCTCTAGTATCTGGAATTCTTTATAAGTCTTCCTTACCCAATCGTGTGGCTCAGTGTGCACATGCAATAGCAGTCAGCGCTTCACTACGAGCCCAGCCACCAGAGTTCTCTCCTCATCACGGCCAGCACCAGCGACCATTACCTAAGCCGGTCATGGGTCGCATCTAATGCGCGACAACCTGGTGAGATGTGTAAACATCGTCACTGGGGTAGCAAAGGTGGCTGGGCGTGGTGCTGGTTAACCACCCCACTCTGTGCTTTGCCAGACTTCATAAGTACTCACTAATTGGCACATGTGTGGGTGCGTGTGCAAGTGGGGAGTGGTGGCTCAGTGGCTGGCATGCTGGGATACAAACCTGGCAGCTCGAGTGTGAGTACCCCGAGTCGCCAACACCAGTGACGATTTTATGAACTGCTCCTGGGCCTCCCCTAGATCGACTTAGACTCAAAAGAGAACCTAGTGCACTGTGTAAACATCGTCACTAGGAAGATAAATGCGGCCGAGTGTGGTTCTTGGCACCCACCCGCTTGTTAATGGCATCTGACCCTCCAGTCTGTTAAGGCTACACGGGTACTCTTTGTTCAATCATTATCAATATCCGCTTTATAGTGTACAGGATTGCGGGGGGCAGGAGCCTATCCTGGCTGACCGAGGGCACAAGATACGGGAATACCCAGGATGTGATGCCAGTACATCGCAGGGCACACGTTTTGGAGCAATTTATTCAGCAGGCTAATTATCCTAGGCAGCAGTATATCCCCTTAAAAAAAAATAAACGAGGACGGGGATATGCCAAACACAGCGGTACGTGGGAGGGAGTGGATTACGTGGCGCTCAGATGTCACAAATGAACAATGTCAAGGCATAATAGCAACGTGGTAGGCCCTAATGCACTAACTGGCATCGTGTTCCAAGCTGAATTTATCATTGTCATCGCCGTACTCATAACGCACGTCTGTATAGCCAAGTGTCTCATGAGCACACACGTGCTCGACTGCAATATACACACGGCAACCCGACAGATTAGACTTTCACTCCGCCGCGTTCACGTACAAAAAGGAATATTAATGCTGGATTGTTTCCAGTTACCAGGCCTTCCAGTCGTACAACTAAAACATTCACTGAAGAGCCTGAACCGACAATGTTAGTGGACACTTGCAGAGTAGAAATATGTTCAAGGGTGGTCAACATGTCTCATGACGCTGAGCTTAAAGACCCCTAACATTGTGTCCTTTGTTCATTAATTTCCGTTTTAAATATCTCACGTATATATTTCAGACTTATAAAGTTAATACATGTAATTTTTATATTGCTTAAATTAAATTACATACCCATTGGTATAGGAAAATCGTGAGTTTCAGAAGGTTAAACGGGTGTCACAAGACGGCTGGATCACACTGTAGATTCCGGCTTCAGTCTCTTATCGCCTCTCTCGCGGCGAACACGCTCGTGGTAACGCCTTGATAACGCGGCACGCTTACAAAGTCACCTCGAACCAAACCACCGAAACCCGACGTCTTCGTCAATAACGCTGCCCTGAAAGGTGAAACAAACGATTCGAGCAGTGGCTCTTTGTTATCGCGTCGAGATTACGAAGCACAGCCAGAGTCCTCCATCGTGGCGATGATGATGATGACAATGGTCGAGATGTACCTCGTCGTGGCGACGCGGCGGTGCGTGCGGTGCGCGGAATGACAACGCGCCGTGCCGATTGCTCTCTCCCGCCGGCACAGCTCTTCCTTCACACGATGCCGGTGTCGGGTGGATGGAGCGGATAATCCGAGCTTGGCGCTGGTCGCTTCCAAGCTGCAAAGTCACTGCGCTCACAAAAATACACCAGACACCCAATTTGTAAATTAAACAGGCAGGTTCATTAGGAGCAAGGTGCCAATGAGCACTTCAGCCATGGATTCGTGAGCAACAGCCGAGCATGCTTGCAACAAGCAGAGTGCAAAGTGCAACCGGACCATTACTGGCGTGTCGCAATGCCACAATATTTATACTGATCTCGGACAACAGTCCGGAACTACTCTGCCTAACAGAGACCTTGGCATCATCAAGATAATTTTCTCTCGCATTGAATCAGGCCCTACCGCGAGGCTTTGCACTCCATCAGAAAGCTCGTTCACATGGCCGTGGTGGTGGCCTAGCAGTTCTCCACCATGTGTCTGCCGACATCCGACCGATTCCGTCGCCGACCTTCAATTCATTCGAGCAAATGTCTCTGGACTGGAGGTCCCCGGCTCAACCTGTGCGTTTGGTGCTGCTCTACCGCCAACGTTGAAGCCTCCTCCTCTTTGGTCAATGAACAGTGTGAGCTGCTTTCTAAGAAGCGCTCCAGTTCTGAAAGGATCCTGATTCTTGGCGATTTCAACATCCATGTTGACTCTCCAAAGAGCCCTCTTCAAGGGAGCTCATGGCCACTCTGACCTCACTTGGCTTCACTTCACACGTGACATCTGTCACTCACAGATGCAGCCATACTCTCGATTTGGTTTACCTGAGTGACTGCTGCAAGCGCTGGTTTCCACGCGGACTCTCTCTTGACGTGAATCACTTTCAAGCAAGTTGATCCTGAACTGCGATGACAGGTAGCGGTTGCAATCAGATTAGTATCTTAATCACTGGAGATGTTTAAATGAATCAACCAACACCACCTCGCCCTGCCCACCACCAACACCACCTCGCCGTGCCCACCACCAACACCACCTCGCCGTGCCCACCACCACCAAC
>JAZEWT010000013.1:21101825-21112089 GCA_036362905.1 Mordacia mordax
TTGCTGTGAGGCGACAGCGCTAACCACTGGGCCACCGTGCCGCCCTCATTCCATATACCCCCTGCGGAATTGGCCAAACGCTGCAATGCAGGTATTTAAAAAAAAAGTTGTAAGACGCAAACGAAAGCATTCTAGATAAATAATCATTATTATTATTAGACAACTCAGCAATGTTCTGCTTCAATAGCGCAGCACTGTGTGCCTCCGAATCACCGAGACGTTCAGTCACACGTCGAGTTGTTTACTCTGTGCACGAGAGGACTCGCGGTGCTTCCTTACACGAGAATGTGATGAAAGTCCGCGCACGAGTTTCATTGGCTTTTGGAGGAACTCCGCGCCACGACCACGCTTGGATCAACCGCCCGTGACGGTGGAACGCACGCGGTTGTTTTAGGAATAATTCGGCTGCCATCTGCGCTGAGCCGCTGGTAGAACAATCTTAGGCCGTGATCTGCAGCGTGGCCCAGATGTCTTGTGACCCCCCCCGGTTTAAGATAATGCATGGTCTCATACAGACTTATTGGACCTTTAACAAGAACATTGTTAATGTAGTGATGTAGGTTTTCCAAAAGCTGCTCTTTCGGGATAGTCGCGTCGATCGCTCCTCCGCTCTCCTAACGCGACGTTTCGCCTCCACACGCTGAAGGCGCCTGAAGATGCCTCCAACGTCGAAGGCGAAACTCCACGAAGGCGAGAGAAGGAACAGTCGACACGGCTATCCTGTAAGAACAGCTACCGAGAGCAATTCTCATTGAACAAAGTTGATATATACCATGTTTACATCGCTCACAGTCGTTACACACGCATCGGTATATGTATATATTACACATATATATATACACATTATACATACATATTACATTTTAGAAACTGAGGTTTGGGTGGCACCCTGGTGCAGTGAGTAGAGTTTCAATGGCACAATAAGAAGGCCCGGGTTCGATTCCCGGCTCGGGTACCTTTCTGTGTGAAGTTTGCATGTTCTCTCTCTCTCTCCTCTTGTCCGCGTGGGTTTTCGCTGGGTACTCCAGTTTCCTCCCACCGTCCAAAGATACGCTGCTCATCTCATCTCATTGTCAGAAACCGCTTAGCCCTGTACAGGGTCGCGGTGAGCCGGATCCTATCCCGGCAAACACAGAGCGTAAGGTAGGGATATGCCAACGATGGGACGCCAGTCCATTACCGGGCACTGCGGGCAATTTAGTCTGCGATGCAATTAACCTATGCAGCAGCATGGTTTTTTGGACTGTGGGAGGAAACCGGAGTGCCCGGCGAAAACCCACGCGGACATGGGGAGAGAGCATGCAAACTCCACACAGAAAGGCACCCGAGCCGAGAGATTCGAACCCGGGACCTTCTCGCTGTGAGGAGGAGGCAACAGCGCTACCCACTGGGCCACCGCCGCGCCGCCCCGCCCACGTGTTGATAATGTTGATGACATTTGGTCACAAGCACACGCGCGGGCCACCGCGTGACGCCCCGAAGCATTGGTGGTCCGCGTGGAAGAGACGACAATGTTCCAGCTTCCGCGTGGCTGCACGTAGGTGATTGCCCGACCCGCGGCGCGCGTGACCTCCGCGACCCCCATCCCGGATGAGAGCCCCGCGCGTATCGCACGGGTGTATCAGCGCGCTGTCAGTGGCAGCCGCGCGGCGCAAACCACGCTCTCGGCTGTATCACCGCTCGGCGGGCGTGGGATGGGGGGGGGTAGAGGAATGGGGCGCAGAACTGCTGATGTTGCGAAGGTGTGCTCAGGCCCATCGGCAGACGTATGGGATCCCACGGTGTATATCGCCTCATCTCATCTCATTGTCAGAAACCGCTGAGCCCTGTACAGGGTCGCGGTGAGCCGGAGCCTATCCCTGCAGACACAGGGCGCAAGGCAGGGATATATCCACGATGGGATGCCAATCCATCACCGAGCATTGAGGGCAATTTAGCCTGAGAGCCAATTAACATATGCAGCTTGCAGCAGCATGTTTTTTAGACTGTGGGGGGAAACCGGAGTGCCCGGCGAAAACCCACACGGACACGGGGAGAGAACTCGTAAACTCCACACAGAAAGGCACCCGAGCCGAGATTCGAACCCGGGCCCTTCTTGCCGTGAGGAGGCGACAGCGCTAGCCACTGGGCCACCGTGGTGCCCGTTAATCTTTGACGTATAATATTTACAAGATTCCTTTCCGAAGGTAATCATAACCTTATCATGTGAGTGTGCGTGCCGAGTGAACGTTGGGCCACATTTGCTCCAGCGGTGGATGTAACTCAAGGCGTGTGGCTGACGTTTGTGCTGCGCTTGCCAAATAACGAGCGATGCTGTGTTGATGGTTCCACAAGGTGTGGTTCGGCTCCGCGCCTCGGAAAAAGAAGGTCCTGCGTGGGGCGATTCGAATTCCGCCCATAGCGCCTTTCTGTGTGTGCGTGTGTGTGTTATGTTTGTGGCCCTCGGGTGAAAAGCGCTCGCGAAGCGCAATTATTTCCGTTATCTCCCATTGCTCTGCGTGGGTTTCCTCCAAGTTCACTGGCTTTCTCCCACAACAGAGACTGTTTAATTCATTGTCAGACTCGGTCATCGTAAATAGGGATGCAGAGTCTGGCGGGTTGGCGCCCGCTGACCTCGTCGCTGCCTTCCTCTCGCCTCTCTGCGGTTTCCTCGCCGCGATTATGAGTCGTTCTTCCTTCGAACGAATGCCTTCGTCCCTGAACGCATCCCGTGCCACGCGTTGTAAATTCTAATGCTGTACAATTGATTTAAATTTGAATAATTTCAATTATATATGTATTTTTTAAATACACACGCCACCAATCATGGCCGGTGACGATGGGAGCGTAATGAACGCAACATTTAAAGATGAGGCTCGCTTCACCTTGAGATTGCTAATAATCCATCACGCGGAACGCTTTCATAAATGCCATTGGCTTAATTAGCAGTCATTGGCATTAGGCAAATGTCCTCGTCTCTGCACCTGGGTGGAGGTTAATTCTTAAGTTTGATTTAAAAAAATATATAATTCCGCTGCATCCTCTAAGCATTCGAGACACTCGGAATTGACGTTAATTGACACCCGGTTGCGAGCGCAGCTGCGGATGCAGTGACCACAGCAACCGACGTGACCTTTAGAGGAGACCTTCCTCGAGCGCAGAAACACTGGAGTGGCCCGGGCCAGAAGACCACTCAACAGCCTGCCATCCACACTGCCCGCACACGACCAGGAGCCAGATGCCTGCCTCCGTCACCGATGACAGATTAATCTGATGTCACCGTCACAGATTAATACAATTTCTCCTTCCATCACCGGCGCAGATGTATCTGACTAGCAGAGTATGCGGACTATGAGCAGTCTTGTTCCAAGCGTGTACGTTCTATAAATGCAATTATTATTATTACCACGTTTTTTCGATGTCTCTTTTCGATGATGTTTTTGTTCTTGCTGCTGACACGACTGCTTTTGACCTGGATTTCTTGTTGGTGTCATTTTCCAAAGTTTCAGTAGTGTAGTCAAGGAGATGGGGAAAAAATCTGCAATAAGACAGGAACGCCTCTACGGTTGTGCGGATTAAAGTTGCACTCACGAAGGATTCGAGCACGGTACCCTTATTGCGGACTTACAAACAAACACTTGCTTTACTATGAATAGCTTCCTGCCTCAATCACTGCCACAGATAAATCTAATGTCTGCCTCAATCACCAATCGCTTGGGCGGCCCACCTGTCCTGGTGCTACCAGGATCGTCCTCCTCTTTGAAGGAGGCAGCTTTGCTGGGAAATCGGGACGTTTTCCTGAAACAAGTCGTTCAAAGTCTGGCTCTTTGCCAGTTACACAGTCTCATCTCATCTCATTATCTGAAATCGCTTAATCCTATATAGGGTCACGGTGAGCCGGAGCCTATCCCGGAAACACAGGGCGTAAGGCAGGAATACACCTGACGACGGGACGCCAGCCCATCACCGGGCACAATTTAGTCTGCCAGCCAATTAACCTATGCAGCAGCGTGTTTTTTTTTTCGACTGTGGGAGAAAACCGGAGTGCCCGGCGAAAACCCACGCGGACACGGGGAGAGAACTCGCAAACTCCACACAGCGAGGCACCCGAGCCGAGATTCGAACCCGGGGGCCTTCTTGCTGTGAGGCGACAGCGCTACCCACTGGGCCACCCTTATTTCGCTCACCCCACGATATGTCCCGGTGTTCGTGCCCTCGAGGTGACAACCTGAAGTGATGACGACCATGGGATTATGCCCGGTAATGCTGGCGGTAGTGGTCGTGATGGGACTGGGGGTCGCGGTGTTGTTGAAGGCATTGTCGGTGAGGGTGTTGGTGATCATGGTGGTGGCAGTTATTGGTGGTGACAGTGGTGACCGTTGAGTTGAGAATGGTTGTAATGTTAGTGACGATGCGGTGGTGATTATGATTAATAGAGCAGTAATGATGTTCTAGCGATGCCATCGATCCTCGTCTTTCTTTAAATAGTTTTTTGTGTCGCGTATAAACTCGAGTTCTCCCTCTGCCGCCGGTCACAGTGGTTGCTGTGGCGTCTCAGACATCGCTTCACTCGACTGCCGCACTCTCGCACTGCCCTCCTCCTTGACACCAATGCCGTCTGGTCGTTTTCAGTTTGTTTCTGCGATATCCCTCGACCGATCATATTTGCAAGACCCTCATCCATCTGTCTCTAAGTCTCGTTTTACTTTTCTTCCCAGTCCGATTCACCAAACATCATCAGTCTCTCCAGGTTTTCTCTGCACGCCTGGCAATGTGTCAAGCAGACTTTAAGTTCCTGAATTTTTATTCGGTAGCATAAGCGATGACTTTCATCATTCCCTCGGGGCATGCTATCTTCAGTTCTTCTTTGGGTGGCAGGGTGACGCAGCAGTGACAGCCACGCTTCACAAGAAAGGAGTTCCTGCCCGAGATGCTTCGATTCCTGCCTTTCTCATCTCATCTCATTGTCAGAAACCGCTTGTTCCTGTACAGGGTCGCGGTGAGCCGGAGCCTACAGACACAGGGCGCAAGGCAGGGATACACCCACGATAGGACGCCAGTCCATCACAGGGCACTGCAGGCAATTTAGTCTGCAAGCCAATTAACATATGCAGCAGCGTGTTTTTGGACTGTGGGAGGAAACCAGAGCGCCTGGCGAAAATCCACGCGGACACGGGGAGAGAACTCGCAAACTCCCACACAGAAAGGCCCTTCTGTGCTGAGTTTATGTGTTCTCCTGTTCTGCACGGGTATCTCTTTTTAACAGTTGTCCAGCGGGGAGGCGTGAGCAAATGACATCATCTCAGGCTCCCGGCGGCGATTTAATCAGGATAATTATCCTGGGCAGCAGCGTGTCCTTTGGACATTGCGTGCAGTGCAGCAACATACGCGGAGAGGGCCTGCCCGACTCGGTTTTCCCTGCGGAAAACTGGGAGCGCCGGCGTGTGGACGGGCGCAGCGCCTGCGAGCTGCGGGAAGCGACTCGAGTGTTTGTGCAGCAAACGTGTCTCTCTCTCTCTTTCGTCTGGGTGTCGAGCGTGCGGCTGTCGTCGGGTGATTTCCTGAGACACGGTCGGCGACGGGTGTTTTGGCGGCTTCGCTCCACGCCCTGGAGTCAGACGCCCCGATGCTGGATTTACATCTCGCACTTGTGTGCGAGCGAGTCTGTGGGGGTGCGTGCGGCCGACACGCGCGGCCAGAAACAATGCTCCTCTCCATAAAGGAGTCAACGTGTTATTTATTGCTCAAATTATAATGGGGCACGGGTGGTTCCTCTCGCCACTGAGAGTTTTGCGATACTGCTGTAAATTCCACATTTCATTTTTGTTTGTTTCTTGTAATTAGAATGAATAAATCCCGCTACAGTTTTATTTCACGTGCGCCGTGTCCCGAAACCAATGACTTGTCCCACTGGGAAATCTTGCTGAAAGGAGGGGCGGGGAGGGGGGTGGCATCACTTCGCACTCGAGCATGGTGGCTTCTGAAAGATGACACCGCACAACTACTTGCAGATCCATCTTCTTGCCGTTAATTAACGCCAGCTGTGGAGCCTTCTCTCCAAAGCAGCCTCCGTGTGTGCCGCTCTGGATTCGTTCATCACATGACAGTCAAGGCTCGGAAGTTTGTGGCCATCTGAGCTGGAAATATCCCAGATTGAATGACAACCCAAAGTAATGAGCTTTTTGCTGTCGCACATATTGATGTTCGGGCTGAAACAATCCAGCTCTTCACACAGGACAAGCCGGTTGAATGACACGCGGCTGCAAACCAAGATTCAAAACCAGGACCTGAGTCACGCTGTGCGGTGTCACGAGCCTTCTGAGCCAGCAGGTCACGTGTTGCAGTGGGAATTCATTTCCCCATAAGACCATCTTCTGTCGATTTCCAGTAACGTGATGGAGCCCCATCGATGAGGATGATGATAATGATTAAAACTCACTATGATTAAGGAGTACAATTACAAGCACCCTAAATATTAAACTAGAAGCAACAGCGTTGTGGTTTTTTAATGTAAAAAAATGTCACGCACAGGCGAGATGAGTAACACGAATGTGTAACGACTTAGGGATAGCTTAGAGGAAACGAGTAAGCGTAATTTTAAAAATGCAACTCCGATTTCTCAGACATGCACGATAAAACGAAAAGAGACTGAATATATTTGTGCTTTCACCGGGGAAACTGTCGGTGCAAGGAGCCAGAGGAAAGCGTGAATTGAGTTGAGGAGAGTCTGGCCGAGCGAGGCTCTCTTGTGCCGAACCGATTCATGGATTTGCCACCCTAACCGGTTCGCCTTGGCTTGCACATTTTCCAAACCGGTTTTCCGGGCGTTCAGCCCTGGAGGTTGGCCAGGTGCTTCTGTACAGCAATGTGAACATTTGGACGTAAGTGGGGTAGGGGAGGGGGGGTGTCTCATGGAGAGTTCTGGAACGGAGTCACGACCAGAGCGAAACAGAAGGACTCATGTCACACCTGACAGCCGTACCGTATTTCCAACCTTGGGTCCACAGTCCATCTGGTCGATTGATAACAGTGTCTATTTCAGACGCAATGCAATACACACACACACAAGCACAATGCATATTGCGTACAACAGGACTCTCAATGCAAATGTGGCCGATTCTACCTGTGGAAAAAAACGCAGCGATAAGTTTTTACGACATGGTAGTATTTGGGGTGTGCGTGCTGATTTTAAACTTCATTTCTTTAGGCTTTGCTATTTCTCACCTTGGCATTTGCTTTTGTGCGGTCACTCACTTCCGTACAATTTTCGATCCAAAGCAATTTTCCCCTGGAAATGGAATATTTACAGTAGCCTTGGCACTGCTCCCAAAATAAAAAAAACAACGATTATTTTAGCTATGGGTACTTTTTGCCAGTGAACATATGTAATAAGTATAATGCAAACAGGAAGCTTTGATATCAAAGCTTTTGCCACAAGTATGTGTGGCTTTTGCAAACTAGACACATTGTGAAATGTGTCTATTTTGGTGTTTTAAGATCTTAACACGTGTATAATTGCCAGAAATGGTAAAAACCTGTTCTACTTATTGCATGATTGTTTCAGTTATTTTTGTACGCATTTAATAATATAGAATGTACACTTCCTTGTCAAACCACTGTTGGATACATGTCTCTCCCCAGCCTCTACACCGTGTGTGTTTGTGAGGGTCCTTTGCCCATACTTCACCAAACTGGTCAGTGCCGGTTCGTGAAACTAGGGGCCCTAGGACTGGCTTAGATGTCACTCACCACTAAGGTTATCACCTCGGAGGCTAAAAAAACCTGGGGCATTTCGTGGGGATGCACAAAATAAGAGAGAAATGTGCAACTCACATTAATCCAGACTTTGACCAATGACCCAATTCCGTGTAAATGTACAGGCACCCAAGGACAGCTACCTCCTCAAAAAGCAGAACGATGCTGGGAAACAGGTGCAAGGGAGCATCGATTCTCACTACCGGTGTGATCCGTAGCGAGAAGTCTCATCTCATCTCATTGTCAGAAACCGCTAAGTCCTGTACAGGGTCGCGGTGAGCCGGAGCCTATCCCCGGCAGACACAGGGCGTAAGGCAGGGATATACCCACGATGGGACGCCAGTCCATCACCGGGCACCGTGGGCAATTTAGTCTGCAAGCCGATTAACCTATGCAGCAGAATGTGTTTTTTTTTGACTGTGGGAGAAAACCGGAGTGCCCGGCGAAAACCCACGCGGGCACGGCGAGAGAGAGAGAGAGAACTCGCAAACTCCACACAGAAAATCACCCGAGCCGGTAACTGAACTGGGGTCATTCTTGCTGTGAGGAGTCGACAGCGCTTCTCACTGCACCACCGTGGCGCACAAGAACTGCAATGTTAATTTCAATATTTTAAAAATGTAAGCCGTTGTAAATTGAATATCCGTGGCAATTTCGCAAATTAATTATGTATTCAGTTCATTATTCATATATTACCGGGCTCTGTTATTGTTTACTTTATCCGTTTGTTTATTGGGGTGTACGCCATGCCATTGAAGGTTGGTTTCTTGTGCAGTCATCGCTTTTCACTGAAGGCCCAGGCACAGCATCGCACAGAGCAGCAGAGTTCCCACGTAGAGGTAAAGGGTTAAGACCTGAAACCACTCTTCGAGTATGATGGCAAATCTATAATGAGCTCTCGTCTTGGCTGAAAGAAATCAACAGCGCAGCGCGCTGCCGTGGTGTTGCTGTGCGATCCTTCTGTTATTGCACCAACAGACCCTTGTTGAGCTTAGTTGTTTGTCATGGTTTGTGCTGGTCTGGTGTTGCGAAGGTAAAAGATTTGCCACCAGCCCATTGCTTGTTTGTGCAGGCACACGCCAAAGGCCAGATACATATCGTGACGAATATCCATCTCCATCTCGTTTGTTTTGTCAAAAACGCACCCGATGTCTGCCGTCTAAAAAAAAAAAATGTGGCTTCACCTGCCGCCCGTCTGTCGAGTCATCCAAGTCCCCCTTTGTTGGTAGTCCATGGTGCAGTTGCACCGTCTGCACGCTCGACAGCGCTGCCAGGGCGATGCGGTGGGGCCTTTTCACGAACACGTGACGATGAGATTGGTGGAATTTACTCAGCCGGGAAAGTTTCAGAGAGTCTGGAGACTCGTTTTTCGGAGGGTCTACGTAACTTTGGCAGTGGGCTGTGGGAGGGTGGGGGCCGTGAGGTCATATTTGTGAAAAATTTGGAGAGACGAAGAGTGCGTGTTCGTGCACTGATGGTAACAGGTTCAAATTCTTCATACCTAAATATAAAAGATAAGTGCGGGGCGTGTGTGTGAAACGATCTTTGAGCTGTTCCAGCAGCAAAACCGTTTGTCCAAACGGTTCAGTCACTTTTTCGAGAGGAAATGTTGTTTTTAACTTTTTTATTTGGTCCGATCTCACTTTCGGAACGACCAGCTGCCGTTCAAGCTTAAGAACACGGGGCTCTGCTGAGAGATGATCACGCGTTCACCATCAAATGTGGCGGCCAACTGAAATACTGTGACATCTTTAATAATTGCTCGATACAAAAATTTGAGTGCTAAAAAAATAATCAAGCTTGTTGAATTGATAATCAATCAAACACAATTCTTGCACCTGGTCTCCATATAATGGAGCAAGTGTTTGTGTGCATATCTGCACTCATGATATTGAATTTGAATTCCGCATAAAGATTAACTTTATTTTGTAATGATGTAGGTTTTCACGGCTCGATGCATGATGATTGCTTCGAAAAGCTGCTCTCTCGGGACAGCCGCGTCGAAGCAATCATCATGAACTTTATTTTCACAACACCGTGGTTTTGACGTATTGTTGCAGCTTTAATTCCCACTTGCTGATGATTACACTTCTGAAACTTTAATACTAATTCGGTTTTAAAACCCTAACTTTGCGCTACTGTGCGTTCAACCCTCTTAAATGAGTCTTCCGTCTTTATCCTGACCTCAGAAGCGTGCGTTACACACTGACAACGCACTCACCCGTCGGGCGGTTCTCTGGTAATTCCACGAATACCCAGATGTTGCTAACGTGCGTTGTAACAGCAGCGGGTATCAAGCAAGGGTAGCCTCTTGCAGTTCGAGCTTGTGATGGCGGTCGGTCGGTGCGTGTGTGTGTGCGCGTGTGTGTGGATGTGTGTGCGTGTGTGTGTGCGCGTGCGTGCGATTGTGTGTGTGTATGTGCGCGTGTGTGTGTGCGTGTGTGCGTGTGTGTGTGCGCGTGCGTGCGATTGTGTGTGTGCGTGCGTGCGCGCGTGTGCGAGCGTGTGTGTGCGTGCGTGTGTGTGCGCG
>JAZEWT010000013.1:21204785-21216872 GCA_036362905.1 Mordacia mordax
CCCCCTTTAGAGGCTTTTCTGGAGGGGGTCATCCTCCACGCAATTTTCGAGTTGATTCAAACGCATTTCTTACATTTATTTGGCTTCCGAGAGTTCAAACGAAGGCCACGCAATCCTGACGGCGTTAGAACGGAAACGTTGGCTCTGGAAACAAACGGCGTCCCGTTGCGTTCCGCACGAATTCTACCGCCGTCTCGAAGAGCAGGGTGACCGATCTGTTTGTTTTAAGGGCGGAAGAATGTGGTGTCTGGGAGTCGAGGAGGTAGCCAGACGGATGTCACGCACGGGCGTAACTCAACCGGCGTGCAGCTGCACACCGCCCACCCCTGCTGCACGCACACGCGCAGCTGTGAGAGTGCCAGGAGTCCGTGCTCAGATCCGCACGGTACAATTCGCTTTCTTAGACTTGCACTTTACATGTACGGTACGTCATGTTTGCGTTGTGTTCGAGCCGTTGTCGTGAGTCAGCAGGAATTGTGACGTTTCTGTGACTTTGCACAATTTCGTGGCAACTCTTACCACCTGGCGCAGCGGGACATAAAGTGAGCGACGTGAAACAAAACACAACCCCTTTGCCCGGCGTGCTCTGCTCTTTGCGATTCAACCGCCCGCGCTTCACCGATGGGGCCATCGCCTATGAACGCGATTCACAACGCGCGCGCGACTTCCAGCCAGGCGATCAGCCAGCGCCGCCTCGCCAGGCACCGCTTCATGAACATCACGATGTGTTTCCGGCCAATTAGTTCATATTTGACTCGTCAAGCAATCGAGATTCACACGACAGAAAAGGCTATGAGCCGCCAACAATAAATGAGGTTAAAAGCTCAGCCAAACCTGGAAGCCAGTCATTGAAGTCAGCAGTGCATAGATATAGAGCTCTGAAATGCGGACATCAGAGGGGAATCATCAAGTGTTTGGGAACTTCTTTCATGAGATGCAAACTGGGAGATTAGTCACAAGCTGAACAGGATGGGGGGTGTGAGCAGGACAATGGAAACCTTTCAAGTGGACCCCGACAGTCGTCCATTAATCCTGGAGTGCAGCAACTCTTTGGAGGGGACTCAACGCATACACAGTACCTACATATAAATAGGAGTCGCACACACGACACACGCACACCGCGCCTGAGGATGCCTCTAACGCGTGAGGCGAAACGTCGCGAGGTGCAGGGAGAGAGGGAGCGATCGACGCGGCTGTCCCGAGAGAGCAGCTGTTCGAAGCAATCATCAGTTAGTTACTCAGTGTTTTTGATCGTTGCGGGAGGCAACTGGAGGAGCCAGAGTGAACCCACACAGAACAAGGGGAGAGAAGACACACATTGCACACAGAACAAAGTTGAATGGAACTTCCCCAGGCAGAGCCTTCCTCTACCCGCACGATCTTCTTTCCGCGAGGCGCCGATGTTACCTCTCAACACCCTGCCGCTGAGACCCGGCGTTGGGAAGGAATGGATCGAGAACTGCTCTCGAGACCCGCTCTTTTGGGATAGCCGCGTCGAGCGTTCCTCCTTTCTGTCCGTCGCGACGGACCGCCAGGAAGGAGAGAGGAGAGGAGGACGAACGCTCGACACGGCTATCGCGAAGGCATCCTCAAGCGTGCCGAGACAGAGCACGTTCATCGTTTACTCAGTCTCGGAATGCCTGACGATGCCTCCAACGCGGGAGGCGAAGCGTCTCGAAGGAGAGAGCGGGAGCGCTCGACACGGCAATGCCGAAAGAACAGCTACGGAGAGCAATTCTCATGCACTTCAGTTTGTTTTGTTTTTTTCCCAAAATCTGACCGTGGTAGACACAGCAACGGCGGATCGACCAGAGGTTCTACTCGCTGACCGACCGGCGCGTACCTCGGTGTATACCCACTCGCCCATTACCATTCATCATTTCATTTGCTCTGCCTACGCGTCCCTCGGCTTGGGTCTTTAAGCTTCGTAATTAAAACTCCAGGCCATGAAGTTGGATTGGATTACGGGCCCTCAGGTGCTTCGCAGCAAAGAACATGAATCAATATGACCCACAATTATCCAGAGGAGGGACGATGAATCCGCGTGGGCTCGCTGGCGCTTGTGATCGTCGATTCGTAACAAAAGGATGGAGCAAGGTCCCAACTAAACACGCCGATCCTCATTCCGCCAGTCAGGCTTTCATTTTTATCCGGAAGGAACCGTTGAGCTGTGCGGCTAGTGTTAACAGTTGTCCAGGGAGGAGGGTTTAAAATAAGTTAGAGCATCTTCATGGCACGGAGGGGACATTCTAGGCTGGACAATTAACCCAAGGCAGCGTGTCTTTAGACCGTGCTGGAGGTTAACGGGAGAAGCCGGAGAAAATCAACGCGGACACGGGGGAGAATACGGAAACGCCACGTAGAAAGGCGGCAAGGCGAGCCGGGAATCGAACCCAGGGCAACAAAGTGCGCACAGGAAAGCGCCCGAAGCGGGACTCGAACCGCCTTGGGCAGGACCTTCATTCTGTGCGGCGCTGCGCCAGCGTGCTACCTCTGGGAGGCAGACGATGGGCTGTGCGCGCGGTGTAACTGGCAGCAACCCAGACTTTGAGTTATGACTTGTTCCCTGAAAAGTTACAGATGTCCCTGGACAGCGGCCACCTCAAAAGCGAGGACGATCCCAGGCAAACAGGGACGGATGGCAACACCAGAACACGAGTACGCTGACACGAGTGCGCAAAGTTATTCTGAGCGGTTTGTTGGTAAAATATGTATATATATTAAATAAAAATGCACTCTATATATTTTTTTTACAATTTCGAACACGCCGCGCATAGTCGCTCAGTGTGTCAGGCGTTCGTTCGAGGAGAAAACGATTCCGATTCGAGAGAGATAGCGCTCATAGTCGGATGGGGGGCAAGCCAACCACATGCTGAGCCGGCGCCAACATTTACCAGACACTGCTCTCCCTGTGTCACGAGGTTGTTAACGGCCAATTGATGAGTGGGGTTTTTTTTAATTTAAGTCGCGGGAGCGAGCCGGAGAACCCGGAGGAAATCCGCACGGAGCAGGGACCGAATACGCAAACTCCACACAGAACATTGAGCGTAGCGACAATCGAACCACCTTTTGTAGAATCTCTTCTCTGCCAAGAGCGGATGTAACGGCAGCACCACCCTGACCCCAATCTACACTTCATCGCATCAAGACACCTGCGTTGCTCTCAACCAGCACGCGGTTTGATTCTGGATGAGTGGTGGAAACTACACGTTCCGATGGCGGAAGATTAGTCGATACACGAGACTAACAACGGTTGAATTCTCACACAGAGCTGTACAGGGTGGTCTAGATACGAGACATCGGTGTCACCGCTGCATATTCACCTTGATCCTTGCAAAAAGGTCACGTAGTTTTTGTAGGTTCTGGCATTATGATGGTTGCTTTCCAAGGCTGCTCTTTCAGGATGGCCGTGTCGATCGCTCCTCCTCTCCAATTAGCGACGTTTCGCCTTCCCACGTTGGAGGCAACCTCAGGCATTCTGAGACCGAGTGAGCTCATCATATGTCATGCTGTCTCCGCCCGGTGGCCCAATGGGTAGCGCTGTCGCCTCCTCACAGCAAGAAGGTCCCGGGTTCGAATCTCGGCTCGGGTGCTGCTTTCTGTGCGGAGTTTGCATGTTCTCCCCGTGTCCGCGTGGGTTTTCGCCGGGAACTCCGGTTTCCTCCCACAGTCCGCAGTGCCCGGTGATGAACTGGCGTTCAATCGTGGGTGTATCCCTGCCTTGCGCCCTGTGTCTGCCGGGATAGGCTCCGGCTCACCGCGACCCTGTACAGACTAAGAGGTTTCTGACAATGAGATGAGATGTCTGCACATTAGTACCGGGTTTAAATCCTTCATAAAGCGCACATTTTATCTGCACAGCGCCAATGCTTTTATGTCTTACAGTGTCTCATCTTTACTTTCCGCTTAAGCTGCTGAAACTTTAGAGAACCCGAAATGTTCCAAAAATTATACGAGGAAAAGAAACCCAGGCCAACGCAGTCGTGTGAGCAACAAACTTCATCCACAAGACACGTCAGAAGAAAGTGTTACATACATGGAACACGATCTCCCGTAGAGCGGGCACTTTGCTAGTTATACGAACAACAAAGAGACGTTTGGTCGGCACTGTACCGCTACATATAGCTGCTGCCCTTTAAATCGACATTGGTTTTACAATTATAATAATTATATTTACATATCACTTTTCGCCCAGAGGCCCCAAAATTATTCAGGAAAATGAAGAGAGAAGTAGGAAAGTGTCAGCCACGCGGTCAGACGGCGCCAAGGCACCGGGTCCTTTACATTTTGATATTATCCGCCAATTAATGATTGGGTTTTTTTCAGTTGTGGGAGGAAAACCCGCGCAGAGCAGGGGGAGAGAATACACAAACTCCGCTTCACAGAAAGGAGTTCGAGGGGGGGAATCGAACCGCCCCGGGCAGGAGCTTCATCTTCACAAAGGGCGGACATCATCACTGCATAGCTGCCCTAACGAGAGAGGCACCACGCATTGACAGTGGGGGGCAGGGGGGGGGGTCGGGGGGGGGCGGAGTTGGAGGCCCCCCCAGTGGCCCTCGCTTCGCCGCGATAAAGCGAAATTAAAATAACTCACAGACTCGCACTTATTACCCGTCCGTAACGGCCACGCTGAGGAGCGCGCTCTCACGTCGTTCCATTATTTAAAAGCTCACACACACCGAGCGCAGAGCAATGAGGAATGTTAAATTAAAGCGAACGAGTAATAGGCGTGCGGGGTTCATAATGGCCGTGACAGGCCAAGGCCGCACCGCTGGCAGATGGATTCAAATCATCGGGTTTCAGCCACCCGTGGTTAAAACCAAGCGCGATTTTTCAGATTCTGGGGCCCCAGGCAAAATTCAACGATTAACCTTGCAACCCCCACCCCCAACCTTAACCTTGCGGCCCACGTGGCCGCATGGTTAAGACATCTCATCTCATTGTCAGAAACCGCATAGTCCTGTACACGGTCGAGGTGAGCTGGAGCCTATGCCGGCAGACACAGGGCGCAAGGCAGGGATATACCCAGGATGGGACGCCCGTCCATCACCGGGCGCTGCGGACAATTTAGTCTGCAAGCAAATTAACCTACGCAGCAGCATGTTTTTTTGAACTGTGGGAGGAAACCGGAGTGCCCGGCAAAAACCCACGCGGACACGGGGAGAACATGCAAACTCCACACAGAAAGGCAGCCGAGCCGAGATTCGAACCCGGGACCTTCTTGCTGTGAGGAGGCGACAGCGCTACCTGCTGGGCCACCGTGCCTGGTTTAGACATCTCATGGTGAAAACGCGTTCTCAGTGGCAGCCTCACGATGCTCGTGGTCTCAGGTTCGTCTCCACAGGGTGACCATCGAAGAGACGTGCGGACGCGGTCAGACAAAGCTCATTCATTCAACATCAGTTCCCTGCTGTAGAGGGTCGAGAGGCCCGCAGCCTTTCCTGGCAGACACGGAGCACAATGCAGGGCTATACCCAGGATGGGACGCCAAATCCATCGGAAGGTACCGATGGCAATTTAGCCAGCAGGAAATTTATCCTACGCAATAGGCAAACAGCGTGTATTTAGACTGCGGGAGGCAACCGGAGTATCCTCTAAAAAAAAGACCCCCACGCGGACACGAGGAGAGAACATGCAAACTCCACTGAGAAATTCGGCACCCGAGCCAAGAATCAAACCCGGGCCCTGTTTGCTGTGCGACGAGAGCTCTACTCACTTACTCACCGTGCGCCCGCGAAGCGAGACCTCATCTCCGGGCTAAACGATGCAAACACAGGACAGGAGTGGATGCTCAGCGGATGACTGTCACGAATTGTCAGCTGACGTGGAGAGCCAGGCAATGCCGTGAGCGGACAGGAAACCCCAGCTGAAAGAAGGAGGAATGAAGATCAGATTCGGGAGACGGAGAGAGACCTTGATCGAGGGGCTCAGAGTACAGGCGTCACGAGGTGAAGGCCCGTGGGGCCGATGGCCCAGGGCAAATATGGTTGTTGAAAGCGGAGCAGGGACCCAGAGCCCATGATAATAACAATAGTAATTGCATTTATAGAGCGATTTTCACCTGAGGGTGACAAAGCGCTGCGCAGAGCTGATTCATTCATTTATTAATAATCAGTCACCACTTACAATAATCAGGGTCGCGAGGTTGCGAAGCCTATTCCGGAAGACACAGGGAACAAATTAGGGCTCTACCCATGGTGAGACGCCAGGCCATCACAGTGCACCGGGCACAATTTACTCAGCAAACCGATTAATATCGTATACAGTAGCATCAGCGGCAGCGGCAGTGTCTTTCGACTGAAACCCCACAGAGACACTGAGAGACCATGCAAACTCCGCGGCAGAAAGACACCCGAGCCAGCAATCGAACCCGGGTGCTTGCTGTTGTGAGGCGGCGACGCTTCCCATTGCGCCACCGCGCCGCCCGGAGTGAGGATGACACCGGCAGGAGGAAGATGATTGACAGGAAGGCATGAGGGCTGGACGGGTCCCGTGGCTTTAAAAGTACAGGGTCATCACAACAAGAGGATGGCGTTTGCATTGCACGGCGTGTGACACACGGACACCACATTCTGCAGCCAAACCACTCAGACCCTGAAGACGCCTGCAACGTGGGAGGCGAAACATTGCAATGGAGAGCGGAGGAACGCTCGCCGAGGCTATTTTAAAAGAGCAGCTCTTAAGAGCAATTCTCACACGAGCCATGAACGTCTACATCAATTTAGTAGAAAATACAAGGTCATAAAAAATGAACACGGGTCGGAATTGCCTACATCTATTGAATTGTTTCACTTACAGCACTGTTGCTGACATCACACGACCACTAACGATTCCAATCACGTGCAAACATGTTTAATATCTGATACCTGAGTGATCCAGTACCATTTTCAGATGTTTACCGAACATTTCCATAAATGCAGCGCTGAGTGTTTCTTCAGTGATCCTCTCCCACAGCAGCTGTTCAATCGTTCATCCGTGTGTGGATTCAACCTGCGCACACCGGTTATAAACGTGCGGCGCTGCGGAAGCGCAGTGAGTAGTGGCTGCTGCCTCACAGCAAGAGGGATCCCGGTTCGGTTCCCGGCTCGGGTGCCTTTCATGTGTGGAGTTTGCATGTTCTCTCCCCGTGTCCGCGTGGGTTTTTGCCGGGTACTCCGTTTTCCTCCCACCGTCCAAACACACGCTACCGTCTAGATTAATGGCATTGCCTCAAAAATAGGCCCTGCGATTTACTGGCGTCAGATCCTGGATATAAGCCCGCCTTGTGTCCTGTATCTGCCGGGATAGGCTCCGGCGGGTATTGATAATGATGATGATTTGAACGTGGGATATTTGATGACCCTGCAGTTTCGTGTTGTCATCTCCTCGGGTCGTTCGCCGGCGTGGGGATTACAACTGCGAGTTGCATGCGGGGCCCTACTCACGAGCCAGCCACGTGGCACAGCGCTGCATGGCACAGCGCTGCATGGCACAGCGCTGCATGGCATAGCGCTGAATGGCACAGCGCTGCATGGCATCAGCGCTGGATATGCATCTTGCCAACAAAGACCGGAACAATTTAAAATCGTCTTGGCGTGACTTAAAAGACATGATGCGTCCCCAGCGTTAGTTTTGATCGTTTAATTACATCTCAACGCTACGCGGAGCATGAAAACTAAACGGAATGCTGCTGGATTTAAATGAAAAGATGTTTTACAGATGCGCATTTATAATCTCCGCAGAGTTTGCGGAATAGCAAATGTATCGGCGATGCATATTACATCGGAGGTTTTTCGACTACACGATCTCTGGATTTAATATTTCCACATCACAGGAACGCGCCAGGCTCCCCGAAGATAAGACTCGTTGATCTCCTCAATATTTATATCCTAAATATGTGACCTCACCCTGCTGCACGGGGCAGCCTTGTCTCTTGACGCTCCTCAGGGCCACGAATTATTATTATTATTATTATTGATATTTCTAGCAGAGTACCCGCCCTGCGGGCGATGCTATTTCAAGCGTGTTACGCGTTCTTCCGACGACACCTGATTAAATTTTTTCGCTGCTGAAGTGACTGCTTAGGCGTCGATTTTCTCAAAGATAAAAGTGGACGCGTGCCTGCAAGCGCGTGGATGAAAGCAGTGCAAACGTGGGGATTTAAATCTGATATCGTGTTGGGGATTCAGTGGAAGAATCATGCATAAGAGGTAAAAGTCAAGCCGGACTAAGACATAAAGCGCCTTGATATTGTTCAGATTGCTCCTGTGCGCAGATACAATTTGCGATCGTTAAGGATTCGAAACTGATAGCTTCCAGAGTGCTTTTCACCCGAGGGTCACAAAGCGCTGCACAGAGCTGTGAAGAGAACGGCATGTCAGTAGCAACAACATCAGAGCAGCAGAGCGTATAAAGACTTACTCCATCATATCGGTATTATTAACATGATTGCTATGCCGCAAGTTCACCCAGGAGACCCAAACCGAGTCTCGTGACTCTTCATCAGCAGGGTCCTACCACGCGTTCGCAGCCGGACGCAATGATTTGCTGCAGCCTCTGTAGTTCCAGTTGGGTAAATTTCGGAGTAACGTTTCTGCGATGTAAATCTCAGAGCGGTCATTAAGGTCGGCCGTGGCACACTCGGAGTGTCGCACGGTTATTTTTTACGATCGCAGTATTAACCATCCATGCTTGTAGCAGAATTATTATTATTTTTAATCGCTTATTTTTTTTACTTGAATTCGAAGGCTTGTGTGACAAATATTATCGATGAAATTCATTTCTGGGTCAGGTCACGTAACTCACTGTGCCACTGTGCCACCCTAAATGTAAGAATATATATACAACGATGTTCCAAATTCCACACTTACCCAAGTGCACGTTAAATCATAGATGGTCGATTCTTACAAGAGCATCCCTCTCGTTCCTTGCAAGGAATTAAGCCAAAGGAGGACATTCATTTTCATCAGCGCAATTATTAATAACGTTATACGAGAGCCCCTACCATTGACAGAGTACAACCGTTTTATCCAAATCTAAATATTGTAAATAAAATAAATAAACATTATTTGTAGAATGATTTAGTCGTAACGCTGCTCTCTCGGGACAGCCACGTCGATCGCTCCCTCTCTCCCCATCGCGACGTTTCGCCTCCTCACACGTTAAGAGGCATCCTCAGGCTCCTGAGGATGCCTCGAACGAGCAGCTTTTCGAAGCAATCGCCATGCATCGAGCCGTGAAAACCTACCTCGTTACATCATTCGCAGAAGCTAAATTGTTGACGAATTCTCTCTCGCTCTCTCTCTCTCCAGGTGTTTCGGGTATTTTGATTTTGCCCCCACCGCCCAATCAAATCTCTGCCATCGCCACCGCAGCGCGGGATGCGGATATTTCCGGTCAAATGGGCGCAGCGGAGACATCAGCGCCTCCTGGCAGAACGAATGCCCGAGGAGAGTCTGTATGTGTGCAGGGTCTGTGTGTGTTCTCACCCTGGATTTACTGCGGGTTCTCCGGTTTTATCCCACATCTACAAAAAAAAAATCTCAGCTCATGACTGTATTGGCTGTTTCTATCGTAATACGTAGCACGCGGTGTCTGATTAGTGACGCCTGCTGACCGCGTTTCTGCCTCCTCCCATCACCACCACTCACACAGAGACCCATATACTCACAGAGACTCATACACTCACATAGAGACCAGTCGACTCATGTAGTGACCTACAGACCCACACGGAGACCCGCAGACTCACACACACACCTTGTACACACACGCAGACATCGACACGCTCACATAAGGACCAATACACTCACACAGCGACCTATAGACTCACGCAGAGACCTACAAACTCACACTGACACCCATTCATTCACACAGACACCCATACCCTGACGGAGAGCAGTCAACGCGCAGAGAGAGCCGTATATTCACACAGAGACCCAAAGATCTGCCCTGACAGTCTCCCAGTGACAGTGTTTGTCAGCGCCCCGTGACTATACCCAGACGTGCCATCGCACGTGACTAACATCACGGCGTGATCCCGCGCTCAGACGCAAAAGTCACGGGCGCCGTGAGCTGCTTCCCGAGAGACACTGCCGTCAGACTTCTGATGCAGATCGGTGGATAGATCTACGCTGTTCAATGCGCGACGTGCCCAAGATATTGTTTAAATCGCTCCAATTACCAAAATACCACACTGTGACTTGCACTTAATAATTGACACGCAGTCAAAATCTCGACGGAGAGTTGTCAAGATTTGCATGAAATTTCCAAACAAAAGTTTGCCCTGTCCATCCCATGCATGCGCACGCTGAATGTTTCATGCTTCGTGTGAGTCATTGATCGCGCGCGTGATGTTATGCCAATGGAAGCACGATGCATTATTGAGCTAATTGTGAACGTTTCACGTGAGTCTCGCGCGGCACGAGTTAAAAATAAATACGCGTGCACGTGGCACGTTAGCGCGGCGTATAGGCCCAAGTGAGATATGAGACGAATGGAGCAAGCTGTGTCTGCCTATCCCGGCAGACACAGGGCGCAAGGCAGGGATATACCCACGATGGGACGCCAGTCCATCACCGGGCACTGAGTGCAATTTAGTCTGCGAGCCAATTAATCTATGCAGCAGCATGTTTTTTGGACTGTGGGAGGAAACTGGAGCGCCCGGCAGAAAACCCACGCGGACACGGGGAGAGAACATGCAAACTCCACACAGCAAGGCACCCGAGCCGAGATTCGAACCCGGTGCCTTCTTGCTGTGTGGACGACAGCACTACCCGCTGGGCCATCAAAATATATGATGTTATCGGTCAATAAATGAGTGTTTTATAGCTGTGGGAGGAAGCCAGGGAACCGGGAGGAGATCCGCACAAAACGTGAGACTATGAAAGTCGAATGCCCTCCTCCCCTTCTGGAATCCTCACTCTGAGAGCCGCTTTCGCCTGCGTGCCTCGCTCAATGCCAGCGCTGCACCAGCCTCGACACGATGTCGGGCCGCGGGAAGGGCTGCTCGTGGGCGCTCGGTGGATCATGTGCACGTGTGTACAATGCACGCGGCGGCAGGCGATAGTAGTTAAATTGCTGATGATTACGCGCGCGCGCTCTCTCTCCGGGCGGAAGGTGTTGATGGGATTTCGCTGCCCAATTAAATATTCGCGATTGTAATCGCATCGCGGATTGCGGAGGCTTGCAGTCATGCGGGCGCAGTGATGACATCTGAGCGCCTACGCGGAGAGAGAAGGTCCTGTCCGTGGCTGTGGGAGTCCCACGCAGAACAGAGGGGTGCGTTATCCCTCTGTTCTGCGTGGGTTTTCTCCGGGTTCTCTCGTATCCTTCCACATCTGAAGAATGAAAAATAATTAATTGACGGATACCATCATAAAATATCAGCCACAATCTCATCTCAGTGTCAGAAACCGCTTAGTCCTGTAGGATCGCGGTGAGCCGGAGCCTATCCCGGCAGACACAGGGCGCAAGGCAGGGATATACCTATGATGGGACGCCAGTCCATCACCGGGCACTGCGGGCAATATTGTCTGCAAGCCAATTAACCTATGCAGCAGCATATTTGTTGGACTGTGGGAGGAAACCGGAGTGACCAGCGACAACCCACGCGGACACGCGGAGAACATGCAAACTCCACACAGAAAGGCAGCCGAGCCGAGATTCTAACCCGGGACCTTCTTGCTGTGAGGAGGCGACAGCGCTACCCGCTGGGCCACCGTGTCGCCCATCAACCACAATGGTTGGCAAATATTACCACTGGCTGGCTGCGTGGGCGCCTCCCCCTCCCCCCGTCTCTCTGTTGTTTCCTCGCGCCTCTGAATCGCTCTCTCTCCCAATACCGTCATACAAACGCACACGGGGGCCGGTGGGATAGGGAGGCGTTTAAAGGTGTATTGATTATGATTTATTATCATAGGCGCACACGCGCGAGCACGCGTCTCACATTCAAATTGCGCAAAGGTTTCCAAACGCGACGCGACGTCTCCTCTTCTTCCGGGTGGCCCCCGTGGGGACGCCGCCTACGAGGAGATTGGCAGGGAGCTGGCCATGGAAATAACAGCAGCTCTCATTTTAAGAATCCCATTTCCTCCCCGTCCTCAATTCGGC